>CAXKVI010000005.1:9006866-9606866 GCA_964058755.1 Campiglossa producta | reverse complement strand
GCTCACCGCTCTAGTATGTAGCGCTACGCGAAATTGCTAAGATTTTTGATTTTGTCACAAATTGCATACAAAATAACCCACTGTGCGTCGCACTAACACTTATAATAACAAAAATATTTATAGTACATACATATATATATTTAAAAAGTATATATTACAAAATTATGTAAACAGATAAACCTATGTGTGGGTGTGTGTGTGTGTGTGTGTGTGCAAGGCTATGTTTGTTTGTTTAAAAAAATGCTGCTATTTTTAATTTGTTTTATTATTTTTCTATGTATGTAAGTATACAAATACACATTTTTTGTCTGCATATGTGTATGTATGTAACTATAATAATAATTTTGTTTGTGTGTGTGTGTTTCGTTACGCAACATCATTACAACTGATTATCATCTTTCATTTAGTAATTAACATTATATTTAATTTATATATATATATATATATGTATACATATATGTATGTATGTCTGTATATATCTAGTTATATATATATATACTTCTTTCATCAGCATTAGTTATGTTCAACTTTTCAGTTGCCGCTTTTCTGCTTCACCTACCACCATATGTCCTCCCTGCTGCACCCCCTCACCTTCTCCTCTATTTCTTTACATACTACGTCATTCCCCTTTCGCTGCTTCAATTTCTAAAAATTAATAGTGAAAAGAAATGTTTTTGCCACATCCATTTCATGCTACTTTTTCTCGTCTCTTTTTTTACGCTACTCTTTCTTCTTCCTCCATCTGCTATTTCGTTAATGCTTTTTGCGCTTTTAACATCGTCCTGTTTTTTTATTTTTTTATATTATGTATCTATTATGCTTTAACTTACGTACTATTAAAAAAAAATTTTAACTGCGTTTTAATGCATTTTTAAATTCCCTTTGACTGTTCTCTCGCTGTTTTATCATTGTCAAATATATATTATACATTTACATAGACGTCAGTATGTATTTAACTTGCCAACAACAGCTTTGTCTGTGGTTCATAGATTATTCGCATTCTGCATTGTGTTATGAAATTAAGTTAACTTGAACCGCTTCAACCACATTCGTCTTCGTTTGGACCTCACCAAAGTGACACTGCGCGCTCGCCAGCGTGCTCTCTTCGTTGTTCAAGTTTTTCCACTTTTGCGCTGTGCTTTCGTCTTCCATTATTAATATATATAGTATTGATCACAAACCTGTATTAAATTAGGCTAGCACTAACTTTCTATGTTTAGTTTTCTTTTTTAACTGAGTTTACTCTAGAACTTTTTTGTTGGGATTTTTATTTATTTATTAAAGCGATTCTTCAAAGGCAGCCATCAGATCACTCTGCATATTCATATCGATTTGACCAGCCATCTGGAAGAGAGTAATTTTAGATTAATTAGTATTACAATTTGTGTGTAATAAATTGTACTAAAAAAATGTACCTAGTACTAAAAATGTGTGTTTAGATAAATACAAAATAAAGCCTCGCTTTCAAAAGGTTTTAGTACTGATATTTAAATTATTTTTAATATACGAAAGCGTGTACTAAAATATTAGTACAAACACAAATTTGAATAAAGCAATTTTTTATTGTAAATCAAACTAATCATAAAAAAAATTAGTACTAAAAAATGTGTACTAAAATTTTAATAAAAAAGTACCCAAATTTGAAAAAACAATTTTTTTATTGTAAATCAAACTAATCAATAAAAAATGAGTACTAAAATTTTTACTAAAATTTTAATCAAAAAAGTACCCAGTACTACAAAAGTATTATAGAAAGCGTGTACTAAAATATTAGCACAAACACAAATTTGAAAAAAACATTTTTTTATTATAAATCAAACTAATCATCAATAAATAATTAGTACTAAAAATGTTTACTAAAATTTTAATAAAACAGTACCCAGTACTACTTGATGTCCGAATAAAACCATAATTTGATTAATTGATTGAGTACTGATATTTAAATTATTTTAAGTATGCGAAAGCGTGTACTAAAATATTAGTACAAACATAAATTTGAAAACCCATTTTTTTACTGTAAATCATCAAAGTAATCATCAATAATAATTAGTACTAAAAATATGTACAAAAAGTATTATAGAAAGCGTGTACTAAAATATTAGCACAAACACAAATTTGAAAAAAAAAACAATTTTTTTATTATAAATCAAACTAATCATCAATAAAAAATTAGTACTAAAAAAATTGTACTAAAATTTTCATAAAAATAGTACCCAGTACTACTTGATGTCCGAAAAAACCATAACATGATTAATTGATTGAGTACTGATATTTAAATTATTTTAAGTATGCGAAAGCGTGTACTAAAATATTACTACAAACATAAATTTGAAAACGGAATTTTTTATTGTAAATTATCAAACTATCAATCAATAAAAATTAGTACTAAAAAATGTGTACTAAAACTTTTATAAAAAATTATTATAGAAAGTGTGTACTAAAATATTAGTAGAAACATAAATTTGAACAACCAATTTTTTATTGTAAATCATCAACCTAATCATCAATAAAAAATTAGTACTAAAAAATGTGTACTACAATATTAATAAAAAAGTACCCAGTACTACTTGATGTCCGAAAAAACCATAATTTGATTGATTGATTGCGTACTGATATTATTTTAAGTATGCGAAAGTGTGTACTAAAATATAAGTACAAACATAAATTTGAAAAACCAATTTTTTATTGTAAATCATCAATAAAATTTAGTACTAAAAATGTGTACTAAAATTTTTATAAAAGTATTATAGAAAGCGTGTACTAAAACGATGAGCTGTACGAGCTTTACGCAGATCTGACCATAGTCCAGCGAATTAAAGCCCAAAGGCTCCGCTGGCTGGGTCACATCATGCGAATGGACAAAGAAGCTCCAGCCCAGAAGGTTTTCCAATCGTCACCCGAATTCGGCAGCAGAGGAAGGGGGAGGCCTCGACTGAGATGGAAACAACAGGTGGAGGATGACTTGAACTCCCTTGGGGTTTCCAATTGGCGTCAGTTATCGCTAAAAAGGAATGACTGGCGTGCTTTGATAGGCGACGGCCAAAATCGCTTAGGCGGTTAAGCGCCAATAAATGATGAATGATGGTGTACTAAAATATTAGTACAAATATAAATTTGAAAACGCAATTTTTTATTGTAAATCATCAACAAATATTAGTACTAAAATGTGTACTAAAATTTTTATAAAAAAGTATTATAGAAAGCGTGTACTGAAATATTAGTACAAACATAAATTTGAAAACCCAATTTTTTATTGTAAATCATCAAACTGATCATCAATAAAAATTAGTATGTACTAAAAATGTGTACTAAAAATTTTATAAAAAAGTATTATAGAAAGCGTGTATTAAAATATTAGTACAAACATAAATTTGAAAATGCATTTTTTTATTGTAAATCATCAAACTAATCATTAATAAAAAATTAGTACTAAAAATTTTGTACGAAATTTTAATAAAAAAAAAAATTTATAAAAAAGTACTAAGCACTACTTGATGTCCGAGAAAAAACATAATTTGATTGATTAGTACTAAAATTATGAACTCTTGTTAATAGCATGTTAAAAGGTGTCATAAAAATCATGTACTAAAATCTACTTATTATGACTTATTTATACTCCACTGTGAATTTAGAACTGGTCTTGGATTCTCTAACTGTGAGTTATGAAACCTACACCTTTTTCCTATATATTTTGTACTAAAAATCGTGTACTAAAATTTTCTTCAAAAAAATAGTACAAAATCTAAGTCCATACAATAAGGTATGTATAAAACACTTACCGCTTCACGCCTTCGCCGCTCTTGTTCAAGTCGTCGTAACTCTGCACGTCTTGCTGCGGCGCGATCCTGTGGCGATTGTTGTGCAGTGCCGGCCGGTGATCCGCTACCCTGCGGCGACGCTTTGATATCGTCTACGCGCGCATTCTGCACCTGAGTGACATCGTGCACACTTTTTCTACAACAAAAGAAGAAATAAAAAAGTGGAATTAAATAAAACTCAAACTTGTATATTTTGTCAGGCTGCTTACCTCCCACTCTCTATGCCAACATCAGCTGGCACCGAATGCATATGAGCGCTACCGCTACTGCTTACCGCATGCCCATGACCATGACTGCCATGACCGTGTGAATGCCCATGCGAGTGTGCGGACTGTGAGAGCGCAGCAGCTGATGAAACAGCACTGTGATGAGAAGCGCCAACACTGCCAACACCTGCAACACTTGCGTTGCTCACAACGCCAACATTACCACCAATGGCGCCCACGCCTACACCTATGACATTCGCAGCGGCAACGCTATTCACATTACTGCCATTGCCCGTCACACCACCTACTACACCGGCACCGACGCCCATTGCACTTAATGATTGTTTATGATGCTTACGTTGTTCCTTTTCGGCGGCTTCCTTTTGACGTTTTTGTTCTTTTTCGGCAGCTTCCAACAATTTCAGACGATCGGCCTTCTCTTTAGCTTTATTGCGGAATTGTTGAAATGAGTCCATGGCGGGTTTGGGCTTATTTGAAGTAGGCGTATTTTGGGGTGAACTGGCCGAGGCGAGCGATGACCATGAACTGGCATTTTTAAGATTCTGTTCATGTGCGGATTTGAAAGCTTGGGCGAAGTTCTGTTGATTTGCGCCTAAGCCACTGGCGTTGCCCAAACTCGCCGAACTTGGTATTTTCAAATCAGATGGTGATTGTTGCGGTGGTGCAACTTGCTGCACCTGCTGTTGATGCTGCTGCTTCTTCTCCGGCGGACTAGGCATCATCGATTCGATGGGCTTTATTAATAGTTTATTGGGCTGTAGTTGCTGTTGCGTTTGTAACAATTGTTGTGCCATCTGATGATGATCGCTTAAGCCGAGCGCATTGGCGGCATCTTTTTTACTGCCGGAAAGCGACAAGTTGCCTGGCATGCCCGTTGCACCAGTACCCATCATCATGGCAGCGAGGAAATCATTATGACTGCCACCCATTGATGGTAAACCTTCAAAAATTGAGCCTGTACCAGCGCCACCGGCATGAGACAAACCCAAGCCGGCCAATGTGAGACTATCCAGCGCACGATCCGCAGCGCTATTGTAACCATTGTTGTGTGCGTGCTGTTGCTGTTGTTGATGATGTTGTTGGTGTACCATGACTTGTTGTAGTTGTTGGGCGGCTACAGCTGCTGCCATGGAGCTAATGCGAGTATTAAGTCCCTCGCCGAGACCCAATTGCATGAGTGGAAAATGATTGCCATTCATGCCGGCTACATTATCCGCTGCACCCTTCGAAAGCAGCTCGGACATTAGATCCATGTGATGATTGCTGGCGTGTGCATGTTGCGCAGCTTGTTGTTGTTGTTGCTGTTGTTGTTGCTGCTGCATTTGTTGCGCCTGCTGCTGTAAATTGCCAAAAGCTTGCTGCGCCGCAGACGCATTTTGTCCGCCATGACCGCTGCCACCATGTGCTAGTGCTTGTGTTTGTTGTTGTTGCTGTTGCATCAGATGCGCATTCATTAAGAAATTGTCAGCTACACTCTTGCCTGCTGCAGCTGTGAGTAGAGGCTGTTCCAACGATGCCAACGACTGTTCAACGGGATCATCAAATTGTGGTATTTGCTTGAGACCAGCAGTCAGTAGCGAAGTTGCCGACGTTGGTGCTACCGTTGCGACCGATGAAGGCGCAGTCACGACGGCGCCACCCGATGGTAGGAGACCACCAGCGGTCGACAAACCTACGACATTGGCCACACTCGCGGCGGAGAGTGTACCCAAGCCTAGACCGACCATACCAGCTGCATCGGCAACATCCATCGACGTCGTCGGCGGCAGTTTGTGTAAATTGCTGGCAACTCGTATGCCACCAATGTTTGTGGTAGTGGTTGTGTTGTTGTTGTTGTTATTGCTGCCGCCGCCGCCGCTCGAATTGCTGCTACTACTGTTGCTATTATTGCTGTTCGTTTGTGATGTGGTAAGTAGTGAGCCAGTCAACGATGCTGCTACTGCGCTTGCAGATGTGGCGGCATGCATGGCGGCAGCATTGGAAACATTCGACATGGTCAAGTCATTGGCTCCATTGCTACCGCTCATGCTGCCGGCAGTGCTGCTGTTGCTTATTGTTGTCGCCGCAGCAGTGGAGACCGTGGGTGCGCCTAGAATGCTACCGACGTTAACATTCATGCCGCCGCTGCCAACTGTTGTAGGTGTTGGCGTTGTTTTGCTACTGTTGTTGTTGTTGTTGTTGTTTGGTAAAGCAACAGCAGCCATGGCTGTATCTGTCGCTGCACCTGCAAGCGTCGTTGCCCCAGTGGTGGGTGTAACACTAACTGCACGTTCAACGGTAGACAATAACATGCACAAAATTTTAAAGTAGGGTGATGGAGAAGCAGGCATGGCAAAAATGTAGGAAAAGGTATTAGAGCATGTTTATAGTTAGAAAACAAAACAAAAAAATATATAAAATTTTTGATTCAAACACAGGGAAGGCATGTTGAATTGAACCAATTTCGATCAAGTTAACCCAAAATTATGCCTAAAGAGTCCCGAAAAATTTCTAAAAATATCCCTTAAACTATCCACAAATGATTTCTTAAACGTTAATGAAAATATTCCTGAAAAAGTTCCAAAATGATCCCGAAGTCTCGAACTGATCCCGAAAACAATCCGGAAAAGATCCTCGAAAAGGTTACAAAAGCGACGGAAAATTATCACGAAAATTTCCAGCAGTAATCCCGAAATAGTCCCAAAAAGTCACGAAAATATTCCCGAAAAAGACCGAAGTCATACAAAAAAAAATGGTGAGATGTTCCGAAAAGGTCCCAAAACGATCTTGAACTGATCGAATAACGAAAACAATCTCGAAATGGTCCCGAAAGATTCCCAGAACAATCCTAAAATGGTCGCGAAGGAGGCGCTCGCTTTGACCCCGATAAATCATTCCGTAAAACATTCTGAAGCGCTTCCGAAAACAATCCTAAAAACAGTTCCCGATATTGCAAAGACCATTCATATGCATTCATTTTTGAACACGAGCGGCAAGATGAACGATCGCGATGTCATCGAACGCACAAAAATTGATTCTCGAATGCATACGCGAACGAATAACAAAACAAACTTGTCTACCTATCATACGCGAACGCGAACAATGTGAATTTTTCTGCACCTTCTCGTTCGCGAATGTGAACGCAGCATTTTTTCTATGTTCACATTCGCGAGTAAACTCGACAAATAATTCTGAACCCTAGTTTAAACACCCAAAAATTTCAATTGCCTTCTCCGTTATTAAATCTCCCACCCTGCATAAAAACGTTCTGCTTACTTTGTGCTCCACTACTAGCGGCAAACTGTGATGTGGGTGTGGTCATTGGCGGCAACGTCAAACTATTAGTACTTTGAGTTGTTATCGCTGTAGCTGGCGCATTAGCCATTGTCGTTTGTATTTGTTGTTGTTGCGTTAGATTAGTTGTTTGTTGTGTAGCAGCTGCTGAGGACGTAATTGATATTGAAACTGTGGGATTACCGCCAACGCTACCAACCGCACTAGTAGCTGTCAACACACTGGTGGGTGTTACAGTTGAATTATTTACCTAAACAGCAATGGATGAGGAGGAGAATTTACAGTCATCGATGGTATAAAGTTATCGACTTCGATGTTAATAAAAATAGCGACAAATTGTTAAGGTATATTATACGTATATTATAGGCCGGTTTCTCCAATGGACCAAATTGCCGATCTTAAACATTTTAATCAAAATTCGAAATTTTGCAGTATTATTATTACTAGTATCGATTGTGATCGAAAACTTCACCCATAAAATCTTTAGGAGGTCGTGGGTTCGCTAGTCCCGTACCTCCCATCCTTAAATTTCGGGGACTCCCCTAAAAATATATCGCCTATACCTCAGTTTTTTCAATTTCCTTTCCATCGGTACATATTTCATTCAAATCGGGTCAAACGATTCGCTCACAGGAGGTTCCTAAAGTTTTTCACCGCGACCATTAGTACGATCTATTGTAAGCTTATTGCTGTATGCGGAGGCTCTTTATAAATTTGAACACCTCCTCAGGTCTTTTACTCCATATCACGAACGGATTGAGAGCGACCCCACCTAGGTAACAAACATTAACGCAATGCATTCGCAGAGTATATGAACCGGTGTTCCATCGTCCAGTTCGCGAAACCGACAAATTGTTGTATCTAACAGATTCAGCTTACTCAGGGGATAACGCAGACCGCAATGCCCCGTAAAATACCCAGTGAGGGTTCTTACATCCACCCTTCTTAGATTTATGAGCCTGGCCGATGCCAAAACTGTTTGTCTTCCCAGTTGCTTGTGGTCTCCTTGACGTGGACCTTCGTGAGTCCAGAAAAGGGTTCCGGACCATAAAATGCTGTTAGAGCACCATGTTTTGCCAGGTGATATGCTTTGTCGTTGCCGTCATGCCCTTCATGGCCTGTGACCCAACCTAACAAAACTTTGTTTTTGGCCCCCAGAAAGGACTGCGATGCACTAATCAACAAGCTTCGATGTTATTGTGTGAGACTGCAAGGCACGTAGGGCGGCCTGACTGTCCGACATAATGTAGATTCGCTTAGAGGATAGTCCTCTTCGGAGGCATTCTCTGCCACAGATTTCTATTGCATGGATTTTCTCTTGGAAGATAGGGGTGTAGCTGCCCATTGGTACCGATTTTTTGTAGTTAGGTCCATAGATACCAGCTCCCGTTTTACCATCTTCCAGCTTCGTTCCATCCGTATACCAAATCTCCGAATCGGATTTAGCATAAGGGTTCCCTTTGTCCCAGAGCACTCGATCTACGATCGAAACTTTAAGGTTTCGCATGATCCTGAACGTAGGATTTACTTGCAATATATTTAGGACTATTTATGAAATTCTTGACTATCTTCATATATGGAGCAGCTGATATATATGGTTATGTTGCGGTGAGCGTTTCGAAAGATTAAGATAGCATCTATTCCTTGCACAAAACGACAAAACCTGAAAGGATCGATATATCGCTATCGTGGAAAAAACATCGATAGTGCGCCACAAAAAAAAACTATCGATGTTATCGATAGTGCCCTCGATTGTTTTCCAGCTCTAATGCCAATGTTAAAAAAGCTATAAGAAATCTCAAACCTTGGGCATACCTGTGGAGCGATTTTAATGAAGAGAGTAGATGAACTGCTGAGCGGAAGATCACCCTATTTTAAAATATTATTGAAGAACGCTCTCTCCCAGCGGGGGTATTTTGTATCGCGATGCGCAAGAAATGTCTTGACAGCTTTCATGATTCGGCCACAGAACTTTGTTTCGATAACAAAATGATTGGAAGCCCTATGACATATTCCGTGATCTTATTGAGTCAAAATAGATGTGAAATCTTCGATTCATGTCTATCCTTACATAACGTATCTTTCGGGGAAGATATTTCGAAATTTAGTTGTTAGTTTAATACACGTCATCCAAGAACTTGTGATCCCCTTTTGTGCACCTTCATGTCCTTGTCCTTATCTGACAAGGGCGCTGAAGTCTTGAAGCGCTCGTCCTGTCTGATTCGTCTGTCAGAGGAGCTGGCAGAAGCTTATTGATAGCCGTAAGCGGGGCAGTGAAATAACGCCCGCGGGCGATATTTCCTTTTGTAGCGGGCGTTATTTCCCTTTTTGTCGGCGGGCGTTATTTCACTGCACCGCCGTAAGCACCGAAGCCTACTCTCTAACTTTTTTAGAGGGTTTCTCATGGGTACCGTAAACTTTTGGGTGTGCTGAATCCGAAGTCAGATTTTTAGGGTCACCTTAGGTTTTCTTTCCACAGAGTGGTTTGTACAGGCATCGGTAGTTGTGGAAAAAAAACCAATTTATAATAATTTAATCATTTTTATGAGGTCAAGGAACCATAACTTAGTATTGGTTTATATTTGGCGGCATACAGATGTTTCATAATGCAACCAATTGAGGTACATTAATTATGCATCTACCGATCTGTGAACAAACTATTCTCTGTAGAGAAAACCTAGGGTAACCCGAAAAAACCTGACTTCAGATTCGGATTCAGCACACCCAAACGTTTTAGAAACCGATGAGAAACAGTCTGGGATTTTTTTTGGCTGTTATACAGTGTTATTTGTTTATTATTGGTTTTTATTCCACTTCTAAATTATTCGAAAATGCATATTTAATGAAAACCCTAAAATGAGTCGGAGAAACCAGCCTTATATGTAAGTGCATGCAATTAGGTATTATCACAAAATGTGCACAAGTAACACAAAACAAAATGGGTTTCATCGGGTTTTTTTTCCTCTCCAGTTGACCGGCTCGGCTGTGTGTGTTTGTGTCTCATTTTTGGTTTATATATATGTATATATTGTGTATATATCTCATTCTAGTTAGAATTACTCATACTTACATTACTGCCACTTGATTCGCGGGATTTCTTCTTTCTGGGTGGACGACTATCAACATCACCTGTGCATAAAATAACCAAGAATTTTATGATAAAAGGGAGCGAAAATGAAAATGTCCCCTAATATGGAGTAGAGGTGCTACTATTTTTCCCTTTTTGCTGTGTTCAAAGTCGCTAATTCGTGAGTGAAAAAATCGTCGGAAGCAATTAGTATTTCGCAGTAGTTTACAAAAATTTTCCGCGCGGCTGAAATTTTTCCGGGTGCTGGTTATTCTAAGAAAAAATCGGTTCATATTGCGCCTAAAAGTATGCCCCAGGAACTTTGGTTTGAACAATTTATAAAGAACACATTGGGTTTGAGATCAGCTATAGAACCTCTGATGGTAGGTATTGCCGAAACAGCGTTACAGAACACAAATGATCGACTTTATTTTATAACTTCAAACAGGCTATTCTTGGCTTGACCGATTTGGATGAAATTTGGCTTGATTATAAGACTACCCACTTGGGTGTGGCCACTTACAGGGTTGCCATCTATCTTAATTGTTTTTAAACACTGAGCAAGGTATGTCAATATCAAATGAATTTTGAATTTTCGGCGACATACCAGCTAAAATATTTTCAAGTAGGGTTGCCACCTTACCGCAGTATATTTGTTTGTCCGGTACTATCTCGAGAACCGCTTGACCGATTTTGATTAAATTCGGCATAGAGATAGTATGCTTGAGTCTGAGGCTCCTCGCTTGGGTGTTGCCATTTGAGGTGGTTTACAGGGTTGCCACCTTTCTCAATTTGTGGAAAATATTGAGCAAAATAAGTCAAAATGGGTATCAAATGAAAGGTTTTTTCGACGATATACCAACTAAAAGTGATCGATATTTGCAAAGTTATCGATTTTTGAAAATTTATCGATATTTGCAAAGTGATCGATTTTTGAAAATTTATCGATATTTGCAAAGTGATCGATATTTGAAAAGTGATCGATATTTGAAAAGTTATCGATATTTGAAAAGTGATCGATATTTGAAAATTGATCGATATTTGAAAATTTATCGATATTTGAAAAGTTATCGATGTTTGAAAAGTTATCGAATTTTTTGATATATGTACATATCTAAGTTACCTCCTCTCTCCGCTACATCGATGATCAAGAAAAACACCTAAAAGATATAATGATCGCAGCTTACCCTAGAAACAGCTGTGTAGAGAGCGAGCAGCAAGCTTTCAACGTGTGTTGTTAGTAAGCATTATATAATGTTGAATAGTAATTAATAACACATTTTTTTTTTTTTATTTATTTTTTTTTTTGTGAACTTCCATTTTTAATGATATTTCATATATATATATAATATTAATTAATAATTATATAGCTTATTCGGTATTTGTTGCTGTTGTTGTTTATGTATAATTGTTTTCATACTTTTTTTTGTGCCTTTTGCGATTGTTTATGTATGTTTGTATGTATGTATGTACTTTTTTACTAACTTACATTACTTTCGCTACACATATCTATGAATTTTTGAAAATGCACAAATGCATGTATGTATATAATGTATATTTGAGTGGGTATGGGTGCTTACGCTGAAAAATAATTTCTTCTTTTGTTTTTTATTTAACTTATACAATTTGTTATGAATTGTGTTTTTTTTTTTTTAATTATTTGAATGCAATTCATGCAGCAGCTATTTATTTATTTTTGTGTTATTATTTTTAATTAATTTTTTTTGCTTATTTGTATGAGTAATTTCATTTGCTATGAAATGTAGCAGTTTTAATTAATATTTATTTTATTTAAGCTGCATTTTTTTTTACACTAACTTGACAATAATAAAATTCACTCGAGACTATTTTTTGTTTGTTGATTGTTTACTAATAATGCTTTGCGATGTACTTAGAAAAACAATATTTATTTATTAATAATTTTTTTTTTTTTAGTATTTTTTACTTAAATTTTTTAATTTTGTTTATCAATTTTTAAAATTTTCTCTTAAAGAAAATTGTGCTTTTTAGCAAATTTTGGAAAATAATACTACACAATTTGTTAGTAGTTTTTTATTATTATTTTGTATTTTAGTTAATTTTAATCTTAAACTTTTATCATTTTATTTAAATATCAGCAACTTTTTATTTTATTTATTTTTATCTTTTTTTTTTAATTTTTAATTAAGTAAATTTTGTTTGTTTTAAACTAACGCAATGTGGTTTTTGAAAATATAACGTCTGCTGAGTGGAAGATCCGCCTATGTCAACTAAGTGTTTGTGAGCAACTTCCTTTCCGCGAGGCGCCCAACTTTTTATCTTTGAAAATTTTGGAAAGCGTTACCCCGTCAATTTGGCATGTTTGGGTCGTCGGGCCCACTTGAGTTCGGTATGCCACTGTCGTCAATGAAATGAAAATAAAACTGCTATTAATGAAAAAAAAAATTAACTCCAAAGCACATTTTCTAGAATTTTCGTTGATATATGAGTTAGCTTTTTCTGCAGTCGTTAGGGTGATCTCCTACTCAGCCAACGTTATATTTTTTAAAAAGTAAATTAATAACTATCAATATGTTAAAACAATTATTTTTAAATTAATTTTTTTTTTTATAATTTTAGACAATTATTGTTTTGTTTTGGCGGGTTCGCGCATAAAATTTGAAAAAAATCCTATTATTCCTATAAAACTTATGTGCAAAATATGTACCTTAAGACAAAACACGCTACAATTTTTTTTTTTGTATTTTTTGCTTATAATCTTAAAATTAATTTTTTTTATTTGTTAATTTAATTTTCAATTACATCATTAATGTTAAATGATTTTAATTGCATGTGTCACGTTTTATATTGCATTAAATTAGTTTTTAGCTATATTTAGTTATGTATGTATGAATGCGTGTATGTATGTTTGTAAAAGCAGAACGAAATCAAAATTTAACGCTTTGACGAAAAGAAACATCTTGCAGTAAAAATAGAAATAAAAAAAAACTTGAAAAAATTTTTTTTTTTAAATTTAGCTGAATCTTTTTTTGTAAAAATATTGGAAAAAAAATTTTTTTTTTTTGCACCCTATTATGTTTAAATAAGTGTAAAATATTACAATTTTTAATTTATATCTTGAAGTAAAAATAAAAAAAAAAAACGTGAAAGAAAAAACTCCCTTTTCATTTATTTTTTTTTGTCCCAAAAATTTTTAAACAATTTTTTTAAACAATTCCACAAATACTGTAGCTGTTGGCAAAATCAAATAAAAATATTACAATTTTTAAATAATAACTTGAAGTCAAATTTAAAAAAAAAAAAAAAACTTTTCCATTTTTTTTGCTAAAATAATTTTTTCCTCTACTTTTTCTTCTATTTTTATTTTGCAATTTCTGTTTATCTACACATTTTTACTCTCTATCCTATTACGTATGCACATACACTGAGCGAAAACTAATCAACAGTGGCTTTCATTAGAATGTTCTCAAATGCATGCATATATTTTTCTCTGTGTGCCTTAAGGCTCATTTACACGTGTCGATTTTCTGGTCGATTTTTATCGAACCACTTGTGATCAGCTCTTAAATACAAGGTGAAGATCGATCGAATTGCTGTTTACACGGTCGATTGAAAAAAAAGGTTAGAAAAATCGACCCGTGTAAATCATCCTTTAGGGTGGCGCTCTAACTTGTATGTGGAAAGTTGTAATATATGGAACTAACTTCAAAACTTCGTTTACGCTCGTAATTAAAAAAAAAAAAATTTAGAATACAATAAAATATCATTTTACAATTGCTGCATAAGTAATAAACTTTATTCAAGAAATAATCGATATAATAAACTTAATACAATTATCAAAAAAACAAACGATGTTGAAAAACGTAATTGACTTTAAAAAGATATCGTCTTTTAGAAAATAATCGAAATTGAAATATGCAATCCATTTTATTAATAAATATTCAAGAAATTACTACTATAAAAAAATTATCGATACTCACTAGAGAAAAATAATCGATATTCTGGAAAAATAATCGATATTCTGAAAAAAATAATCGATATTCTGAGAAAATAATCGATATTCTGGAAAAATAATCGATATTCTGAGAAAGTTATCGATATAAATAACAAACAAACCTCTCGATGAAAATCGCTAAAAAAGGCAAACAATTTCTGTCACACCGATAAACGATATTTCCCAGTTGGGTTAGAAGCTGGCCATCTCGACATTTACTCTTTCGACAAGCTTTACCGAGGTCTTCAGCAGGTCGGCAAGAAATACGTTTTTAACTTGTAGACTGAATTTCCAAATAAGGGCCACCCTAACATGTATAAGTTGTAGCTGACAAAAAAATTATGTTTTTGCCTGATTTACACAATGGCTTTTGTATATTTCACACTATCAAACTTGTTATTACTTTTATTGTAAAATTTTTTTATAGAAAAATTGTATTCAGTAGAGTTTGTTCTAAAAGGTTTTTATATTTAATACTCTCTTTTTTTTTGCGTGCTTATCAACATACATACATACGACTATTTGAATGAGTTTTACTGAGTTTTTAACTACATTTTTATAAATAATAATTTTTTTTTGTATATTTTTAGTTGCATGTTTTTTTTTCTCTCTGTATTGCATGCAGACTTACAACAAAACTTGATTTGTGTTTTTTATGCACATACATTTGTGTTTTTTTTTTTGTAATAATTATTAAAATTAATTTCAATTAAATTTTTACAGCATTATCAACTATGTATAATATAAAAGAAAGAAAACTTATATAACATTATATATATTAAAAAAAAAAAACTTGTATATTGTGATAAATGACAAACGACACACTTAACTAACACGATTTTTCATTTTGTTGTAGGTATATCTACCGATTTGTGTTACTTCAAAAGTAACGAGCACGCGCGGAAAAGGCGAGAAGTAAAAGCAAGCGAAAGAAAAGTAGCAGAAGGCAGAGTTAAAATGAGCAATTTCGAGGTTATGTTAAAGTGCGGTTATTTTGAAAATGTGAGGTTATGTTGCCAATTTGAGGTTATGTTGTCAATTTGAGGTTATGTTGTCAATTTGAGGTTATGTTGCAAATTTGGGTGTCAAATTGATAGAAATTGATTTAAGTATTCGAAAGAGATAATAATGGTTTCGTCTGAAAGTATTGCACGTTAATAATACTGCTGCGTCAACGTGACGCTCAAGGCGCGTATGACAAGCAAGCATTTTAAGTATAAAATTGGCGTACTAACGCAATAATTACATACGTTTAAGCATATACGCACGCAAGCATCTTTTTAGGCTGTCTTTGATGTGGATGTTTACTTAAAGTTGTTGCATACTGTTAGGCGCATTAGTGCAATTAATTACAGTGTATTGTGGAAAATTTTGAATTTTGAAAAGAATCATTTTGAGAAAAAATTTTTTTATTTAATATTTTTAACTTTTAACTACTAATTTTGCTAATATTTTTTTCGAACAATAATTTTTTTTACCAAAGAAACAATTTTTTTTTTTTTTTTATTTTTTTTTTTTAGTTTTTAATAACTTTTTTAGTTAGCTTTCGACCGCAAAAGCAGAAACTTGAACAGAATAAATTATTAAAAATGATTTTTCCGTTGTAGGCTGCCGCACTTTCCATATTTGTTTGCTTTTCCCTGTCGTGCTACACTCTTCTTTTTCTAACTTGCTCTACTCGCTCCTTAAGCGCGCGCTTATATGAGGATTGTTATATATTATTTGTTTACACACTCTTTTACGTCATATGTATTTCTATTACAATAATTTTTCTCTGTCATTTTAAACAAATTTCTATTTGATTTCAAGAAATTATCTGAGAAATGTTCAATTACGCTTCGTACATTTGCTTTACGTATCTTTGTCGTCACACCATTTTTTATTGTAATCTCTCTCACTCTATTAAATTATTTTTAAATTTGCTTATAACAATTGTTCATCATTCAACAGTTTGTCACTTCTGTTTAATTAATATTTGAGATTGCATTTGTAATGGCTACTTGTTTTTCAATTCGTTTTACTGTTGCGAGACATAGATATACCATTATTACAAAACAAAAGAAAAAAAAATACAAGAGACTTAATAGTTATGCTAAGAAGTTGTGAGTTAAGTGACTGTTGTTGTGGTTGCTATTTTGTTCTATTTCTGCTGTTTATTACACTGCCTCATGCAGTGTTGTAGTGTTGGGAGGTAAGAGCTTGTTGTTATTCATGCTGTGAAGTAGGCCGCGCATGCTCGATCGCGCGTTCTTTCAAATCTTTTATGGCATAAAGTGAGAGATATAAATATCTTTTCCTTTTGATTTTTTTATTTGCGTTTCTCTTTCGCAGTTTTGCATATTTTCATCAATCCTTACATTCACTTCTCGCCTTTTAGCGCTCTCTATCGTCTTTTTCCCATGTTTCGCTCTCTCACTCTCCCTCTTCATCTCTGTAAATGCCAAACTCTTTGCGCGCTCTTGCAATTTACACTCTTTGCCTTGCATATTTGGAAGTGTGTTTGTGTTTGTGAACACCGTTGTTCGCGTTGTTGTAGTTGCTGTGGTTATAGCGCCTCTCTTTACATTTCTTTATTATCGTTCTTTACATATTCAAGCTAAAATTGGAATTTCAAAAAAAAAAAACATATATATGTATATAATTTTTTTGTGTTTTTGCATCTCTGTAATTGTCTCTCTTTTGTTTAGTTCTAAGCCTAAACAATCGAACTATATTCTCTACTCTCGCATTTTTCTCACACCAGAGTTGGCAAGCAGAAAGAAAAATTTAACTTTCTTTTGTTTTCGCGAACTAAATAGTTTTTTTTTAAACTATTTTATTAAATAAAAAGGAAAAATTATTATCAATAAATTTAATCTAACCAATACGTCAATTAACTACTTCGTATGCATATTTTAGTTTAATTAATTGATTTGAGCAAAAAAAAACGTGCAAACAATGTGTAAAGGGGAAAGCCGACAGCCGAAAAAATTTTTTACAATCGTTTTATATATAATTAAAATATTTTTTTTTTTTTTGTGTTTATATATTTTCGTACACATTAATACTTTGTTATATTTTTTGCCATCCGTTCTGATACAAATTGTTTCTGCTGCTGCTGCAAGAGTTGCTTGATATGCGCTCTGATCAACCATGCGGTGCTCTTGTGTCTCTCTGGCGTCTCTTCGCTATTTCTCTCTCATGCACAATTATGAGTCGTTCAATTTCCATGTATATTTAACATTCTTCACAAGTTTTCTTTTAAATTTCAGTCTACGGGGAAGGGATATTTGATTTAAAATACATTGCCTTCACTTTTTCTTACACTCTTTCAAATTAGGCTTTGCGCCGTTTTCGCTTTCCTACCTTATATTACTCTCAATTCGCATTTCCCATTTACCCCATCCTTGGGAACTTTCCCTCTCTCTCTCCCAATATTCATTCTCTCCCTTTTTCCATCTTTCTCTTTTTCGTTTTTTTCTCTTTCCCTTTTTTCTTTCTTTGTGTTTTCTCTTCCTCTTTTTTCTCTCTTTTTCTGTTCCTTTTTTATCTCTTTATTTTTTCTCTTTTTCTCTCGTTCTGGTTTTATGGCTCTTTTTCTCGTTTTATCCCTTTTCCCCGCTTTCTCCCTCTAACTCTGTCTCTTTTTCTCCTTTAGCTCTCTCTCTCCGTATCTCCCTCTTTCAAATTAGGCTTTGCACCGTTTTCGCTCCCTTTATCCTTATATTACTTCCTGCTTGTTTGTTTTCTAAGCTTCTCCGGTTCACTAGTTTTCTTTTCCTGCTTTGCCACTCTCGATTCCGGTTTCCCATTTACCCTATTCTTGGGAATTTTCTCTCTCTCCCAAAAATTCATTCTCTCCCTTTTTCCATATTTCTGTCTTTTTCGTTTTCTCTTTTTTATCTCTTTCCCTTTTTTCTCCCTTTATTTTTTCTCTTTTTCTCTCGTTCTTATGTTTTGACTCTTTCTCTTTTCCCCGCTTTCTCCCTCTAACTCTCTTTTTTCTTCCTCTTACTTTCTCCTTTTTTCTCCTTCTTACTCTCTCTGTTTTTCTTCCTTTAACTCTCTCTCTCTCTTTCTTTTTCCCCCTCTAACTCTCTTTCTAAGAGTAGGTCGCCTCCCCGTTGGTGCACCCTGGGTAACGCTAAATGACCTACACGGCTAGTTTCTCGTATTGCTGGATCTACGAGAACGGTGCCAGTATTTGTGCTGTACCCATCGTACCGAAACGACCCGGGCCGTTTTTTATCGACTCGAGCAATGCACGCAGGCTGGGCTGGGCTACACCTCGTTACATAAACAACAACAACAACAACTCTCCCTTTCCTTTTCTCCCTCTCTTTCTTTTTCTCCCTCTAACTCTCTTTCATTTTCTCCCTCTAACTAGCACTCTTCTTTCTTCAAACTATCGTTCTCTTTGTTTCTCTATCTCTTTTTACCTCTGCCTATCCACTCTCTCTCACTCTTCCTCTCTATTTACACTCCATATTTCTCTTCGTTTCTATGTCTATCACTTTCATCTCTTTCTCTCTTTCTGAACCTGTTTATCTATCTCTCTCTCTCTCTCTCTCTGAATCTTTCTATCTATCTCTCTTTCGCTATCTCTCGCTTTCACTCTAACCCACCCAAAATCCCACCCTAAAGTCGACCTAATTTTATTTAATATCTTTCACTCAATCCATCTCTATGCTGAAATAATTTTAGCTCTCGAAAACATATTTCTTTTCCTAAATCTCATTTTTTTTAACTTGAATGCATTTTTGTATTGTTCTCTTGAGTGAAAATTAATGGCCTCAACTTAGAACCACGTCTTCGAAATGGCCTTTTTAGCATACCAGAAGCGCGTAGTAGGGCATTCACAATTGCCTTGCCTGCACACCTTAGTACAACATCCTAGCAGAGTTTAATTACATCCTAGCAGATAGCGAATTGTCCGAAAAAAATTAAAATGATTTTAAAACCATTTTTCGAGTGAAGCATAGAACCCTCCCGCACTCTTCTATGAGCTACATACACATGTATCACCAAATTGGCATAAGAAAGAGAGGGACCGAAATGTTTAACTGCTAGCAGGCCCTTATGCGCAGAGCTGCCACTGGAAGCCTTTTGCGAGACGCGTCAGCGATAGCCCAAAGTTTTGCTATGAATATATTTTGTAAGTCTCCGATTTAATAAAAATGCATATGTTGTTCCGTTTTCTTTTTACACATTGTCTGCAAGTGTTTATTTCATACTTTCTCGTGTGCTCTATTTTTTTTTTTTTTTTTTTTTGATATATTTATTTAATGTTAATCATCTTTTAGCAAAATTAGCAAGTCTCTCTTGTTTATTATATTATTATTTATATAAAATAATTGAATTTTTAAGAAATTTGTACAGCTCTTTGATAACTGCAGAAAGAAGAGAAGACGTGTGGCTATACAAATGTCCAAGAAGCAATCTAGTCTAAACTAAAAAATACTAAATATTTCATTTTTTAATTAAAAATTGTTTTTTTTTTAAGATTTAGTTTTAGTTGAAGGCCAATATGAGATTTCTATGTTTTTAATTTGACTTTCTTTTCTGCTAGCCAGCTCTCCCTATACGTAGCTTTTTTGAACAATTTGGATTATATGCCTACAAAGCTATTCATGAGTAAAAAAATGTAAAACAGTTTTTATAATTTTTATAAAATTTAAGTTAAAAATAAGTACGGAATTAATGCTAAATTTTTAAAAAATAAAATAATATCTGTTTGAGTACTGCGAAATTATTTTATTTTCTTTGCACTTGAGGTTTAATTTTTAGAAACAAAAAAATATTTGTTTTTATTTTAATATTTATTTACATTTTTTATTTTTTTTTTTTTTTTCAATTTTTAATAAGGCTTAAATAAAATAATTTTCCTATTTTTTACATTTTGTCCAATTTTTAATTTTTTCAATTTGTTTTGGGATTTCTTACGTTTTAAGCTTCTTGCACTTGCTCTAATACATACTGACATTGTTTTTTTAAACATATGTTTGACTCTTGTTTTCTAATTATAAAATATTTTCATTCGTTTGTTTTGATAAGTCTTTTGCACACATTTCAAATATGATATTTTTTTTTTTGCTTTGTATTCACCGAGACTCAAGCTCTTAATTTTTCAACAGAAAATAATGTTATGCTTACGCTCGCTCTCTTTACTCAATCTCTCTCGATCTCGCACTCTCGCTCTCTGATTGGCTGCCCCCAATACACAATTGCTTCACGATTTTTTCACTCGCATAATTTTTAAAGTTAAAAAAAAAACACGTTCTTTTCTTTTCAAATACAAAAAAAAATACATCATACCCATGGGGGGGTTGAAATAATTTAAAATTTCATTAACTACTTTCACTAGGGGTGGACGGCATATAATCAAAGGTTAAATATATATTGTACTAATAATCTATATATATATATATGTATATTAGGGTGATTCAAACAAAATGTCGATTTGGTCTTACCCCTAAAAAGTTAGGTACTGATGAGAAAATAAGCCTTGCAAAAAATTAGCGCTCTAACTGTAATTATTTTAATAGCTAAGGTAATCGCTAATAAGCTTAAACTTTAAGAGTATGTAAAAATATTTTGAAAAAAGTTTCAAAAATTAAAAGAAAATACATTTTGAAAAAAAAAATGCCATTTTCCCCCATACAAAATGTATGGGAAAGGGCGAAAAAATATATGCACCCCTAAGGGTAAAGTTAGAGCGGTAACTGCGTTAATTTGGTTTTGTGTTTTTCCGACAGGATGGACACTAGATGTATATTGGAACGATTTTTCGTCATCCCTTGTCAATTTTGGTTTTGTAACAAACCGGTTTTGGCGATCCGCCATCTTCAGTGTTTGATTTCGTTATGAGAACGTTCTGAACACTAAAGATGGCGGATGTTGTTGTTGTTGGCGGATCGCCGAAACCGTTTTGTTACAAAACCAAAATAGACAAGGGATGACGAAAAATTGTTCCAATATACATTTAGAGCACTAACTTTTTACAAAGCTTATTTTCTCATCAATACATAAGTTTTTAGGGGGTAAGACCAAGGCGACATTTTTTTTAATCACCCTAATGTATATGGTAAATGTATGTAAATTTTGTAATTTTATACGACATATTCTGCTTGGTAAAAAAAAATCTCACCAGGTGGCGCTGAAGTTGAAATTGGTCTTTCTTGAAAATTTTTCTGAGATAAGCCCGCAACTAAGGCTTTCGGAGTTCAAAAATGTATCCTTTGAAGATTAGGTGTTCTAATTTTTTTGTTTAAACATTTTTAGTGGGATCTGAATAAGTGGTGTTCGCAAATTTTTAGAAATTTGACTTCAGCTGTTTGTATTTAATATTTTCAAAATTCGAGAACAATTCTTTGAACAGTGATTGGGTTTTTTTATTTTTGCAAGGCATAGACTGCTCAATCTCAGAAAAAAAATCCTATCTCAGCTGTAAATGTAGTGAATTTTCATTTAGATATGCGTTTTTAAAAAGTCATTTAGAAATAAGGCTTTTCCAGCGTATTTTGATAAAGGGTGTGATTGAAAAAAAAAAATCTGAAACAGAGCGTTCTTGAAAAATATTCTGAAATAGGGGATCTTTCACTCAGCAGTCGAAACACAATACCCTCAATAAAAAGTGATTTAAATTTTGTGAGAATTTCGGGTGTGGGAAACTGGGGAAATTTTTTCTAATTTTTGTGGGACAGCATCTGTTGAGACAGACCCAAAAACCCATAACAAAAACTCCTAATATCTTAAAAGCAGAATATGTCTATGTAAGTGGCAATCTAGTTCTTTTTTTTTAATGATAATGATAAATAGATAAAATATTTAGAAGTAATAAAGCAAAACTCCTAACCTGCTTCGCTATCACTCGAATCGCTGGAACTGCTATCGCTTGAACTGGACGATGATGAATCGCTAGAACTGGAACTTGATGAAAGGCGATTCGTAGGCGGTACGGTTTCCACTTTATTCGATGATTCGTCTATAAAGTAAAGAAAAAGTAGAGCGTTTAAAATGTGATGAAAAGTAAATAAAATAGCTTTATAAAGCTCTTTAAAATGACATTTCCATACAAAATTTGAATTATAGTAGCTTATTAAACCTTTTATATTTTTTATGAATATGGGAGTTATTTTACTACTTTATTATTTTAAATATTTAAAACAATTTTTTTTATTTCTTTGTTTTGTTGCTATTTTTTTTTGTTTTAATTTTTTTATTCAATGTTTTGTATTCCCATTTTTTTTTTTTTTATTATATATTATATTTCCTTGTTTTGTTTCTATAACTTTTTTATGTATTTTTTTTATTTTTTATACCAATTTATTTTATTTTTAAATTCAAATTTTTTTTTTCTTTTTTTATTCAATTTTTTTTTTCATTTTTTGATTTTACTTTTTTCCTTTTTTGTTTCTAATTTCTTTCTTTTTATTTCCTTGTTTTGTTTTTATAACTTTTTTTGTTGTATTTTTTTTATTAGGATTTGGTTTTATTCAAATTTTTGTATTCCAATTTATTTTCTTTTCCTTTTTCGATTCTATTTTTTCGTTTTCTTTTTTCAATTCTATTTTTTTCTTTCTTTTTCGATTATAATTTTTTTTATTATTATTATTATAATTTTTTTAATCTTCACATTTTTACACTTTTTCGTATATTTTTCAAATTTCTACTTTTTATATTTGAAATTTTTTTATACTTTTTTTCATAAATTTTTTGTTTGTTCTATTTTGGTTTTTTCTTTTCTTTGTGTTTTTTTCCTTTATTTTTCTTTTTGTTTTCTTTTATTTTTCATCTTTATTTTTTTTTTCTTTTTCTTTTTTTGATTATAAATCGTAGTTTTTACATTTACTTTTATTTTTCTTTGCTTTTTTTTAATTTTTTCCTTTTTACTTATTTTTCCTTTTTTGCAGTTAATTTAATTTTTTGGTTTTTTGTCTATTTTTAATTTTTTTTTTTTTTTTTTTTCATTTTATTTATTATTATTTTTTTTTTTTCAATTTATTTATTCATTTTGTTTTATTTTTTTTCTTTTTGTTTTTTTTTTGTTTTTTTTCTTTTTTTTTTTTCTTGTTTTTTTTGTTTTTTTTTCTTGTTTTTTTTTTGTTTTTTTTTTGTTTTTTTTTTTGTTTTTTTTTTTGTTTTTTTCGTTTTTTTTTATAGTTTTAATTTTTTTCTATACTTGGGACATTCCACCCAAAAGAGGAAAAATACCAAATTTTTAAAATGCCATAAACTTCCACTGCTCTGACAGAACTTTACAATAAAGGTCTTTTTATTTTCATGGGTTAGGGGTAACTAGTTGCATAGCTAAATTTTTAGGGAACTACATCGATAATACTGAAAAAACTTAAAAATTGTATCACGAAAAAACAGGAAAATGTTCCAGGAGTCACACTCTTTCACCTTTGTAAAAAGATTCTAAACGCTAATACTGATCTTATTTTCGATCATATACAAATTGTAGTTCAAAGTTGAACTGTAAAGCTAAAATTCGTTTTCGTGCTCACAAAGGTGCAACAAAGGGATTTTTCGGTTTCCCAGGAGTCACACTCACTTACTGAGTAGTTATAAAGCTATTTGTTGTTATTTCGCCAATTCTTTTAATGCATTTATTGTATTGGATATTTATCCATGCCGATATATATATTTCATAGCAATTGAAATCCCAATGTCAATTTATTAAGTCAAAGTTGGCTAAGCTCTCGAGTCAAATGTCCCAGGAGTCACGATGGAATGTCCCACTTATTAATTTTATTTTTGTTTACTTATAACTTATACAATAAACTAATTAGTTTATATTCACCTTTTTTGGCTGTCTTCTTGCTGGAACCCAATTGGCCGGTGACATCCTGTAATCGCTTTTCCAATTCCTGTTTTTTCTCCGCAATTTGCTCATCTTTAGATTTACCTGATGGCTTTTTATCTTTATAATAAACAAAGAAAGAGAAGAACAAATATTTCGTAAACAATATAACAAGAAATATACGTATTTTATTTTTCTTTTTTAATAGTCATACACTTTCTTATTAATGTGTTAGTTTGCGGATACTAACCAATAACTTTATCAATTTTTATTTCAATCAAATAGTCTACTAAAAAAATTTATACTCTCAAATTGCATGATTGTTTTATTACTCTCTAAAAGCAAAAAAAAAAAGCGTTTCAAAGCATCTAAAACAGCAACAAAAAAATATTAAACAAGAAATATTTAGGTAAAAAAGCGAGTTCAGCTACTGTGTAAAATGTAAATCAAATAAAATAAAATCGGTTGAAGTACAGAACAATACCAAAAACAGATATAAACACAAAAACTAAAGAAAATTCGATAATATCGGCCGCTAAATAAAATTTTTAAATATTTTAAAAGCCTTAAATGGGTGAGAACTATAAATAATAATGTGCTTAGAACTAAATAAAAATAATTATAAGAAAAAATATTACCACAGAAAATCTTAAAAGAATTATGAGGATGGAGATAAAGATAAAAATACAAAAAAATTTAAATTGGATAAGAATACAAATAAGGTTAAGATAAGAAAGAAGATGAAAATAGGTATACGACTGCGTCTAAAATTAGGGAAATTATGCTTAAGCAGGAGAATAAGGAAATTCCTTTCCTGAGTTGTTTTTTAGTTTTTTTTATTCATGTGTTTGTTTTATATTATTAATTTCTTTTTATTAACTTGTTTTTTCTTTTTATGTTCCTGTACATATTTATTTTTTTATTATTTTGATTTATTATTTATTTATTTTTATTTATTTATTTATTTTTTTTTATTTATTTTTATTTATTTATTTATTTTTTTTTATTTATTTTTTTTTTATTTATTTTTTTTTTATTTTTTTTATTTATTTTTTTTAATTTTTATTTTTTTTATTTATTTATTTATTTTTTTTGTTTATTTATTTATTTATTTTTTTATTTTTTTTTTTATTTTTTTATTTTTTATTTATTTTTTTTTTAATTTTTTTATTTTTTTTTTATTTTTTTTTTATTATTTTTTTTCTTTTATTTTTTTTCTTTTATTTATTTTTTTTAATTATTTTTTTTTTTAATTTATTTTTTTATTATTTTTTTTCTTTATTTTTTTTTATTTATTCTTTTTTTAATTTATTTTTTTTTTATTTATTTTTTTAATTTATTTTTTTTTTTATTTATTCTTTTTTAATTTATTTTTTTTTTTATTTATTTTTTAATTTTTTTTTATTTTTTTTTTTATTTTATTTTTTAATTTTTTTTTATTTATTTTTTTTTTATAATTTTATTTTTTTTTTAATTTTTTTTTTATAATTTTATTTTTTTTTTAATTTTTTTTTTATAATTTTATTTTTTTTTAATTTTTTTTTATTATTTTTTTTTTTTAAATTTATTTTTTTATTATTTTTTTTTATTTTTTTTTATTTATTCTTTTTTTAATTTATTTTTTTTTTATTTATTTTTTCTTATTTATTTTTTTATTTATTTTTTTATTTATTTTTTTTTATTTATTTTTTTTATCTATTTTTTTTATTTATTTTTTTTTTATATGTATTGTTTTTTTATTTATTTTTTTTATATGTATTGTTTTTTTATTTATTTTTTTTTTATTTTATGTATTTTTTTTTATTTTTTTTATTTTATTTATTTTTTTTTTTTATTTTTTTTTAATTATTTTTTTTATTTATTTATTTTTTTAAATTTTTTTTATTTATTTTTTTTTTTATTTTTTTTTATTTATTTTTTTTTATTTATTTTTTTTTATTTTTATTTTTTTATTTTTATTTTTTTATTTTTTTTCTGTATTTTACATGTATTGTTTTGTATTGATTTTTTATGATTATTTTTTGATTTATTTCTAATTTATTTCTTATGAAATATTTTTATTTTTTATATATTATTTTTATTTTTTATAAATTATTTTTTTTTTTATAAATTATTTTTATTTTTTATAAATTATTTTTATTTTTTATAAATTATTTTTATTATTTATAAACTATTTTTGTATTTATTTTTTATTCTCCAATTAGACTGTACAGCAGCCGTGTGGGTATGGGACCATAACAACTTTTTTGAAGAGATTAAGACACAAATACATAAAACTGGCGTTCCCCGTTTTTCGAAGTTTGCCTTCAAAATGTAGTCACGGGCTTTCGAAATTTGAAGTTTCTAATTGTTTTGTTTGAAAAAGGCGAAATGTGGGCGTGGCCTACTTGCCTCTCTTGGTTGATTCATGTCGTTTTTCTATTTAAAAGTCTAAATCATCGAAGTTATCGAACTTGGAAAGAAAGCCCGTAAACAATTTTTAAAGGTTAACTTCGAAAAAAGGGGAACTCCATTTTTTACTTATGTCTTAAGCTCTTCAAAAAAGTTAGTTGGTCCCGTACATAGAAAAAAAGTTTATTTTGTGGTATAGTATTATTTATTATTTATTTTTATGATTATTTTGCTTTTATGACTCAAAATACAGAAAATAATTTAAAAAATTGCATGCGAGCTTTAAATGCTATTTTCACCAATAAAAAAAGTATATTTTAGTTACTCTGTAAATCACACAATTTTACGGTTATCAATACCAACACAAAGCAGATTAAAAAAAAAAAGCAAACAGTACCGAGCTATCCTCCATTCAGCTAAAGACATGACATACATATTTAAAAACTAACAAAAAATCAGAAGGTAACAAAAAGCAACAAAAACAAAGCAATTACTTAACATTATAGAAGGCGGCATCACACAAAGCTAAATGAAGCAAGTCTTATTGAAACAAAAGAGACTTGTTTTTTAGTAAATGTGAGTAAGACAAATTTATAAAAAAACTGATTTTTAATAATTTTTTTATTTGAGATTTTGTTTAACTTTTTTAGGTGTTTAGTTCATCCAATTAACACAGTCACTACTATATAATATTGAATTGTTTAATAGGAAATGCGGTTTCATTTTCCATTTGGGTTTGCAACGTTTAATTTACAAAGGATTTTTTTTTTACACAAATTTAAATAATTTTGTTTTTTTTCTGAAAAATTTAACATTTTATAGCATGGTAAATTATATTAGTCACAATTTGTTGTATTGCAAATGAAGGCAAAAAAAAAATAGAATGGAAAGAGTTATTAAAAAAAAAAAAAATTTTTTTGGTTTGAACTTATAATTTAAAAACAGATTTTTAAATGTATAAAAACAAAGGGAAAACAAATTTTAATTTTGGAGAATATGGTTTAGGCTTCTGTAAAAATTTTTGTAAACTAAGAAATAGTTCTGGATTTTATAAAAAAATTCGAGACAAGCAGAAAATTTAAAAAGTTAGACTGGTTTCCGAAAATATAATATAGAAAATTTCTGTTAAAGTTTTTATAGAAAGAACTTAACATTTGAAAATATCAAAATTGGGACATAAATAGTTCGTACTAAAGAACAAACCGTCAAATAACAAAAAACAGATAGAATAATAGAATAATTAATTGAGGTACTGCACTGCGTCCTATAGGTCTATTGTGCCAACAAAAAACAGATACGAACAGCTAAGTGGAAGCGCGAAAATTTGGCTGTAAAAAGCAAGGGCGCAAAAATAAAATATATGGGTATTGAAAAATTTGTATACGAGCGGGTGTATTCATGTGCATGAAAGTGTATGTGAGTGTAGTAGTGCGTAAACATGTGAATGTGCGCGTTAATTTTTTTTTTTTCAGGCTCTAAACTTAATACTTTCATTTATGACTTTATGACAATAAACGATAAATTATAAACAAATTAGAACTGTATAAAATTAGCCGAAAAAAGCGCTAGCATGAATGATTTCTCATTTAGGTAAATAATGTAGTTGGCTAATTTAAAAAATATTTAACAATTTAAACACTTTGACATTTTGTTGCTCCTTACAAAGTTTCAAATAAATTTAGCAATTTTCTATAGATACATACGAAAAAATTAGATTTTAACTTGTTTCTTCTTATTATTCTTCTTCGTCTACTAAACTTCAAATTGTATTTCTTTATTTTTTGTTGTTTTTGATTTTTTCTAGTAGTGCGTGTCATTGGGATAAACTTACAGTAGGGCTTACGAGTTTTTTTGCGTAGACAGGATGCCACATAGCTTTCAAGCTCGCGCAGCGTTGATGGCTTCAATGTTTCGAAATCGATTTCGATCTCATCTGGATTGGAGTCACGCAATGAAGGCTCACGATTTTGTATTATATGCACTACACGCCCAAGCTTGTCGCCTAAATGTAAGCAGAAAGTACAAGAAATAGTTGTAAACTAGTCACTTAAAGTCAAAATCAATTTTCTTATTTTACCTGGCAATTTATTAATATCTAACGATAACTGACGCTTTTCGTCATAAGACATCGGCTTGGCCGTATCCTCCTCTTCCGAATCGAAGTTCATCACTTGGCTGGGTTTCTTTTTGTTGGTGCCGCGGCCTGCAGCGCCACCAGCACCGCCTGCCGCACCACCACCAGCAGCATTTGCTGCAGCTGCACCGCCTTTCGCACGTTTATTAGCGCCCGCTGCGCCACCAGCACCCGCTGCAGCAGCCGCACCAGCTTTGGGACCACGTTGTCCTTTCACTTTGTTGCCTTTGCCACCAGTAGTGGCGCCACCCGCCGCTGCAGCCGTCATACCAGCGACCATCGCGCCTTTACCGCTTGTAGGTGTCGTGCTCAATTGGCCCATTGCCATGGCTGCAGCCAAATCGCTACCATGTAAATTCGCACCAGCTGCCATGGCAGAATTAACGCCAGCGCCTACAACACCAGCGCCGGTTTGTGCATGCGCACCACCCATACCAGCCATTGCAGCGCCAACACCAGCGCCACCCTTCTTTTTCTCTTTCAACTTTTTCTTGGCTTTCTTTTTGTTGGATGCTTCCTCCATTAGTTTGCGCATCTCTTCCTGCAGGTCAAGTAGCTTGGCTTCTAGTAATTTCAGTTTAGCATTGCGCTCCTCATCCGAATTGGATTCGTTTTCTGTATCTGATGACTCGTCCGATGATGAATCACTGCCATCACCGCCACCCACAGCACCTGCAACAGCGCCACCACCACCAGCGCCACCACGTTTCGTTGAAGTGTTGAATGCATGATGTGCAGCAGCTGCGGCTGCCGCATGCGCATTCGCCACCGGTTCATCGGGTATATTGGCGTAACGCATTTCGAAGACATCCTGCAGTTTGCGGCCCATTGCGACAACATCATGATCTGGTGGATTATATTTGTAACAATTGGTGAATATTAATCGTACATCGGCGGCAAATTCGGGTGCACTTTTATATTCTCGATTGTCCATTTTTTGTTTCACAGTACCAAGATCCATGGGCTTTTTGATAATGTCGTGATAGTCATGCAGACCCAGAAGCTCAGCATCGACAGGTTTGTAAAAAGGCCAGGCGTAACCAGAGTGTTTCTTGGAGAATAACTCTTTAAGGATTTCATTGCATGATTTTAACGCATCGGAAAGTTTCTCCTTATTCTTAATGGCGCCAGGAACTCCACCAGCAGCACCGCCAGCAACACCCATAGCGCCAGGCGCCATGCCGGCAACGGCCATTGGTGACATGGGATAAGCGGATCCTTGGAATGTAAGATCCTGTAGAATGCATGAAGTAAATATAAAATAAACAGTTAGTAAAATATATATGTAATAAAGCTGTAAGTCGGTTGATTTTATTTGATTTAAATGAATTGGGAAATCGGAAAGAAAAATATATTAAAATGGAATATACAAATGTAACTAAAAGGAGGCGCAGCGCAGTAGCGTGATGAGTGTGTTTGCAAAGGCAATATGGAATAAATTGATGACTCTTCCTACAAATGTTAATATAAAAAAATTGGAGTTGGTGAAAGGTCAAGCGTGGAGCAGGTAAAACATTTGGGAAGAGGATGCAAAAATTTAATTAAAAACTCATGGGCATAGATATGTAGTACATAAGTGACGAAAGCATGCTTTTGTTTATTTTTATTTTTTTCTTAATATATATTTTTGATTTTTTTTATTACAATTTTTGTTGATTATAAATTTTTTATTTACATAATTTCAATTTGTTTTTTATTTCAGTTTTCTCTTTTAGATATATATATTTTTAAATTGTCTTTTAATTTTTTTTCTTTATTAATTTTTTAATATTTTTTTTTTTAATTTTTTTTTATTAATTTATTTTATTTATACCTTTTATTTATTTTTTTAATTTATTTTTTTTTATTAATTTTTTCTTTATTAATTTTCTTTTTAATTTTTTTTTATTTATTTATTTTATTTATCCTTTTTATTTTTTTTTATAAATTTTTTTTTTATTTTTTCTTTTATTAATTTTTTTTATTTTTTTTTATTAATTTTTAATTTTTTTTATATATTTTTTATATTTATTTTTTTTTATTTATTTTATTTATCCCTTCTATTAATTTTTTTTTTTATTTTTTTTTAATTTTATTTTAATTTTTTTTTAATTTTTTTTTAATTTTTTTCTATTTTTTTTAATTTTTTCTTTTATTTTTTTTTTGTAATTTTTTTTAATTTTTTTTTTTAATTTTTTTTTAATTTTTTTTTTATTTATTTTTTTTATTTATCCTTTCTAATTTTTAATTTTTTTATTTACTTTTTTTAATTTTATTTTTAATTTTTTTTTTTAATTTTTTTTTAAATTTTTTTTTTTTTTAATTTTTTTTTTAATTTTTTTTTTTTAATTATTTTTTTTAATTTTTTTTTAATTTTTTTTTTATTTTTCTTAATTTTTTTTTAACTTTTTGAATTTTTTTTTAACTTTTTTAATTTTTTTTAACTTTTTTTTATTTTTTTTTAACTTTTTTATTTTTTTTACCTTTTTTTATTTTTTTTTACCTTTTTTCATTTTTTTAATTTTTTATATTTTTTTTTGTTTTTGGTTATATTGGGTTGTATGTTTAGAAAATTTGAGAATTTTTACGACTTCAAGAGCGGTTTTGTTATTATCTATTGTGAAATGGCATTTTTCACAATTTTTATATTTAACTTCAATTTTATTTATTTTGTCATCTATTTTTTTATTTATTTTTTAATTTGTTATTTTATTTTTTGTTTCATTTTTTTTTTTTAGGTTTTTTAAATACTTTTTATACTACATTTTCTCATGATTTTTATACTATCAATTTTAAAGATTTTTATCATTGTTTTTTTATATGTATTTTTTTTTAATATTTTTTTTTTCTATTTTTTTTTTTATTTTCTCCATTTTTTTATTTTTTCAATTTTTCTTTTCTATTTTATTTTTTATATTTTATTATTTATATTTTATTTTTTATATTTTATTTTTTATATATATATTTTTATAATAAATTTCTTGGCTATATGTAATTTTCTTGTAATTGTTTCTATTCTAGATTTTTTTAAATTCAGTTAATGTTTCCCACAATTTTATTATTTTTTTTTAATTTAAGCTTTGTGATGTTCTTATATTTTTTAGTTGGCTTAGGTTAGTTCCTTCCTTTTAATTCTCTAAGCATTAAAAGTAAATAACAAATAATAATATTAAGGCTAAAAATGTTAAGCAAGTTAATTTCTGTCATGCCCATCTCATCACCACCTACATACTTTTCACTCCCCGCACTATCGCTCTTAAACTCTCAGCCAGCCAGCGCTCGCCTACCTTTTTATTCATTACCTGTCGACTGGATTCGCGTCTTGTTGCTATTTTGGCGCTCTTGGAATCGTGTTGCGCATATGGTGGCATTTCAAATGCATTCGCAGTCGGCGTCGTTGTATCGGCCTTCCGTTTCACACCCTTCTTCATTTTCGCTGGCTGTTGTGGTGGTATTACCGCATCGGCTGTACTATTTACGTTGCTATGATGATACGCGGATACTGTAGCGGCTGCTGCTGCAACGGCTGCTGATGTATTGGATGCACCACCACTGCTCGCCGCTTTAACACCGCCTCCCGCTCCACCACCCCCAGTCGAGGCGCTGGCCTCCACTAACGATGAATTTACCGCATTGACAGTTGCCGCCAATGCTGCATTAGCACCCACCAATGAACCACTACCAGCTACAGCGCTAGCTGGTAATATAGCAGTAGGTAGTACTGTGGCGCCAGCACCAGCTAACGTCGCGCTCGCGCCACCACCAGGTGTGGCTGTTGTTGTTGTATTTGTGCTACCCGGCACTGTTTGTGGTGGCACAGTGCCAATGGGTGGAATGGCGGGTGTAGTTGTAGTCGTTGTGCTGCCACCGCCACCCGTCGATGAGACTGTACTGCTCAATGCCGAAAGGGGACGTGCAGGCGCACGTGGTGTGCTGGCGGTAGCGGCTGTTGCACCAGCAGACGCCGCTGTCGAACCTTTACCACCACCACTAACCGGTGTATGTAACAATGCTGAACTAGGTGTGGCTGGTTTGCCTGGTGGACGTGGTTTCTTTTTGCCACCCTTCGGTGTGACTGGCTCCAATTCAATTTCATCCTTGGGCATGGATTCAATTTTTTGCAGGAAGACCTTTTCTAACGTCTGTGCCATAACAACAACATCCTCGCCGGGTTTATTATATACATAACAATTCGAGAACATTGTATTAAAATCTTGTATGGCCTCTTTAGCTGACCAATAATAATTATTCTCTAGACGTTTCTTAATCGTACCCATATCCATTGGATGTGTTATGATCTTATGATAATCGGGCAGGTTTAATTTTTTTGCATCGACCGGCTGCTGGAATGGCCATGAGAAATGATGTTTCCAAATTGCCTTCATCACAGTTTTGATGAGATACTGCAGTTGGTTTGTGTTGCGACCGGGTCGATCAGGTGGAGGTATTGTTGGAGGTTGTACGATGCCGTTAACCGGCTCCACGTACGGTTCATTGCGTGGTGGTGGTTCTTGCGACATTTTTGTAAACTTTTGGTTCACAACGTCACACTACTAACACGCACACAATATACACCACCGCAGCCGCCTTTATTGTAATACTTGCGCGTACAAAAATGTCTAAGATTTTCAAATAGTTTATATATTATTTATGTCTGTTGCTTATTTCGTTAATAATTAACTGGAAAAGGGTCTAACTACGTTAAATGGTTGTTGTTGTTGTTTTAGACATCTATGGGTATGTGCGTATATTTAAAGGATTGTTTTTTTTTTTTTGACGCCACGCGTAACGCAGCACACCGTTTGTTTTTGCTTTACTTTTTAGCTGTGTTAAAGCTACAGCATATAATTATTGACCACTAGTCCAACTGTATGTGGTGATCTGTTTGCTTATTGAGATAGAGTGATGATGCTCTGCTTGTTTTATAATGCTTTAGTCGCTTTCTTGCAAATGCGCTAAGAAAGGAAATTTCTCAAATCCTTTTTTGCAGTCTAGTATTGTGATAGTATAGTAGTTTAAAGGTTGCCCTTGATCCTGCAGTTGCTTGAAACGATGCACTACGTATTGATTTGGCTACTACTGTTGTCGTTATTTTTCTTGCTGCTGCTGTTACTGAGCGCCGCATTGTGGAACAACTATGATTGATAAAGAAAGATGGATTAGTTAATTGAAAGTATGTTGGGGAAATCAATGAAGATGCGATTATTATGTGCGCCTCAAAGTATGCTCCCGTTTGAAATATATGTTTAAAAGTCTGGCTTGGAGCTTTTTAATGTGACCTTTGTATAGAAGAGAGTCCAGCAGTGGTCGGAAAGTAAGTCTTCAGTTTTCTTCTTATGCTAAGCTTCTGTATATCATACATGATACAGTTATGCGCCAATCAATATTCATTGCATACTTTTAGGCGCACCCAAAAACCGCATAATCGTAAATTTTGTGATATTTTTGTATAAGCCCGATATTTAACAACTTCCCTGTCCAATGAGTCATATGAGACGCACGAGAGTTCATGAGGCACAAGTCCATGAGTCACATATGACTCATTTCTAGCGCGTGGGACATTCTCAAAGCGCTTTGTATGAGCACAGGAAAGTTGTTAACTTCAATTTACTCACCACACATTTAAGAGCAACAGAAGTAGTAATCGGGATCAGCTTGATAAGCTGCGCATTTTTTACAATTTCCCCATCAATTCTTGCTAGATGTAGTATTTTTACGAGCTAACCGGACCGGGAAGTTACCAAACAGCTCCAGAAGTGTATATATTTGATATCTTGTTCTGTTGCTTACGTTCGGGCAATTAAACTGTAATTAGAATAAAGAAAACTAAAATTAGTAATGATTTGAAAAAGGCATTATGATAAGATGGTTGATATGTAAAAGATAGTCTGATGAGTGGGTTAACATCTCAACAAGTCTTAAGTAAACCCAAGATAAATATGGTATAACTTTAACTTCATGCGGTAGTAAGAGCTTTTCTTTGCTTTTCATTGGAATAAAGTTTTTACGTGGCGGGTCCCAAACCCAGCGCACAACCCGGGATGCCAACGGCGAGTATCGAAGGAAATTTAACGATGAGCTGTACGAGCTCTACGCAGATCTGACCGTAGTCCAGCAGTATACAGTGGCGGACCTCATCCAAGCAGGCCGCGTAAAGGAAATACAGTCTTTAGTATTAAAGTAGGCTGTGGGTATTAAATGCGCTTGCTGTCTATCTTGGGGTCCTCTGTATTTTTATACAGATAAGGTCTTTTTCACACGATATGTGCTATTCAGTCTCGTCTACATTATTTCCAATCGGCATAGAGTGATATATTAATGAGGATAGCACTGCGACCAAAGTTCTGCTGTGTCCTCATCTAATGGTTTTTCGTAAATACGTCATGGCGGGCAAGGCGCAACCGAATCACTGTAATGTAATCCGATCGCGCACGCCCATCACGACTCATTTCCGTGAAATCCCCTTATATTACAACACCTCATCCAAGCCGACATCCTTCAGGAGCCGATGATCCAGACTTAATACAATCTCAAACACATGCCCTGCATGTGGTAGGACCCCCCATGATACTCTACATCTCTTCAATTGTTCATCTGAACGTACTCTTCTAACCCCTCTGTCCCTCTGGCCAAACCCTGTTGAAACTGCACGTTTCCTTGGACTCCCCTTAGAAGAGCTTGATGAAGATCTTCGGAATGATCATACACTCTAGACAGGGCAATGCATTGTTAACAACAACAACAACAACAACAACAACAACAACAACAACAACAGGAGCCGATTATCTCATGTGGCTTGAGGGTTTGTATGTGGTTGCGTTCTGTCCATGGTGATCACAGGAATCTTGCCCTTTTCCTGACAATTGCGTCGCATTCTTAAGTTAATTATAGGAAGGCCTATCATTTCCCCGTAGCGAGAGATACTATAACCCCCCAGGAGTAGTTATGATTGCCGTAGACCTGGCACATTGCGCCAATATTCCTCCCTTTTCTCTTTCTCCTCTTTCCTCAGGTACTCCCTGATTGTCTGAGTACGCACTGGCAGTATCGGTTTGGGCCCAACTGGCCTTGGGCTTGCTGCATGTCTTGCTAGACTATCCGCCTGCTCATTTCCTTCGACACCTTTGTGGCCTGGTATCCATGCTAGCAGTACGCTGTAACCCTGTTTAGTTTGGGTTCCTAGGTGGTTTAGCCTTTCTACGCACTCGCGGATGAGTGCTGATTTTATCTCATATGATGAGATCGCTTTGAGTGCGTCGTTGAAATCTCAGCTCTGGGGCCGAAGATTCCAGATCCAATTCCCTCCGGGTTTTTCGAACCATCTGTGTACGACACGATTGTGTGTGAGCGATGTATTGCGTCTATTCTGGATTTCTCCCAGGTTACCTTGTCTCCCAACCTCACTCTAAATCTTAAATCTATAACTTAGGTTTCTTTCAAATACAAAAAAGTCTGGCAACACTGTGCTCAAGTTATACATATATGTACATATATATCGCGCGCAAAAAAAAAAAAAAAACCATTCAAATAGCATTTTTAATTACCATCAGGTCATCATCCACCCACCTCCCCCAACGAGATTTTCAACACTTTTTAAATGTTGTTTCACAACCAGTCGGCCGCGAAAAGTGTTACTAATAGTCGTAAAATTTTTGTTCTAACAATGTAAAAATGTGCATACAAAAATAGTGCGCAAATATTTATGAGCAATAAAATTCATACTTAAAAAATATCCAATAAGCACAAAAGCCAAGTAACGAATCAGACAATCCGGCATGTCTGCCAGTCTCTGTGTGTTAGACACAGCAACAACACAGCAAAGTTGCAGCAAACAAGGGCGGGCGCATACAAACGTACCAAACAATTAGCACAGACACATGACGACGATCGCGCGAATTTTAGTATTCGCATAAAAAATGAAGAAAACAAGTGAAAATGTAAAACACAATTGACAAAAAAAGAAGGAAATGTCTTGTGGCGTACAATATTGATGCCATCTATAGCGCAGCGTTGACAATTTTCCATAATAAAGGCTGCTATACGACTTGTAGAGAAATGTTAGAAAAAATCCAAGGGAACTTCATTATCGTACAATCTACTTCGCTGAATCTATGGAGGATATGGAAGAAATGAGTCCTCCAAAACTTAGTTTAGAAGCGGATGACAAGTCCAGCGTCAACAGCACCGTTCTGTCCTTTGGAGTTCAGAACTGTGGTGGGGGTCATATTACCGATTCCGGGGCCATTGAAACTCCCACGGCAGTCTGGGTAGAAAACTGCGGGGGATAAGTTTTTAGCCGGAGGTAAGCATGCCTGTCGTAAGAGGGGTTTAAAATAAACTTCGACCCCGTCTACGGTTTTGACGAAATCGTTTCCAAAGCAGACTGTCAACATCAGTACAATCCTGTTTGGCCTGTCACGTCCCTTGTTATGAGTAGAGGAGGCGCGGCCCAAGAAATGCTAAGTACAACAACAACAGCAACAAAAACAAAGGACTGCCAGTATCAGTACGTTGTACACTTTTCGGTCCGCTAACACTCTATGATGAACGTTTTGGGTCATATCAATCCATCCTTCAGCAAGGATGAAGGGTTGTGGTTGTTAGCTGTGTTAGGATGAAGGGTTGTGGTTGTTAGCTGTGTTAGGATGAAGGGTAGTGGAAGGTGGCTCCTGCGAAAGCACCGGATACATATTCGATAAATTACTGTCAACATCAGTACAGCCCTGTTTTGTGCGCTACGTCCGTTTATATGAGTGGATGCCCCGCTAGATTCATGTACAATGTCAAGAAAAGATGAGATGGCCCTTGGAGTATTTGAGAGAAAAGTTCGCCAGCAGATGTATCGTCCTGCGGGTCATGCCAACGCCGAGTATTGAAGCAGATTTAACGATGAGCTGTACGAGCTTTACGCAGATCAGTCCAGCAAATTAAAGCCCAATTAAGTCATGTCATGCGAATGGACAAAGAAGCTGCAGCCCAGAAGGTTTTTCTATCGCACCTGAATTCGGCAGCATAGGAAGGGGGAGGCCTCCACTGAGATGAAAACAACAGGTGGGAGGATGACTTGAACTCCTTTGGGGTTTTCAATTGGCGTCAGTTGTCGCTAAAAAGGAATGACTTGCGTGCTTTGATGGGCAACGGCCAAAATCGCTTAGGCGGCTAAGCGCAAATAAATGATGATGATGTCCCGCCTAGGTAGCGTGTCAGTCGATTCATGTATCCGGTATCTGGCGTCAATTGGAAGCATCATTGTGTCCCTGAGTGGAATATTGGGTTTTTTCGGTAATCTGCATACTATGTGGCACAGGTTGTTAACAATTGGAGTTTTTCGCTCGCTTTCACAAAATTTATCTAACAAAAGAAACCCGACTCTGTTCCTATTGCATTCAAACAAAAACATTTTTCATCATTCATTCATTGATTCATACAAATATGTCATAAAAATATAAAGCGAAACCAAAAAGAAAAAAGAGAGTAAAAACAAACAAAAGTCAAAAAAATACACCCGTGTATACACACAAATATAGATTTTTCGAATATTAAATTGTGTATCTTCGAATTAATTTTTTTTTTTGTCAAATGCATTCTTCCAGATACTTGGCCGCCGCATATGTATGTAGCCTTTGCCGCTATTTACTCGTTTATTGTGAGCAGTAAAACACTATTTACATTCAACAAAATTAAAAGCACCATCCTCTTTTCACACTTGCTGTTGGGTACAACATTTTGTGCATTCCATTGACCAGCTGCAGAAAAAACCGATTGACAGCGCACGAGCGCACGTAAGTACACACACATGCATGCATAAATAAATATACACATGTATGGGTATTCGAACGTCAATTTCAGGGTGACAGTCGAAAAGAGCACTTCATTCGAAAATGGAACGAACAGTGATGCCAGATATGAAAAATTAACAAAAAATTTAATAGAAACAATAGGGATGTTCCCCTGCTATATTTAAGCAGAGGCGGATCCATGGGTGGGGTTTTAAGGTGCACAATTTTTTAAATTTACACAAAAAAAACAGTAAAAGTTACGCAAAAATAAAGTAAAAATTACCCAAAAAATATAGTAAAAATTACAAAAAAAAAAATAGTAAAAATTATAAAAAAAAAAAATATATAGTAAAAATTACAAAAAAATATAGTAAAATTTACACAAAAATTATGGTAAAAAATACACAAAAAATATGGTAAAAAAAATATGTAAATTAAAAATTTCCCAAAAAATATAGTAAAAATTAAAAAAATATAGTAAAATTAAAGCAAAAATAATATGAAAATGAAACAAAAAAATATGGTAAAAATTACGCATAAAAAGAGTAAAAATTACCCGAAATCGGCAAAAAACTTTAGGTCTCGCCAACTTATAGGAAAACTCAAAAGCAACACACCACAAGTTGGAAAGAGAAGCTCGGCTAAAACTCTCGTTAGAGGTTATGATAACCTGTTGGTATATCGCCGACATTCGTTTTTTTTTTTTTTAATTAAAATTACACAAAAAATATAGTAAAAATTACAGCAAAAATATAGCAAAAATTACGCAAAGAAATAGTAAAACTGCCAGCAAACTACCAACCCATATTTTTGCATTTACGGAATACACTTTCGGTAACTTTTTGAACGATTTACATAAGTGATACCTTGAATCTGACATCGTCCATAATAACAAATGTAGGTATGTATATATTTTTTTTTAAAAACAAGCGTAAAAGGCCAGCTTTAAAGAAACTGTGAATAAAAAATCATTCTACTTCACTACCCTAACATAACCATAACCATATAAATCGCTGTTCCAACAAGCTTAATGAAATCAGTGTACTCGATATATTTGTATTTGTATATTTGATCATTAAGTCTTTGAATTTACAAATTCTTACAGACTAAGTACAAAATTAAATTAAGAGAAAAAACATCTTAAGTTTCTAATTAAAATTACATAAGGGCAGGTAAAATCAACACCAGTGGAACTGAAAAACATGTTTAACTCAGTACAGGCTCTCGAGAGAGGAGCATTCACTGCATAGTTAGTTCTAGCTAACCCAATTTTTAAAGTAGGGAACTGTCGAAAATTTCTGCATGGGACATTGAATTGGATATTGCTCAGCAAGGATGGACAGTCCACCGTTCCAGAGATTATACCAATTACAAACGAGCAGGCCAAGATCGACCTTCTACATTCCAGTGTGTTAAGTTCAATTAAAGCACATCTGGACTGATATGATGGTAAAGGGTCCACAAAGTTCAGAGATCGAAGGGCAAAACGGAGGAAAACTTTCTGGACACGCTCAATGCGGTTAGAGGGACCAACCTGGTAGGGCCTCCAGATGATAGCGGCATATTCCAATCGTGATCTAACAAAGGCACAATATAATGTCTTAAGAGTATGAGGGTTTGTAAAAGCAAAACAGTTTCTACGTAAGAACGCAAACATAGCATAAGATCGTGTTATTACATAGTTAATCTGACTAGTGAAATTAAATTTAGAGTCAAAAAACACCCCCAAATCCTTAATTTCATTAAGAGTGTTTAAAACATGACCACCGATACTATATGAAGAACCTATGGTATTGGCTGATTTTGAAAAGGTTACATGAAAACACTTTTGTATGTTTAAAGCCAAACGATTTGAACTGCACCAGTTTTCAACCCTTAGAAGGTCTGATTGTAGACGTTCAGAGTCACGAAGACTCTTAACGACTGCGAATATTTTTAAGTCATCAGCATACAAAAGGTATTCCGCGAAAGAGAAACATGAACCAATGTCATTTATAAATAGTATAAAGAAGAGGGGGCCAAGGATACTACCCTGTGGGATACCAGAAGTTGCTATGAAAGAACGGGATTTGACGTTATCCAAGTCAACAACGCAGAGCCTATTAGTAAGGTACGATTCAATCCACAACAAAAACGTGGAATGAAAACCAAACGAAGCAAGTTTCTGCAGGAGTAACCGATGAGACACTTTATCAAATGCTTTCGAAAAATCTGTGTAGATCGTGTCGACTTGAAATCTGTTCTGAAATGCAGAGATGCAGTATTCACTGAAAACAGTCAAATTGCTAACGGTGGAGCGATTAGGAACGAAACCATGCTGATTGTTCGTAATTAAGCCTTTGACGGCAAAATATAATTTATCATTGACTATAATCTCAAAAAGTTTGGATACAGATGAGAGCTTCGATATCGGTCTATAATTACGGACATCATTTTTATTCCCACTTTTAAATATGGGAGAGACTGAAGTCAGTTTCCAGTCATCCACAAAAGTACCCGAAGCAAGTGAAAGATTAAAGATATCGGTTAAGGGCTCAGCCAAACAAACACAGTTTTTCAGTAAAAATGCCGAAAGACCATCAGAGTCTGTCTTAGATGAGGGCTTAAGCTTCCTAATACCATTCAAGACATCCGTAACAGATACATGTAGGGAGCCAAAATTAATCGCGTGTTCAAGATTTGAAGAGGAATTCAAATAACCCTGATCATCTGGTTCAAAATTAGAATAAAAAAAATCAGCAAATAGATTCGCTGAATCTACCGCACTATTTGCAACAATATCGTTATAAAAAACATTATTAGGTACTGTTGAGCAAGATTTTTTCGATTGCACAAAACGCCAAAAAGCCCGAGGGTTCAAATTTATGTTATCCTCAAAACTCAATATATAGTTACGATACAAGAACTTATTCAGACAGTTGAACGCTTTTAAATGCTGCTGAAATTTAGCATAGTGATTAGGATCAGCAGTACGATTGTACTTTTTCTTAAACTTATTTTTCAGATTCCTAAGGTGCCTTAACCTCTTGGTATGCCAGGGAGTCTTATATGTTTGTTTCTTATGAGCTGGGATATGATTTAAACATATATCAAAAACCTTATTTTTAAATTCATGAAAACATGATGTAACATCACTACCCCGTAAAACATTACACCAATCAATACTTTGTAATCTGTCATTTAGCAAAAACAAGTCACAAGCGTTATAATTAAAATTAGTTCCAGGCTTCTCAGGAATTTCATAAAATTCATAGAATTCCAATTCAAGAAGAAGAGGAACATGATGCCTGTCAGACCGCAGGATTGGTGTAATGCTTTCACACAAATTGAAGTTAACATTGGATGTAATAAACACTAAATCTAAAATTTTGTTAAGACTATTACAAAAACCATTAATTTGAACTAAGTCGCAGCTTAGAAAGCTGTCTATAACGTGAATTTCGGCTGAAGAGTTTACGTTTGGAGCCATATAAGCAACCGAGTTTTCGGCTGGAATCCAATTCAGATTACATAAGTTAAAATCCCCGAGGACACAAAGATGATTATCACGGACTGTACTAGACGCCAATGAAACAACATTGTTTACATGCTCGAAATACAAACTATCCGCGCTGTTCGGAGGAATATAAGATGCGCAAACAAACAAAATTCCAGACGAACCATGAACACGTACACATAGCTGGTCGATGAGTGTATCAGAGTTGGAAAGTGTTACAAATGCTGCCTGGTTAAGGTTAAGGAAAGATTTATCGTTAAGATTGATTTCCATAAGGATGGTTGGACCAGCTGATTTATCTAACTATGGTTATGGTAGGGGTTGGGGTTGCCGGATGTAAATCCGGTAGTTTCCGGTGAATAGCACCTTGTTACACTAGACCAACTGCATTATTTCGTTGACCCCTAGCCGGGGATTTTAGCCGCCTCTTACGACACACATAACTAACTTGGGCATACCCCAAACACGCAGATTGACACTTCGTGGTTATCGTAAATTTTACCGATGATTGTCAAATTTCTTGTTTCGTTTTTGTTTTTTTTTTCTGTATGCTGCTGTAGGAGTTTATAGGTTTGTTTACTGACCAAAAAAAGTTCAGAGCAGAGCAGAGCAGGGCAGCTGTCAAAATAGAAATAGAGCAACTTAGAGCAACTCAGAGCAGAAATGACAAGAAAAACTTGAATCTCGATAGTTTCCTTTTATTTGGGTTTTTAGAATAAATCTTCAAAATTAATGCAAATTTACGTATACAAAAACATTGATTTTCTTGCAAGCTAATTTTTTTGAAGTTTTCAAACACATAATTGCTTCTCTGCTCTAACTTACTCCAAAAAAAAAGCTAGAGCAGAAATTTGTGATCTGGATTACTCTAGTTTTGTTTTGGGCGTACTGATGAAACAAAAGATAGAGCAACCTAGAGCAAGAAAAGTGTTCGTTAAACACAATTTTGTGAAATATCTCAATCTGGCGTAAGTTAGAGCAGCCCAATAAACAAACCATATACTTCAAAATGTTAAAAGTTTCAGCACTGACACTAACCTCATCTGGCAACACCCTTACCAATGACAAACAGAGCCACACCAACAAACAACCAACCAATGGCCGCAACGATTCACTTTTGTACAGTAGACAACGCTTCGGCCGAGTTCGGAATTCCCATTTGTTTTTGTTGTAGTTTGCAACCCAGTGACACAACATCTTTGTTGTTTTATTCGATTATTGGGTGGCTCTTGACATACACATTCGTATTGTTGTTGTTGTTCAAACTCTCTATGCCGTATATTCGTTCATTTTATCAGCGAAATGAAACCCGTTGAAATACAACGAACAGCAACAATATTGCCACCAACAAAAATCAAGGTAACATCATCACTACCCCCACCCTCCCAGGTAATTCATTCAAGTTCGAATCATCCGTCGACGTCGCGGCACACCAACGAGAGGAAGTGAAATTTTTCATGCTACGAAAATTTCATTCTCATTTACTTTCGCATTCATGCATTTCAATTTGCAAAATTACCTAACAAAACAAATAAAATCCATAACATTTTCATAACAGAAATGTAAAACAACATTTGCTGTAGCGTATTTTCAATATAAATCCATGTAATTTTTATTAAAATAACACAAAAATGTCTTTGCAAAAATTCAACTACACTTCGTGACTTTTCACACACACACTTTACGCGAAAGCAAAATGAACGAACAGCGAACATGTTGGAAAGAAAAAGTGACAAAAATCACAGGGTACCGAGAATGCTAACGAGTAAATGAGACAACGAATCTCGCAACAGAACAACTAGCTCTATCCCTTTTTGCCCAATGGGGTATAGTTTAGTCAGGCATGCAAAAAAAAGATAAATAGTGACTGACTCGAGACTAAAAATTCGAATTCGAAAACATGGGACGCTTTTTGAGACCGTATCTGTCAGTTGTCTGGAGCCGAAATAATGTATGTAACTACAACCTGAACCCAATAAATTATAAAAATTTATTAAAAAACGTTAAGTACTTATGAAAATTGTAAAAGAAATTCATAAATGCAAGCTTACTACAGCAAATGCTGCAGTTCAGCTGCTGGTAAATAGCGAATTTGACTTGTATTTGGAAGGTAAGATATCTAAACAAATGTTAAGTATAGTTGTGGGTACATAAATAGGAACACTAGAATGTTAAGGCGATTCCATAACAGAAGCATGTTAAAAAATTCTTTAATATACACTAGGCAGAGAAAAAGTTCAGATTCTAGAGTCTATCAGCAATAATTCTGGAGTCGATAGATACATATTTCATCGACTTTATCGAAATCCTCTACCAAATCTTAGCATAGGCTTCTACCGAATAATTGCTGACCGCGTTTTGCTGCGGATTATGTCATCGTGCTAACTTGCTTACTTCTCTCTTGATCATAAATAGGTTTACAGTGGCTCTTTAGTTTAAGGAAATGAAGAACTTATATGGATAATGGTAGTCCTTGCAAGAAACCACTTTTCGCTTTCAATGAAGAGGTGCAAGACACTACTGACGAGAGCATGATGGGGTGTTGTACCTGTTGTAAGATCGAAATGTGCAGTTCCAAGAGGGTTGAACCATAGCCAAATGGGTGTTAGCAGTGTAGGCTCCGAAGAGCAAGTGAACGAATGGTTGGTATTGAAGCGAGCCGCACGCCGAACATTTATTCGGCACGTCCGGGATCAATCTGGATAAGTAGGAGTTTAACCTGTACAATATCCAGAAAGTAAAAGAGCAATACGACACTCACCGGCAGTTCTCAAAGGAGCCAACAGACACTGTATGGATGTGTTCGAAAGTCTGTCTGTGAACCTCGTCACAATGCTTACGTATAAGTCTCCTTATTTTCCGATGGAGCGACGCTAACTCAACCATTTGTCTGTTGAGGTTTGCACCAATTTAACAGAAACTGCCTGCATAACATTTCATGGTCTCCTCTGAGAGCATTTTTAGTCTCGTAGTACATGGCGAATGGAAATAAGACATCCCCTAGCGGATCTGAGTGCTGTGTTTCGGCAGGCGTGCAACTGATCCCAATATACGTCAGCAAGCCCCGGCGACGGTTAGTTCGGGTTCGGCTGACCAATTGCTTGTCAAATAGCCATCAACGTTTTTTATCTTTGCCCCCCGGTGCTGTCAGCTAGCCACTCGCAAGATTTTGTATTTTAGAGACAATGGGCAGCAAAAGTTTGCATGATCTTGGGATCGCGGGCTTGGTATAAGTATAGTGTCGCTAAAGACTTTATCGCGGAGAAGAATTCAGCCCGACCTTGGCATAGCAAGGTTTGCGTTTTTTCTTAAGCGCGTGATACCTACAAACAGGGGCATAGTCGCGATTAAATGCACACAACATTAAGGATTAGATGAACAGCTGATTTTTGTTTTTGCTATTTAATTATTTGTTTTGGTATTGTCAAGGCCACAAGCTATTATGGGCAATGTCGCCTGCACAAAATCCGTTCAATGCAGTTAACTCAGGATTTGCTCAACTATATCAGCGCATAGGTGTCTCCAATTATGCGACCGCCACTGTATGTAGTAGTTTGCTAGCGGAACTTTGTGTAAAAAAATGGCGGGTGAAATAATAGTGGCATGCGGCTAATATATGCTAGAAATTATTGAAAATGTAGTAGGTAATTTGTGAAAATTTGCAAGAAAACTTTTCAGTTAAGCATAAATTACCTGCTTCTGCAATTTTGTAGCCACACTACTGCTGGTTTAGTACAAATCTGATGTACATATGCGTATTTGCTGTATGTATACTGTGTTTTTGCTTTCAAAAATTATATTTTATTTCTGTAGAAGCCGATAATCTTCTGATTTGGTAGTTACTTTGTATTTTTTTATATTTTACGGCTTTAGCACACTTAATTTGCCTAAGAACTTGTAAAATAAATGCATTTTGTAAATTTTTTAATTTTTTTATTTATCTCAATTTCCGTTGCAACAATGACACGTTAGTTATTATATTTAATTAAATTTTAAACTTAGGTATTTGTTAAAAAATATAAAATAAACACGTTTAGCTTATGCCAGTAAACAAAGGCCGCGCTATCATTACCGTCTTCCGACAGTTGCTACTATTGCTTTGGTCATTAATACAACTTCGACGTCCTTACTACACGCACCCACTCTTTAGACTACCCACTAACAACAATATAAAATATTACTAAATCCACGAGCAATTATGAGACACCAAAAAAACGCACATATTCTATGCTATGGCATGCTATCAACGCACGCACCACAGCCCCATGCATGAAGGGCTCACATATCATCATAGCATAGCGCCAGTGGCATTGGTAGCAACCGCCGCACTACCGCCATTAACAAAACCAACAACAACTAGCAACGAGCGAGTGAAATTTTCTTAAAAAAATTTTTTTTCGTCTTTTTCTTCAATACTCTTTTGACTTCGCGTAGTTTCGCTGCTTCTTCTTCACACTGCGGCCTCTATAGAAAAAATTGGTGCTTCAATTGCTGGCCAGCGTAGTCGCACTTTTCAAACGTAATTTTCACCTTTAAATATTACGCGCACTCACCAATTTTCACATGCTAAACATTTAGCATACATTTATTTACACTTTTATCATAGTTTGCAATTTATTTTCACAATTATTACCATTAATTTTTGCAATTTTCAGCACGTACGCGTTGCGATCGAGACGCGCGTTTGCAAGCCGTCAAATATACAATTTTCGTACATACTCGTGTATATAACGTTTTCACTTTTCGAAATTCTCAATTTTAATGAACAATGTGTGTGTGTGAAAGAGATAACTAGCTTATACTTTCTGATATTAACCTACGTGTGTACTAAAAACGAAAAGGAAACAAAATGGCTGTCATAGTACGATTGTAAATGAAATCAATTTCGTGGGACGGTAATATTTTATTAGAAAAAGTATTATTTTATTTCATTAAATGCACATTTGTATTATTTAATTTTATATATCACAAATGAAAACTTAAAGCATTTTATAATTATTGCAATGTAACGTTCGAATGTGTAGAAAACACGCAACGCACTTCATCACAACGAATTTTATTTCATCACAACGAATAGAAAATTCAAGTTGTAGGGTGACCACGATATAGAGAAAACAACAATATTTTAGTACAAAATTTGTTACCAATTTAAGAGAGGGTAGTAACAACTGAGGTATTAGTTTCCTTTAGCTAAAATTATGGGAGACAGCTCAAAAGACGGGCTTTGGCCTCAGGATCACGAATCCGGAAGCGCTTTTTTAATTTTTTGTTTTAGTGAAAAGTTATGATCAAAAAACCGAAAAATGACCCGGGTCCGATACCAAAATTGGGGCGGAATCCATGGTATTTATCAATACTCTGAACAGTATTGCAATTCCGGAGTATCTACTACTATTGTCCAATTTGATACAAAAAAAAGTGATCCAATTAACAAGGCGATGTCCTAGGATTGGACCACCTGTATACAATTAGTATTCCATGGAGACCTCCAATGTAAAGCGAGTGTTGGAGGAGGTGTTCCTATCTCGCTATGCTTTCTACCCCAACTGGAATAGTCAAGTTGGACCGTTTTTGGAAAATACTCTTGTGTGGGTGTTTCTTGGAGTACGGAATGGAGTGCCCCTAGTTGGATAGGTGCTCCAATTCTAGGACATCGCCATGTTAATTGGAGCACTTTTTTATATGGAATTGGATTGGGTACTGCAACGTTATTATAGGATATTCACCTGCTCTGCGTAGCCCACTCTTCTACCACCCCTTTCTCTCTGGTACAACCCTGTTGTTGTTGCTGTAACGACGTGTAGCCCTGACTAAATGTCACACAAGGTCACCCCGAGTGTATTGCTCTTGGCCGGGTCGATATTAGAAAACGGCCCGGGTCGTTTCGGCACGATGGGTACAGCACAAGTACTGGTACCATTCTCGTAGTAATAAAAGAAACTATCCGTGTAGACCATGCAGGTCATTTAGCGTTACCGAGGGTGCACAAACGGGGAGGTGACCTACTCTTACACGCCTGTAGAAACTGCTAGTTTCCTGGGACTCCCGTTAGAAGATGTTGATGACAATTTAGGCAAAGGATTAGTACACGCTGATGTATGGCTCAGATTCATGGACAATGTCAAGAGAAGATGAGATTGCCCTTGGAGTATTTGAGAGAAAAGTTCTCTGGAAGATTTATGGTCCTTCCCGTTATGTCAACGGTGAGTATCGAAGGAAATTTAACGATGAGCTCTACGCAGATCTGACCGTAGTCCAGCGAATGGACAAATAAGCTCCAGCACCGAAGGTTTTCCTATCGTCGCCTGGATTCGGCAGCAGAGGAAGGGGGAGGCCTCGACTGAGATGGAAACAACAGGTGGAGGATGACTTGAACTCCCTTGGGGTTTCCAATTGGCGTCAGTTTACGCTAAAAGGGAATGGCTGGCAAGAGAAGATGAGATTGCCCTTGGAGTATTTGAGAGAAAAGTTCTCCGGAAGATTTATGGTCCTTCCCGTGATGTCAACGGTGAGTATCGAAGGAAATTTAACGATGAGCTCTACGCAGATCTGACCGTAGTCCAGCGAATGGACAAATAAGCTCCAGCACCGAAGGTTTTCCTATCGTCGCCTGGATTCGGCAGCAGAGGAAGGGGGAGGCCTCGACTGAGATGGAAACAACAGGTGGAGGATGACTTGAACTCCCTTGGGGTTTCCAATTGGCGTCAGTTTATGCTAAAAGGGAATGGCTGGCGTGCTTTGATAGGCAACGGCCAAAATCGCTTAGGCGGTTAAGCGCCATTTAATGATGAGGATGATTAGTACACGCTTGGGCACGGCTTTCCTTCATTTCTACAACAACAACATGTGGTATGTAGGGCAGGGAACCCCGAACATATTTTACCAGCCCGTGATTTCGGGGTTTTAAAATGACAATCCCGGGTTTTTCGGGATAGGGGGCTGGATCCATGGTATTTATGTGCAGGACACACCTTTCGAGTTTGCGCAAAAAAACTGGGAATCAAAAAGTAGTTCTGCACACAAATACCATGGATCTTTGGTTTTTAGACCAAAAATTTTCACAGAAACAAATAAAATTAATTTTCGGTGTGGTATTCACACACCCGGACCGAAAGAACCTGAATGAAAAAACTCCGTTCACCCTGTAAAAATATACTATTTTCACTAATTTCGCACCGGGCCACCTTTTCTTTTTTGCTAAAAACTAACCAACAATAATGGCAACCCTTTTTTCCCCAAAAGAAATGTCAAAAGTAGAACCAAATAACTGTATGGAGTAATTTGCTATTGGAAATTTGCAAAATAGAAAAAATATCGAAGAAACGTTAAGTGCAGGCGAATTTGCGCTTTAAATTTAGCAGCAGATATTCCATTGGGTCTTACCTCACCCACTTATCGGTTCCGAAAGCAAGCCTTGCTGCTACAACAAACGTAACCAAGAACATCGAAGCACGACCGATTGGAAACCTAGCCATAGCTGTAAAATGCCACGCGGAAAATATGTGAATCACAAAGGCAGAAGCCGCCATTTCACTTCACCCGAAGAATTGGCTAATGAATCCAGCAGCGAGGAGGAAACCTCTACGGGTGATGAGGGTGGCGATGATGAGGCAGCAGCAGGTACAAGCAAAGCAGCACGCACCAAACCAACAAAACTCCGCACTAAGAAGACAAGTGTCAGCGGTGGTGCTGGTGGTGGCGGTGAGAGTAGTGACGAAGATTCAGATGAAGAGTCATCCGAGGGTGAAGATCGTGATGCCAAAAAAGGTGTCGCATCATTAATTGAAATTGAGAATCCTAATCGTGTAACCAAGAAGGCTACACAAAAGTTGGCAAACTTGAAGCTGGACGATAATAAAGCACCGACCAAACCGGAACTCACACGAAAAGAACGCGAGCAAATAGAGAAACAGAAGGCCCGTGCGCGTTATGAGAAATTACATGCTGCCGGCAAAACGACTGAAGCCAAAGCGGATTTGGCGCGTTTGGCGTTGGTGCGCCAACAACGCGCTGATGCCGCCGCAAAACGTGATGCAGAGAAGAAGGCGTTGGATGCAAAGAAGACTGGTGGTAACAAGGCATAGAGACTACGGTGCCACTGCTGTTAGCTGCCTTATCCGTGCACGCACTTCATGCAAGTTTAACTTATGTTAATCCTTTTCTTGTATTTAATATTTTTTGGTTTAAATTATAAATGAACTTTACATTTTATAGTGAAGAAAACTCTGCCCAATCACACAAACAAATAAGCATGTTCATATGTGCTAATTGCATAACTGATTTTATAAAATTTTGAAGAATTTAAATAGCGAACACCTGTATTGCAATTAAAAAACAACAAATTTGATAAAAAGTTTGGCGTAATTTGACGGTTTAGTTGAAGATCAAGCTAGGTGAGCTGCCAGCTCGAAAATGATTTATCCTAGAATTTTTTTTTTTAAGAAATGGAAGAATGTAAAACCGCTTTCTCGGACTTGGTTCAAAAACGCGCGATATCAGCTGGAAATATATTGAATTTATGTTGAAAGTTTTTTGAAACGAACTCAAAAATAAGGTTGTCTTCACATACATTTAGAGAAAGCCAGTTTTTAAACCAATTTTGAGCTTGGGCGTTCTTCCATAAATTTCTGGCGCTTTCAAACTCAAAGCCGATATATGTTGATCTTTCACTCAGCCGTCGGAATAGCATGTGTGGTTGTAGCTATTTATTGCTACTGTTTGTAAAATAATTTGTAATGCCCGAAAAAATACTAATGAATGAATAAAGCAACAGATATTGATGTTTTTATAAATATGATTTTTTACCAATTTTAAAGTGGAGAGGAGAAATTCCTCAACAACCCTTTTCAGTAGTCGGCGTGAACAATCAACGCGCCATTAGACGGTTCGACAGAACTCCCGGAGCTGTCGGCCTAGTATCGGATAGGTATCTCATAAAAAACTGTCCACATCGGCAATCTTCCCATAAAGCTTCGAGGTGTGTTTTGCCATCTTTAAGGCTTGGTTTAATTTTTTCCGATTTTAATAATCATTTTGTATTTGATTTTCGATGCTTTTTTTCAACATTCTATAGTCATAATCAGTCATTTATTTAGGATGACATATACATCTTCTGGAGAACATATCTCTAGAATAATCCAAGGGGAGGTCTTCTCTCTGTTTCCGAGTTGCTCATCAGGACTGGGGCCTTATCATGTAATTCGATTCTATAGTATATGCTATTCGAAAGCTGTCAAATCACATACAATTTTTTCAAATTCGAACGAAATTTCTTTCGTATAGACTAATAAAACGTGATGATCGTTTGCCGGGAGGCTGAAATAACTTTCGGGATGGTTTTCAAATAGACTAAGCCCTCACAGTTTCACATTTGTAACTATCATGACGTGGCTACTAGGGCGCAGGTGCGCAAATTATCATCCTTCACATTGAGAACCATTCACTACGTTTCTTTATCCATACCAGAAAAGTAAGAACGTATGGCAAAGTTGTTAAGGCCAAATATATCGACAGCCAGAACATTCAAACAACAACAACAACAACAGCCAGAAATGTACGATCATTTAATATACATATATTATACCATTGCATGTTAGCCTCTTTAGGTTTCGAATGGCTCGTATAGATCCTTCCCAATCCTTAAGGTGCGGTTGGAATACCTCGCCGTCATTTTGCGTATAGCTGTATAAGATTAAAATTTAACGCCAATATGTAAAGATATAAAAATTTAAAGATTTAAAAGAAATACCAATCTTTAATTTCTAATTTGTGTCTTAAATTAATTTTATACAACTCCCCAAACCTCCTCAAAAGCACTACACAACTTCACACAAGCTATCGCCGCCGAAAGTGGATAGTTACTAATTGAAATCAAACCCTCTGAGTAGTCTGTCTTGAGCACACCATGCGCGAAAGCGCCCACAACTAGCACTATCGGCTCTTCAGCGGGTTCCTCAGTATCTATGCCATCCTTTCGTACACGCGGCACCAAGTCGCGACAATTTGGCACAAGTTTGCCCGAGAAAGACATTGCATATTTCTTACAACCAACTGGTAAATGATCTGTAACTGGATTTTTGATAACTTTCATCAAAATGGCAGATGTGTCATTAGCGCGCACATTAAATTTATGTAATAGTTGCACCATTAAGCCGGCAAAACGTTTGAATGTGCGTGGTATACGTGTTTGTGGATTGATTTCGATGAGTACATTTTTCTCGGTGCGCACGTACACTTGCAACAAGCCGGCGCGATTTAAAGGTGAGTCGAAGAGTGCCTTCAAGCAGTCGTGTGTTATGTCGGGGCGACATTTTGCCAGGTCACGATTATTTTTGCGTATAATAGATTGATGATCATCTGAATTGAGTAGCTCAAATATTTTGCCCACCTGTGTGTGCACATAAGATTTTCAATTATTCACAAGTTTTTCTTTTTGTAATTGCTTGCACCTACCTTTACTGTCTCCAGTTGCGCTCCCTCTAGTACAACTATTAAACGTTTTTCCAAGGCGCGTAGATGTGTATCGTCCAAATGTTTCTTCTTCAAATCAAACTCGGTATCATCCGCTCCAGCAGGCCCTTGGAATTTGCGTTTTCTTTTCACTCCTTTATCATTTGGCGTTTTGAACTTATTTTTGCCCATGTCGTCTGTGGTTGTATTGTCTTTCTGAAACTGATTGACTTACAATTATATTTACATATATAAACTGTTGTTTAAATTTTAGCAAATTTAAGTTTTTCATCAATTACAGCAACACGTGCATTTGAAGGTAGAGTAAAAAAATAGTAAACAAATACATAACTGAGGTGAATTTTTAACAATCACAGGGTGTTCATACTTCCTAAGGCGGTGTGTCAATTGAAATTTGTTTTCGTCTGGGTAAAATGAGGTGAGCAAATTTCCTACGGTGTAGGAATATTTTTTAAATTTTGCTGTGCCAAACGAAAAGGTAAATTTTGACACTAGTAAATTTTGACGTATGCAAAAAGCACGAGCAAAAGCAGATGTTTTGTGAACAAATTTTAAGTTTACGTCTTTTTATGCGTTTATATTGCGTAGTTTTTGCCTTATATTATATTTTAGTTTGTGAACATAATTTTTTTTTTTTTTAATAATATGAACGCCAATCGCACATGCTGCCCTATGTTAACATTATTGGTTGCCAAAATGTAACCTAGCGCCCTGGGCTAGCGTAGATTCTGACGTTCATATTCACCACCATAACTGTCAGAATTTACCATCGCTCTGTCAAAATTTACGATTTTCAACCAATTAGCTGCTGACCCGTATTCCGGTTAGATTATGGTTGTGACACGACAAAGAGCAGCTAATTGAAACGGTCGTATTGGTTAGACAACCGTCCGCTGATTCCGAAAATCGAGTTAAGGCTCATTTCCACGGGTCCATTTTTTGTCGTTCCACCTTGTAAATAGCAATTCCATCGATCTACCCATTGCATTTGCAGATCGAAAGCAGTAGAACGATGAAAATCGAGCAGAAAAACGACCCGTGTAAGTCAGCCTTTATTTTTTTTCTACCGAGTAAACATGGCCCAACTTAAAAATAAATCGCGCGTTAAACCCTGCGTGCCTTTTTTAGTGTCTGCTGTACACCCTGTGTAGGTTGAAATAAAAAACAGCTGTTTTCGAGCTGTCAAACGTTTGTTGTTTTCGTTTTTTTTTTACAATAAAAACATTTGTCAACTGCTGCAAATATATTTCATTCAACTTTTACAAAAGCCGGAAAATAATCAAAGAATCTAGAAAATAATTGAAATGGCGGGCAGGCGTGATGTAGCGACATTTCTACAACGATGCCGTTCAGTATTGTTAGGAGTAAGTACGAATATTCGGCAGAATGAAATCCACAGATTATTATTTCTCCTTATGTTATATAATATAAAAAAAAAATCCATTCTCTTGCAGCGTGAGCATACTGTAGCCTTGCGTTTTGAGGATGGAATAGCCGATCGCACACAACCACCACCAGAAATACCTGGCGGACCAGCACATGTACTTTCTGCCAATTTCTACTGTAAACGTGATCCACGACGTTTGGTGCAGCCGCCCATTGATGTTGTGCAGCAACAACTGCTGGCCGATAAAGCAGGTGCAAAAATAGAAAAGTTGCCAACGCCAGGACGTGTTTACAACTGGGATTGAATGTGGAAATTCTATTTGGAAACCAAATAATGGAAAATTTCAAGTGAAACAATGCTAGTTAATATTTCTCTAAATAGATTACACAAACGCTTTTGATCCAATTTTTATTCTCTCTCGGTAACCGCAATTTAGGGGATGCACCAACCTTTCTACTGGGAGGTGTAGGTCGCCTCCCCGTTCGTGCACCCTGGGTAACGCTAAATGACCTACATGGCTAGTTTCTTGTATTGCCGGTTCTACGAGAACGGTACCAGTACTTGTGCTGTACCCATCTACACCTCGCTACAACAACAACAACATCCAATTTTTATTCTTATTTATGTATCATCACGCTTACGAAATCCCTTTTGCCAACCTGTTTTTGAGTTCAACACAACTCCAACTTCTGGCACAATGTCCGAAGACCAATGACAGCAGCTCAAACAGTTGTATGATTAGTGCAACGAAGGCTTTTATGTCCAGCGTAGCAAACCGTTGGCGGATGCAATTGGCGACCGCGGTGGTGAAGGGGTTAAGTGTTCGGCCTTCTACACCAAGTCGTTGCGGATCAATGCCCGGCAAAATTAACATCAAACAATATTTAGAAACAGAATTTTTCGCCCCTCGGCAGTAGTTTGGCAAACTCTCCGGGTGTATTTCTGCGATGAGAAGCGTCTGAGAAGAAACTCATTTCCTTTGCAAGTGCCGTTCGGAGTCGGCAAAAAACTGTAGATCCCGCCAACTTGTAGGAAAAAACACAAAAGCAACACACCACAAGTTAGAATGAGAAGCTCGGCAAAAATCTCGGTAGATGTTATGATAACCGCCGCCATTAGTTTCTTTTTTTTTTATTATTTTTGATGCACGTTCGGGTAAAAATCGTTGAAGATCTGGAAAATATTCCGCATCATTTTGTATTTCATAAATTGAAAGTAGTACGCCTCGTGCCCTTGGGTATGCAATTGCCATCTGTGCTTGAAAAAGCAAGTCAATTATAAAATGTTCGTTTGTTTATGCTCCAACAATTACTTACCAGCATAAAAGTTGAATGCACAGATCTGGAAATGATTTAAATGAGAATACAAAATTATTGAGTCCGTTATAAATTCCACTTCCGAATTGATGTGCTGCCAAAAGGAGATGTTATCGATATTTTATAAGGGATGTTCTAAATTTTACATGGTATCACTGCCGCGGTAAAGTGTGTAGTGTGATTACTAGACTACGCAAAAAATTACAGTTGATTAAACAAATTTTTTTTGACAAATTTTCTAAAGTAAAAACGTGAATTCAAAAGTAATACCGAAATTCAAAGTCTGATGTGCTGGAAACGTTTCACCTGAGGGAATTCTTTTTTTAGAATATTTTAAAATTATATGGTCGTCTAAGCGCAAAATTTGTTATTTCCTTTTTTTGAAATTTCGCTCATTTTTAGTGCTGCTGCCCCCGCTTTCAGTTATAAAGCAACAAGTGAATCCCGGACAGTGGCGTAGCGGAGAAATTCAGCTCCTGGGGGCATTTTGATTTACTCCCGCTTTCTAAGAATAAAAAATGCAAACGTTTAAGAATAAATTAATATTGTAAATATCACAATTTTATTGCTAATTTCAAAATCACAAGCATCTGTGACCTACATATCTCGACATAAGATGGATACCCTAATCATATAAGCGTCTCTTGAGAGCAACATTAACGCCAGTTTTAGAACGCAATACAATTTTAATTGACGGATGTACCGCAGGCTCCATGGGTAGTAGCTCGAAATTTCGCAACATTTGCACCACAACCGTACGCAACTCGAATATCGCGAACCTTTGGCCAACGCAATTACGTGGACCCGCGCTAAACGGGATATTGCCAAAGGCACCAGCACGTGCGTTGTGCAACAAATGACGTTCAGGCCAAAAACGTTCGGGTTCTGAATAAACGTCAGGATCGCGTAAAATTTGCCAAAGTAAGATAAGTACATTCGTGCCCGCGGGTAAAATGACATCAGCTGAAAATCGAAATCAAAATTTAGTTTGCACTCTTAAGCTAAGTTGCAAAAAAAGAACTTACGCAAAACCAACTCTTCTTTCAGCCAACGTCCAATAACTGGTATTGGCGGATAAAGTCGTAAAGTCTCCTTGATCACACAATTCAAATAAGTTAGCTCATGTAGATCACAGTATTCGATAGGACGACTGATATCATCGCCAAAGTGGGAGCGTATTTCTTCAAAAAGTTTACGCTGACAGTCGGCATGGCGCGATAGCAAATAGATGCACAAAGAGATGGCTGATGTGGTGGTGTCATGACCCTCAAACATGAATGTATTAACCTCATCACGTATTTCGGTATCGGTGAGTGGTTGGCCATCGCTCGTGGTAGACTGCAGAAGAACATCTAGCAGTGCCATGCGCGGTTTCAAGCCGATATCTGTGGGTGGTAATAGATAAATATGAGAAAAGCTACAGGTGATGGCCCGACGACCCCACATTTGTAACAGGTGTGAGATAAAATTATATTACCAGAAACTCTGTCGGATTACAGAAGGTTTCAAAAGTAGGGAACTCTTACGGGAATAAGAAGTTATAGCAGGAAAACTTCCCATCCGTCTGCTCGGAAGGTGAACCCGATACTGACGTTTAGATGGACACGATTCTCTTATGGCAGAATAGGTCTTTCACCTCATTGAACCTTTTCTGTGTGAGTTGACTAATCGGTCTCTGTCTGCTGACGAGCAGATTTCCAGGAGAAATCTTGGATAAATAGCAGTCTTTGAAGCACGGACCCTGACATTTTAGATATTTCTCTATGAAAAGTATCCCAAAAAAATCTATCTTTCTTAGGAGACTGGATCGGGCGTGCCAGCTCCAAAAAGGTTGAGAGAGAGCTCTGAGCTCCGTCTATAACCAGACAAGATTCCAGACAACCAGGTTAAAAGGTTGGAACGTGCCCGTGCGTGTTAGGGGTTTAGAATATGTCCGAGGTAGGATACCGGTCGTAAGAGGCGACTAATATGCACATAGGTAATGACGTGCAAGGGGTGTAAGAGTAGGTCGCCTCCCCGTTGGTGCACCCTGGGTAACGCTAAATGACCTACATGGGCTACACTTCGTCACAACAACAACAAAATCCAATGGTCATACCAAATCACTCCCGAGACAGTTGGGCACTACCCCTAGGGAGTACCGGGTTCATATCCGGTCAAGGACTGTCTATTTCGACATCACTCCCCAATACCTTTGAAAAGTCAGAAAAGGGGCGTTAGTATAACTCGATCAGACGCAATTGTTTCAGACTAGTTTAATGCAAATCGAAAAAGAAAACTGAACGGAAGCAAATACTCACCATCCATCTCTGTGGTAAGAGATCCCATTTTGCTGCTATTTTCGCCCTGCAGCCTTATACGTCGTTCCTCAATTATTTTTTCGGTAAAACTATGCATAATTGCCACGCCCTCCATTTGCTGTTTAAACATTTTCGGTTGCAAAAGCTTGAAGAACCGCGGAAATGCTAGGACGGGTCGTATAAAACGCGTAGCCACAATATTTGTAACGCTAAAGGTGAGAAATAGGGAAACTGTCAGTTATATTCTAGGACAGTCATTGGCAATAAGACTCACTCGTTGACAGCTTGCACGAAATCCGATTTGGAGTCACTTTGAGCATTAATGCGCACTCCCATCGCAGATTCTATAAGGATGAAAAGGAAGAAAATTAAAACCAATTTTGAATAGACTTATAAAGAGGACTTAGTTCGGAAATGAGTTTAAAAACCCACGCTTTCATGCTCACCAGCTATAACATCCAGCGTCATTAGTCCCACAGGTCCATAAATATCCACACAAGTTTCACCATCCGCATTAGCGCCCAGTTTCTGCACTAAAATGCGACTCTGCCGCTCAAATACGTCCACAAACTGTTCGAGTATCTTGAAATGAAAAGTGGGTGTAATAATTTTGCGCATCGTTTGCCATTTCAGGCCATAACTAAGCAGCAAACCATCGCCTAACCAACCGCGCAATAGCCAATAGAGCTGGTTCTTTTGCAAATGCTTTTGACTGCTAAGTAATACTTCGGCATAGCGTTGATCGGCCGTTACGACCATATGGCTACGTAGCACCGGTGCGCAGAAACTCTTGCCGAAGCGCGTTACAAATTCTTGAAACTTCAAATGTAAATCTTTATTGAGAATACAAAAAGAGCAAGAAATCGAGATGACATTAGTTCTAATTGAAGCTAAAATATACAAAATGGGGACTTACTATCCGGCTGAAAACGCGCCAACACAATAATGCAACCAATTAACGGTATTTTTGAAACGAGTGGTATGCGCGCGTAAAATTCTCGATTTTGTTTGCGTGCGTAATAGTCGTGTAATACGATGAAGAGTAGCGCTGCCAGCAGTAGCTGCCAAAACATATCGGATTTCTTTTACAACTCTTTTATGTGTAACTTGCACTTCAAGCTTGTTGTTTTTCCTGTTGACGCTCCGACTGCCAGCCTCCGTTGTGCATCAACTGCTGTTGTGCACAGCACTGCCGGCTACCTTCAACCTTCAAGCAAAAGTTTGAATAGTTACAACGTTTGCTTTGATTTATAACTACTCAAAACGCAAGCTAGAGATGGGCGTGGAATAAATATTCGAGCCCCATAAAAGTTCTAACTCCAATGTCCCAACTCACATTGGACTAGATTGAGTTTTTTTGCATAAAGTCGAAATCTCCAAATAGACATATATAGGGCCCATAAAGAATGTGAAGTGTATCTAAAAAAATGCCCACTAGGTGTTGTCGCCATAGTTACAAAATCCGTATTAAAGTCCGATATGGCTCATATTTAAAACATATATATGTCACCTACAGGAAAACAAATAGTTCCACAAAATTCTTGACTAGGTGGCGTTGGAGTCGAGATTTTTACATCGGTCATTTAGATTTCAAGAAAAAATGCTTCGATTGCAGGTTAAATTTTGTAGAAACGAGCTAATATGAGCAACAGTTGTTATTAGTTAAGTAAAAGGTAAATACTCCTGCTTATAAGCAAATTAGTCCAGTTATTGTGCCTCCAACCGTCTGCACTGGTTAGTTCTACTCAACGAAACACAAAAATATAGGTTAGGTTTTTCATTTAAGTATTCCCAACAAAAATATGGTTTAAAAACATGTAAACACACATGTAAACATACCTTGAACTTTTATTTCCATGACTCACTTTTTTTTTTAGACGCTAACCCACTTTTTTAAGCTTGTTCAATTCACTAAAAAAATCACTTATTTCGTTAAAATAAAAGTTGACCATTTACCGTTACAACTACACAGCTGTTGTTATGGGTTTCTCTTAGTTAACATGTCTACTCTGAAAAAACCTAACAATATCAATGATTAGTTGCTATAAAATTTTTTGGGGTTATGCCAAAAAAAACTCAATTCGGGCCATTGTGCAAGCGCCAAATCGAATTCATGTTGATCCACCACAACGAAGTATTCTTCCTCCTCCTCGATCCTCCAAATAGTAGTGGATCGTTTTGAGAAGAGCGCAAAGCCTTGGGTTTGATTGTTTGTGAGTCAAAATTTTAAAAATATTAGTTGGAAAGAAGCTTTGACTAATGATGAGGAATAACCACGGTAACGTTTCTATATGTTATCCGGCTCAGTTTTCTTGAGGTCGTAGTCAAGTCGCTGGAATGCTCCTATCTCTCTTCTCAATTTATTGGGTTTTCCGCTTCCACCTACACATTTTCAAATCTCTTCCCTATACCGACCAACTTGACGCTGATCCCGCTTGCATTATTTTCCGTGCCCATCTCTAGTGCAAATTACAAACATTCCCACACATTTCATATAGTGCATCATAAATACATAATTCTAAAATGAGGTAGAAAGTGCAATAGTGGTATTCATTCAACCATATAACTTCACCAAATGCGTAAATTTACACATTTACAAGTTAAGTTGAATGAACGCCCTAGATTAATTAATGTGTAATTGATGTCAAACAAATACTTTTTATTTCGGAATTTCTATTAAAAAAGTAATTTTTTGCCTATTTTACAGCATATTCTTCTTTTTTTTTTTTGTCTTGTGTGCATTAAATGCATAACTTTACGCATTTTTTACACACATTTTTACACATCGAAATCGTAGCGGAAGTTTACCAAATTTGTGTAAACTTCTTTCCATACAAATTTTGACAGTTCATTTACGCATTTCGTAAATTTATTCGCTTACAAGGTGTACACCCCGGTTTTACGATTTCATGAGTACCCTTAATAGCTCACCTATATGCAGTAAGTAATTGAGTTTAGCAAAGCTAGATTTTAACTGTGACTACCTACAGCATGGGTGTTCCGGGTGTCGCATTGATAAGGTTTAACGTGTGGCATCTTCGCTATTAATATTACGGTACTTATATTTAATTAAAAACTAAACGCCATCTACAGGTATTAAAGACATGCAATAAGCTAATTATTTGTTAAGGGGTGTTTCTATCCAAGTAGTAATGTGTTTTCAGTTCTAAAGCTGGCTACCCACCTGCCAAGAAATGGCTCAAGAAAAAAACGAGCATATATTTCTTTTGCCTGGTCAAGAAATGTTGACGTTTACTAAATTTTCCATTTTTTTGCAAATTACTCTTATAAAAATGTATAAAACATGTGTAGCGCAATATGTACTCATTTTTGCTATGGATCTGCACGTTTACCTCAAGAAATATATACGAGCTTATTTATTTCTTGAGGTAACCCGGCGTTGCCAACCATCGAAAATTGTAGTATTTTTTCTTATGAGCTGAGTATTGGCTCAAGAAAATTTGACGTGTGAAAACAGTTCTTGACCATTTCTTCAGCGTTTTTTTATATGGAGTTTGACATTTCTTGGCAGGTGAGTAGCCCGCTTAAGGAATGGGAATATGAATAGATAGCAAAATCTTATAACTTAAAACGAGCTAAACTTGTACACAGTAAAAATGAAAGACTACTTTTTTTAAATTTAATACCAAATAGTATTATTTTAAGACCCTGACAAAGTTTGGAAATTAAAATTGGACTAATGGTTTTAAAATAATACCAAAAAAATACTTAATCGCTCTCTCCTCCCAATTTTGGCAATTAAATTAGTCCAAATGGTCTTAAAATAATACCAAAATAATACACTTTCTCTAAATTAAACGGAAAATGGTATTTATTTAATTCTTTTCGGCGTAGTTAAATATATCCACCAAATTGGTATTAAATTTAGACTTTTCTCTTTACTGTGTATATTTGTATGTTTGTATATCCACTACTATCTCGGGAACCACTTGACCGATTTGGATGAAATTTGGAATATAGATAGTATGATTGGTTCTAAGACTATCCACATCGGGGTTGCAACTTGGGGCAGTTTACAGGGTTGTCAGCAATCTCAATTTTTTTTTTTAATTATGGAGCAAGATATGCCAATATGGGTATCAAATGAAAGGTATATTACATACCGACTAAAATATTTTCAAGTAGGGTTGCCGGTTTGGGATCATATTTAGATTATTTTAAGATCATTTAGGGGTCACTTTGGGATAATTTTGGCTTCATTTTTGGATCGTTTTCGGACGATTTTGGGGTCATTTTCGTATCATTTTTGGATCATTTTTGGTTCTTTTTGGGATCATTTTTGGGTAATATTGGATTATTTTGGGTATTTTTGTTTAGTTTTGGGATTATTTTGGGATTACTTTAAGGTCGTTTTGGGATCATTTTGGTGTCATTTTGGAATCATTTTGAGGCCATTTTGGGATCATTTACGGGTCATTTTGGGGTAGTTTTGGGATAATTTTCGGGTCGTTTGGGGTTAAATTTTGGATTACTTTAGGAACACTTAAGGGTCTTTTTGGGATTATCTTAGGTAAATAAAGTTAGCGCTTAATTGATAGCACAGAGCAAACTCGGTTACCAAGGTATTTTATATATATTTGTTGGTGTGCTTATATTGCATAGGCGGCCGCAGTCTAGAAAACATATTGTTGCGCAATCTACTGAAATAATTTTGAAATTCCAATGTTCTTTTCTAGTGAATACGTTTTTTTTCAATATCCTTGTAAAGCATCATGTTGTCCTTATAAAAATTCAAAGGTGGAGATTTTTTACACAGTCCTATGTATAGGGGAAGCCTTAATGTAGTTTTTTTTGCCAACTTAGCATAAGTTGCTAGCTAAAAATGGACATGGGTTACCGTAATCCTAGAACAATAAAACTTCGCACACATATTATTTAGCCTAAAACGCACCAATATAACATATAGAGGGTATGCATATCCAATTTCGAACCAACTTTTTTCCAAACATTTTTGGTACGCTCTAATGTACACATTTCTATGTAAAAAATAAACCATTGGACTTTTGAAAAAATGTACATACATGCTTATTACCACAAAGTACTTATTACATTTCATCTATTTGTAGATCTAAATTTTGATTAAAAAATTCTTATCAAAACTAACTATGAGGTAATTCATAGATTTTTAGTTTTATACTACTTATTAAAAGACGACAATATTGTGAATTGTTTACACAATAAAACATCTGTAAAAAACGGTAAATTGTGTTCTTATCAGCAATTAGAGTAGATAATGATGTTTCGACGGCTGAGTGAAAGATAACCCCCATTTCAAAATATTACCAAAAAATTCTCGCTCAAAATTTCTTCAACAATACCCTAGTGCGTTCTTGAACCAAAATTTGAAATAGGACGTTTTTGAGGATATATCCCTGCCAACCACCAGAGCTAGCTATAGTGGAAACAAAGGGCCTCATTATGTATGACGAACCCATCGCATTTTCTTACATTTTTGTTTTTTATGTCAAAGAAAAGTCGGAAATATTAAAAAAAAAATCTATGGACCGAACGAAAATGATAGATGCGATGGCTAGGCGATTTTGTCAGCAGACGAATGGTTCGTCTGAGCTATCGTTCGTTATACATAATGAGGCCCAAAATCCGAAATTAGAGCTACGCAATACCAAAAATTACAGTGGGCAAAAGTATTCATGGAAATACCAACGCGTAATTCGATATACTTAAGTCGATAATTCAAAAATTCCAACTGTAATTAGCACCTCAACATGGATAGGAAAGTCGCCTGAACAAAATTATCCACTTTTTTATCCACTTTTTGGTAAACGCTATTCGGTAATTTCCCAAGATTTTATCCGCTGCTGGTTAGCAGGGATCCGAGATAAGAAGTTCCTCCACTGATGTTCCACTCAGCCGTCGATGTTTGTTAAATTCAATCACGTATGTAGCAAGGTAAACCTTGTGGGAACAAACTTTTAAAGAATTTTCATACAAAACACATGAAATAAACACAGTTTATTAAAAAAAAAAATAAAAATAAAAAAAATTTAAAAAAAAAATTTCAACATCCATCAGCTGGCAACGCTGTGACATTGATTAGCCGCTACTGTGGGGAATTACCTTGAAATTCCACTTTCATTTCCGTTATTTACACTTGTCAAAATTATTAATTATAACCAAAAAATCGATTTTAACATGCTTCAATCACATTTAGCTGGACACAAAAAGAATGCCAGAGAGCAGCAACAGCACCATATTTGTATTTAACACTTCACCTTTTATCGTACAGCAAAGTATTTCAAGGATCCTATTAGGCCACTACTCAAATGGCGTGTTTTAGGTGAGTTAGATACAAATACACCATTTGAGTAGTAGCTTAACGACATCCTTATTTTTTTTTACAGCTGCAACACAAATGGATTTCAATTTTATCTTTTTTTTTTTGCTGCACCCATATCAGCGCTTAGATCGCTGTCATCTAGCAGTCTTTCGAATCAACTATTTATGGTTTTATAAATATATTTTTATAAAGCTATACATGCTCATGCACATAAAATTAATAATCAACGACTATTCATGACCCGACTACGTTTTCTATGGTATTTTATGCGTAAATATGTACATATGTATGTATGTATTTATTTAACTGTTTTTATGTTTGCTAAAAAATAAATTCTTTATGTAGGAAATGCAAAAAAATTCCTCTCAACTGTTAACTCAACAGTCTCCCAAACAATGGCACCCAAACCTACTGTAAGCTCTTATTAATGTAAATCTTTATATTATGCATTGCTTTTGTATTAAATTTTTGTTCTCTTAACTTTTTTCATGAAAACAGAGAGAACCGGCGCGGCGTTGAAAAATTAGGGTGACCAGAATCGATGTTCTATCAAGTACCTATGTATGTATGCAAACATATATTTTTATAGGTTAACTAGCAGATGCCCGCGACTTGGCGAAACTTACAAAACCTAACCATTATTATTATTTTTATAAGGCCTTATTACATCGCTGTATGCAGCTCTTTATAAATTTGAGCAACTCCAACCGGGGTCTATCAGCTAGTCGGCACGTGATACTCGATAGAAATCACAAATTTTATAGAAATTGTTCACGAATTCCGATAAATTTCGTGATTTCTATCGAGTTTTCCATTCCGACGGAATAGCTCAAAATCTCGACTCTCTAACGGGATAGTTTTTTTTTGCAACAGAGCTGTTAGTTGTTGATTATATATCAAACATATTTACATATGTACCTGCTAAATATGAACGAATTCGGACCATAAATAAAGATTTTGTAAATATTGCACAAAAACTATATCCCATGTTAAGAAGACGTATCCAAGGAATAAACTGTGAAAATTTGGGAAAAATTCTTTATGTAGTTTTTGAGCCCATTCCTTACAAAAATACCCCCTAGAAGTATTTATATATAGATTAGGGCGTTCTAGAATAACGGTAATCCGTGCCGTTTTTAGTTATAGCTTTCCCTGCTAACTATCTTTGGATAATTTTCTGGGAAATTACCCGTTGGCGTTTCCCAAAAAGCGGGATAGAAAGGTAGATAATTGTGTTCAGCGAGGAGCCTTTTCTGTCCATGTTGAAGCTGGTAGTTAGGTTTGGAAATTATGGTATTTCGATGCCAACTTTTCCCCACAGTAATTTTTGGTATTGCACAGCTGTAATTTCTGATTTTATTTTCACCTTGGCTAGCTCTGATTGGCAGATTTTACCTAACAGCTTAAACTAAATTCGCAAAAAACTACATTTAAGCTAAGGGTACACTTAGCGACGCGACACGACGCGACCAAATATTCTTTGCATGTGTTCTTATGGAGCAGAGTACACCTAGCGACGGCAGCACCACGCGACTCGACGCGACACAACAATGTCGATCAAATAGGCAACTATTAGGTCGCGTCGCGTCGTGTCGCTAGGTGTACCCGTACCTTTAGGCTTCATAATTTAATGTAACAAATCTCCACCTTTGAATTAAAGATAAGAGTATCCTTTACAAGGATATTGAAAAGACGTATTGACGAGTAAAGGACATTGGAATTTCAAAAGTATTTAAGTAGATTGGTAGTTTTTTTTTTAAGGTAATACGCGGCGTATGAGTAACATTCAAAATTTGTTTCATTTTTTGGTTGCTATTTACGAAACGGATTGAGATCTCGAAACAAAACTTACATTACGTTCAGGGTATGGACAGGATCCACATTTTTTATAATCCTTAAATATTTTTATATACATTTTTAGGACTTTTATTACATTACAACTTTATAAAACAGATTGAAACAGTGTAAAAAGGAGGGCAAATGGGAGTACTTTGAAAATTTTTGTTTGTATTAAAAGTGTAATTTTGTATCTGTGCCTATACAAAAACAAAATTTCTTCGAGAGTATAGAGCCTGAGCAGCACTGTTTTTGATGCAGTCTAATATACGTAAATTGACAAAACATTTTGACGGGAATTTAAAAATTTCTATAATTTTTTATATAAAAACGCAAAAATTCGTAAATTTCAGTAACCATTTTTTGTTAATGAACAGGCCTATTGTGAATAAGTAACATTAAAATTTCACACCTAAATAAAAATTTCGATGATATCTAGCTTTTTTATTATCGCAATTCGACCAAAATCGACCAGCAAAGAAATCGAGTAGGAAATCGACCAGAAAATTGACCCGTGTAAATCAGCCTTAGTTCGCTAGCAAACATAGCTCTCACAATCTTTGTGGATGCATTTATTTAAATAATAGCATCTGGCCACCCTAAAAACGTTTAACGGCAACAAAAAAAAAAAAAAAACAAACACAGGAAACAAAAAAGCACTGTTGAGTCACAACAAAAATTACATGAAAACGTGAAATCATAGTTTTTCATATTAGACAAGGAACATATGAAAATGACATAACGACCGCAGTGACAGAAAAAACGTGCAATAAATTCTCTTTCTATATTGTATAGCACTTTTATTGCTTTGTTAAAACACAAAAAAATTTTTTTTTATCGGCAAGCGAACGTTTTATAACAAACATTGAGGCCGGCGGTCAGTACATCCCGCATCGATTAATACTTTTTTATTTTTTTGTACACTAGTTACCACGTTTCGTCAAACTAACTTAAATGAGAGCGTCCAAAGAGACAAAGAGTTGCGGGAAAACTAAAATGCATATAATAAAACGTTTGTGTTGAGAGCTAAAACTATTAGAGACCTAGGTCAGCTGTCATATAGGTATGTACTGGTATGTATAAATTGGTGGTTGCTTGTTTGTTTTGATTTTTTACTGTGCATATATGCAAGTGAATGTGTGACGTGACAACGGTAAAGCGGTATTGACGAGATTGCAGTATGCAATGGAAAGAAAAATCGACCGTAAATCAGTTTTAAAGGATGATTTCCACGGGTCGATTTTCTGGTCGATTTTTGTCGAACCACTTGTGTTCAACCCTTAAATACAAGGTGGAGATCGATCGAATTGCTGTTTACACGGGTCGATTCGATAAAAATCGACCAGCAAATCGACCCGTGTAAATAAGCCTGTCCGTATAAATAAGGCATGTCCGTACGTCTGTCCGTCCGTCCGTATGTCCGTGTACACAATAACTTGAGTAAAAATTTAGATATTTGCATTGAATCTTGTAAACAGGTTACTTATGGTCAAGGTAGCTATTGAAAATTGGCGGAATCGGATGATAACCACGCCCCCTTTTTCGATATCGAAAATTTCGAAAATCACATAAATTGACATATCTATCCTCTACAGCCTTCATTTGTCATCCGATTTTGATAATTTTTTTTTTTAAATGAAAGATTTTGAGATTTCCAAGAGCATAGGCCGAAGGCCGCCAACTCAGAAAGGTGTTTCGCACATAAATACCATGGATTCCGCCCCAATTTTATTATCGGACCCGGGTAATTTTTCGGTTTTTCGACCATAACTTTTCTCTAAAACAAAAAATTAAAAAAGCGCTTCCGGATTCGTGATCCTCAGCTCAAAACCCGTCACTTGAGCTATCTCCCATAATTTTAGCTAATTTATTAGCAGTTGACCACTAAAGCAAACAAATACCGTTTATATTATGTTTTTTGGTGCAAAGTTCAGGAAAACGGAAAATTTTGAAAAAACGATATTTTCCTGCTTCAGTTAGCAAAGTTTATTTTAAAAACATATTTCAAAGTGAAGGTTACAGTAATATAAAACGAAAAAAATTATCATTTGGAAATTTTGAAAAAGTTAAAAAAAATGTTAGAGCAAAAAATTAATTTTGTCTTTTCTATAATTTGAGTATGCAGTTTTTGAGTATGATGAAGTGCAAATTTTAGGAAGCTAGCTGTTGCCGTTCTTAATTAAATTTTTTTTTTTTTGACATCCTCGTATGGCACACTTTTGGGATTTTTTTTAACTTCTTCAAAATTTTCAAATAATAATTTTTTTGTCTTGTATTACTCCTTCTATCATTTTGAAATAACTTTTTTAAAATAAACTTGGCTAACTGAAGCAGCAAAATATAACGGGGAGGCGACCTACTTTTACACCACGTGAATCCCACTGGTCATTACCCATTATGATTAGTTTTTTTTTAGTATAATTTGGAAAATATTTTCTTTTTTTTAAATTTTTTTGAAACATTTTTTCTACTGTTTTTTTTTTTTAATAAGAAAATAAGTTGCTTGTTTAAAGTAAACTTTTTTGATTTAATTTCAGTGAAAATCAAGTAAATTTTTAAAATTTCTTAAATTAATTACTAAAGGTAGATTTACATGGGTCGATTTTTGTCGTTCCACTACTTTTCAACTTCAAATACAAGATTTAGATCGATCGAATTGCTATTTACACGGTGGAACGACCAAAAATCGACCAGAATATCGACCCGTGTAAATGCGCCTTAATATAGGATTGAGAAAATATATTTCTTCTTCTTAAAATCATACTTTATTTTGGACTTAGTCCATTATTGCACTGAAGCCCTCGTATAGATTGTTGTGTTGCAACCGGTAAATTTCCCACTGTTCAAAAAATAACAGCAATACAGTGTATCTCAAACGCGCATTATTTTCAAACTGTTGGTACATCCGGTGCTTAAACGCAGTGGTGCTCAAACTATTATATCACATCCGCGACCGTTAGTTTTGCGATAACAACCCTGCTAGACATGAATGACAGCATACATCATCTTTATACTATTGCCATTAAGAATGTGAGGGGAAATCGTGATGGCCATAAGTATCAGCTGTTTTATATATTTATGTATCATGATTGACCATCCCTTTTTTGAAGACAATATTACAAAACTAATGGAATGTCTAACCGCGGAGCTATTTTTTGGAATTTAAGGCTCATTTACACGGGTAAATTTTCTGGTCAATTTTTTGGCATTCCACCGTGTAAATAGCAATTTTATCGATCTACACCTTGTATTGGAAGAGGGAAAGCAGTGGAAAAATCGACTAGAAAGTCGACCCGTGTATATCACCCTTGACGTACAAGATAGACAGTTTGTCTATTTCTCTTCAATTTTATTTTAAAATTCTTATACAAAAAATCATATGAAAGTAAAGTTAAGGCTGGTTTACACTTGTCGATTTACTGGTCGATTTTTCTCGTTCCACTGCTTTCCACCTTCAAATATAAGGTGTAGATCGATCGAATTGCTATTTCAACGGTGGAACAACAAAAAATCGACCCGCGTAAATGAGCCTTTAGTTTTCAGTTGTTTTTTTTCTTAAACCTAATTATGGTTCTGAACAAAATCTATCATTTCCTGGTATAATTAGCCTACTATATATAAACGCGTGGTTTAAATCCCATTTCACTGCCATTTTGTGAGCGTAACACAAGATTCATTGCTGCTTTCACATCAGCACCCAGCGGCAACAATTCAAAATGTCTTAAAATTTTACTTATTGTGCTCTTCATCTCTAATATAGCAAATTTCTGGCCAATACAATTGCGTGGACCAGCGCTAAAAGGAATATAGCAGTAAGGACTAATTTTGGCGCCACCTTCAATAGAGTCGTTCAAAAACCTTTCCGGACGAAATGTATGAGGATCTGGAAAATATTTTGGATCTCGCATCATAACAAATATGCCTACTGTGTAATTTGTGCCAGCAGGAATCAATTTACCATCTAGAGAGAGAGAGAGAGAGAAAAAAAAAATATGTATGAAATATGAATTTTTTAAAAAGTGACAATTTGCTCACTCAAATTGACATCTTCTTCAAAGTTTCGTCCTATGATAGGTACTGCAGGATAAAGCCGCAGCGATTCTTTGATAACACACTCCATATACTTGAGTTCACCCAAATCACGCAGCGTAACTGAGCGCTCCTTATCATTGCCCAGAACTAAGCATATTTCTTCGAATAATTTCGCTTGCACTTCAGCATCACGCGAAATTAGATGCAAACAAAATGATAAAGCACTAGTGGTGGTGTCATGCCCTTCGAACATAAATGTATCCACCTCTTCGCGTATATCTTTATTGCTAAGCGGTTGACCATCAATGGTAGATTGCAGCAGTACATCTAGCAATGCCATGCGGCGTTTCAAGCCCACTTCAGCGTCTGTGGCAGGTGTAGTGTTTTCTGTGTGCGACTCCTCTAACGTAGCGCGTCGTTCAATAATTATGCGCTCAGTAAAATCATGCATTAGTTTAATGTTAGAGTAAAATTTGTTTGCGACTCTGGGTGATATCAAGCGAAAAATCCAATCAATGCGCTGCCAAACGTTGATAAAACGTTCTGTCAAAATGTTTGTTACGCTGTTTAATAGGAGATTAGTGATAAGTGGTTGATTTTGGAACTAAATCGGAATTATGCATGTACAGTCGAACTTCCTTAAGGCTGGTTTTCATTAAAGCCGATTTACACGAGTCGATTTTTGTCGTTCCACCGTGTAAATAGCAATTCGATCGATTCACACCTTTTATTTGAAGGTAGAACGCAGTGGAACGACAAAAATCTACCAGAAAATCGATTCGTGTAAATCATCCTTTATGTCAAATGGTGTCAAATTTCATCGACTTTATCGAGATTTGGTTGTTCTTTTCGATAAAAACGATAGAATTTGTCAAAATTTGACCTAATGAAAACCAGACTCTAGTTTGAGTTACACCAGGTCATTTGAAATTTTCAACATAACCTTAAAAATCAGCTTGAGAGTTGAAAACAATTATTAAGGCTGGTTTTCAATAGGTCAAAAAATTCACTATATGGAGACAAAAACGTATGAGGGTTGCTTTGTAGCTGTAAAATTTGTTCATTATATAGAAAACTTCACGTAGTAAAACGAAAAGCTGTGCATACGAAATAAATTCATTCTACGGTGAGCTTCATTGTATAGAAGTTCACTGTAAAGAAGTTCGACTGTATATATCTACTCACGTATTCACAGCCATGACATAGGGAAATTGGGGATTCATTTGTGCATTTACTTTGGTGCCCATAGCGGTCTCTAATTGAAAAATAAGAATGGAAAAAAATTAAAAAAAAAAATATAAAAAAACCAAAGCACAATACCAAAAACGACGAACTTCACCTAGCACTCATTCTCTTCTTGCGCTCTTTCTCCCAAAGGATTAGTCATATAAAATAAGGCAAAAATGTAAGTAATAAAAGCAATAAACTTGGATAAACTAAATTAAGAATCAGATCTCTCTTATACGACGGTTGAGCTGAGAATACCCTTATTTTAAAATATTTTTCAAAAACGCTTTATTTGAACTTGAACTGTTAGTTTTTTTTAAACTTGAGTGAGTTTCAAAAACACAGTCCCTAAATACAAATTCATTACCCTGCTAGACAATGAATGACAATCCCATCAGATTTTCAATATTGCCTTTAAGAACGTTATGGGAAATCGTGATGTAAATATCAGCTGATTTATATTTACATCACAATTTACCATCACGTTCCTAAAGGAAACATTATTCATGTCTAGCAGGGTAGATTTTCAGCAGAGATATCGCTCACTAAATCAAAAAGAGTCACAACTCAAAATCAGAGTAACTTTCAGCTAATTGCTTCTGAATCGCACAAAAGTCATTTGATTTTTAAAAACTTGGCATCACTGTGATCTTTAAAGAGTAACGATAATAGTCAAAAAGAAAAAAATTGTATGTACTGACTGTACTACTTTTTATTAAGCATAAATCTATGCCAAGAAAGTGAACTAACAAAATTTTGAGCTGTGACGGTTTTTGATTTAGGGTGCAATAAAAAAAATTTTGAAATAGGGCATTCTTCTACTCAAGCTTGCTATAGTAATGAATTTTGAATACGAATATCTTATGCGAAAAGTCGCTAGTCGCACGCATTGTGCTTTGACATTTTATTTCACCTCAAAAATCTACTTTCACCACTTACCCGCTATCACATCCAGTGCCATTAAACATATCAACGGACTTATATTCACAATCGTTTTTCCATCAGCAAATTGATTTAATTTTTTCACAAGTATTGCACTTTGTTGATCGAAAATTTCGACAAATTGTTCGAGTATTTTAAAATGAAATGTTGGTGTAATAATTTTTCGACGTGCATGCCATTTACGACCGGTACTCATCAGTAAGCCCGAACCAAGCCACACGTTTAGTAGATCATACAAATTATTTTTTGTTATATGTTGTGGACTGCTGAGTATAACCTCAACATCAGTTGGATCGGCTGAAAATACCGCTAATTGATTCAACACCCAAACACGATAAATTGGACCATATTTCTCACGATTCGCAATAATGAAGTTCATAATATCTGGAAAAGAGATGAGATAGCTTAAACGAAATAAAAAGAAGAAAAAAAGTACTAAAAGAAGGCAAGGCTGAGACTTCAGCTTTAACGGGAGATACTTTGAACTGAAGTTAATTACGTAATGAAATTTACGTATGTAGTTAAAATGAGTGTCAAAGTTACAAGTAATAAAAAAGTGGAAGCTAGTGAATACGAAATATGTGCCAATAAAAATGCAAGAAAAAACACAAGCAAGAAAAGTTCAAATCAGAAATCTGAAGCGCATTCCGATGTTATAAACTAAGTCTGGTAACTCAGGAACGCCCCCAGAAGAAACTTTTCATTGAGAACTTTTTCGTGGAGCTTTAAACTTGAAGTTTGTAAAAATCCCACCGTGGGTTTCGACCGTTTCTCAAGCTTTTGGGCGTGCTGAATCCGAATCTAAAGTCAGATTTTTTGGGTCAACCTAGGTTTTTCTCCCGAAAGTGGTTTGTAAAGAGATCGGAAGTTGTAAAAAAAAAACAATTTTTTTTTTTTTTTAATTTAAAAATTTCTCTTGATTCAAGGACTGATAATTTAATTTTGGTTTTTATATTTGGCGGCATACATATGTTCCATAGTGCAAAAAATTGGGCTACAGTAAGTTATTCGGGTCTATCAGCTATTATGACGGAGCTACCGGCGGGAGAAAATGTAATAGATCGTTGGAGAATTCAATCGATTTCATCGAAATTTGGCACTGAATTTTATTACAATTATTCGACGTGGAAAGAGCCATAACGAAAGAATATTAAAAAAATTAAAAAAAAAATTGTTTTCCTACTACTACCGAAATCTGAACAAACTACGCTCCTTAGGGAAAATCTGGCGTGACCCGAAAATTCCGACTTCAGATTCGGATTCAGCACACTTCAAATCTATGAAAACCGATGAGAAACCCTCTGGGATTTTTTGGCTGTTGTACAGTGTTATTTTTACTTCAATAGTTGAAAAATAATGAAACCGAAACCGTTTTAAAAGCCGAATCCGGAATCGTTATTTTGATGTGAAAAAAAAAAATAAAAAAATTTTACCAAAAATGTTTTAAAAGCCAAAACCTTAACAGTTATTTTGGTTCTGGATAATAATGACCCGAAACCGTTTCAAAATCCGAAACCGAAACCGTTTCAAAACTCGAAACCATAACCGTTATTTTGATCTTAAATAGAATGAAGCCGAAACCGTATCCGTTATTTTGGTTCTGAAGAATAATGACCCGAAACCGATTCAATGTCGAAACCGATTCAAAACTCGAAACCATAACCGTTACTTTGATCTTAAAAGGAATAAAATCGAAACCATAACCGTTATTTTGGTTCTGAAGAATAATGACCCGAAACCGATTCAAAAGCCGAAACCGTTTCAAAACTCGAAACCATAACCGTTAATTTGATCATAAAAGGAATAAAATCGAAACCGTAACCGTTATTTCGATAGGAAAAAATTAACCCGAAACCGTTTCAAAACTCGAAACCATAACCGCTTATTTTATATTAAAAAGAATAAAACCGAAACCGTTTTAAAAGCCGAAACTGAAATCGATATTTTGATCTGAAAAAATAAAAAAATGAAATCGACACCGTTTCAAGAGCCGAAACCGTAAACGTTATTTTGATCTAAAAAAAGAATGAGACCGAAACCTAACCGTTATTTTGTTTTGAAAAATAATGAAACCGAAACCGTTATTTTGTTTTGAAAAAGAACGAAAGCGAAACCGTTATTTTGTTTTGCAAACGAATGAAACCGAAACCGTAACGTTATTTTGTGCTGAAATAGAATAACACAGAACCATATTACAAACCCGAAACCGGAACGTTATTATAAACGGTTGCATAACTAAATAATTTGTTCCAGTCTAATGTTTATAGGTACTACCCACTTTATAAAAAGTAACAGGTTAAATGCTAATCTATCAGTTACCCCCACTCCAGCAGATTCGAGCTAAAAACATCCATATGTACATATAAATCAATCACGATAACGTAATTATGGGAAAAAATGCAACAACTGCACACTTCATGTATGACATTGTCGCATCTCGTACCTACATACATATACTAATATTCAACAACAAACAAAAAATGCATACTAATATAGTATACATTTTAATTATTATTATTGTTTCATTCTCAACCGCTATAATTATTAAAAAAATGATTCACCTTCTGGACCTTTATTACGATATATTAGAGCATTTCCCACTAGAGGCAGTGGTTTCGGTCCCGGCATATAATGTAGAATGTCATTGCGACGTTTCTTTGTTAAATAATCCCATGTTAAAAGAAGACCAATTAAGATGATAGCCAATTCAATCAACATCATTGAACTTGATTTTTTTTTTTTTTTTTTTGTTCAAAGTCAACAAAACAAAAAGTTTGCAACAATATGTAACGAGTTCCGTGCAACACAACCGGCGTTAGTGAAAATTTGTGCGTTACTAAAGTTGTTTACGAGATAAAGTTGTTGTAAAGTTGATAAACAAGCTGTTATATAGATTACAAGTTCAACAATGTTTGTGCGAAGACCATGCAAGTTTGACTACAGCCGGTTTGCTGATATTCTACTTAGTTAATATTACCCAGCGTACTAATACAAGGGTATTATAATTTTCTCCACATAACGGTACTACGTAACGGCACAAAAATAATCGAGATAGATATAGAGTTCCGTATATGAAAGTTCTTAAGTTAGAAGAAAAAGTTCATTCAGGCATGTCCGTCCGTGCGTCTGTCCGTGTACACGATAACTTAGTAAGAATTGATATATTTGCATGAAACTTTGTATACAAGATATTTTCTGCCCAAGGTAGGTTGCTATTGAAAATGGGCGAAATCGGATGATAACCAAGCCCCCTTTTTCGATATATCGAAAACAATTTTGAAAATCACATAAATTGACATATCTCGGTAGCTTTAATAGCTAAAATGATATAATTTTATAGGTGAATCCTCTTGGTCATTATCTTATGATTTTTCCATAAATTTTTAAAATTTCGAAAATCACATAAATTGACATAATTCGGTAACGGAAATGGCTAAAATGATATAGTTTGGTAGGATGAGCCCCTAGTCATTCTTTTATGATTTTTTTTATAAATTTTTAATAGTAGGCGTGGCACCGCCCACTTTTAAGGGAGGCATATTTGAAAACTACACGGGTCATAACTTTTAAAATGATAACGGTAGAACGATGAAATTTGGTGCAAGGTATACTAGCATAATGGGGGCTATACCTGATGCAATTGGACGAAATCGCTTCCCAACCACGTCCACTTCCGAAATGGAAAATTTCGAAAATCATATAAAAACTACCGCTGGGTATTTAGGCGTCTATCAACTATTGCGTCGGAATGGAAAACTCGAGAGAAAACACGAATTTTATCGGAATTCGTTAAACAATATCGATAAATTTCGTGATTTCTATCGAGTTTCACATTCCGACGGAATAGCTGATAGGCCCCTTGATGTTCGGTTTACTCGAACTTAGACTTCCTTACTTGATTTTTTTAAATTTTTTTTTTTTTAATCTGATATAAAAGGTGGATTTGGTATAACAAGTGGCGGCCGCCGTGGTGTAGCGGTTAAGTGTTCGGCCTTCTACACCAAGTCGTGGCGGTTCGATGCCCGGCAAAAGTAACATCAAAAATTATTTAGAAAAAAACAATTTTTCTAAACGGGGTCGCCCCTCGGCAGTAGTTTGGCAAACTCTCCGGGTGTATTTCTGCCATGACAAGCTTCTCAGCAAAAAATTCATTTGCTTGCAAGTGCCGTTCGGAGTCGGCAAAAAACTGTAGGTCCCGCCAACTTGTAAGAAAAACTCAAAAGCAACACACCACAAGTTGGAAAGAGAAGCTCGGCTAAAAAATCTCGTTAGAGGTTATGATAACCTGTTGGTATATCGCCGCCATTAGTTTTTTTTTTTTTGGTATAACAAGTAGATTTTTAACAGTTTTTGGAAGCTTTCCCAGTTTGGTCTCAACCCGATATTATGGACATTGTTTTGGTCGAAAGTTTTTTAAAAATCTGATATAAAACTCAATATTTTTAATGAACATCTACATACATATGTACCTACAAATATATCTGCTGTAATCTAACTGTTGGTTATGTTAAGCCCCCTGCTGATAACGTATGTATAGATACTATTGAGGTCACAAGGTCAATACTGTTATCCTGAAAAAACCTCATATAAAAAAGGCTCGCCAGTTGTCTGATGGTGTGGTACAGCTATTTTTTAGACATTGACCGTTATGATTGGTTAACTGGCATACATATTTCACATGACAACAGTGCAAAAACAAACTAAACAGATCATTTGTATCTATTAGGTACTAGAACTTACATTGTGCTAATTATAAATAATAAAAAATTGTAAAGTCATTCAGCAATTAAGTTACTAGTTTGTGTAATAAAATGTTGGCGTTGATAGAATATATTGATATTTACATATTTAGTTTAGTATTGGATGGACGACAAAGCGGGCCCGTTCTTCGTAGTTCATTGAAAAAATAAAGATTTTTTGTTTTCTTTTGAAGAAATTCTACAAAAACGTATTTATTAAAAAGTGATTTAAAAATAACTTAATTTATCTTAAATAACATGATACAATACACAGAGTTGATAGGACGTTTTTTAAACATCGCTTAATTGGTGAAAGTGAACAAAGTGATTTTGCTTTTCTTTAAAAAGTGAAAACAAAGCGATTCTCTAATTTTTTTGCTACAACTTGTACTCATTCATTAGGGGCGATCTTTTGGCTTTGAGGCATTAGAGCGATCATCATTTTTATTTGTTAAAAAAACGGGACCTATTAGCTGAAAGGGAAATCGAAGCATTCCTGGATTTCTAAGACGAATATTGTTTTCCGGTGTCACATGCAGATAACTACTGAAAACCATCCTAGCGCTGATCTAGACTTCCAACAGGGTAGTGATAACTTTCAAATAGCCTACACACCTGGGCCTGGATTCTCTAACAGTGAGTTTTGAAATTTTCACATTTTCACCTTTTAAAATATATGGGAAAAAAGTGTACATTTCAAAACTCACAGTTGGAGAATCCAGGCGCTGGTCGGGTAAATTTGTCTCGATAAATGTCAGAATTTTCCTCGCAAGGTCAGTTGATCCTTTTCTTTCCTTTGGTTCTAATGTGGGAAAGATAAGAAGTATTTAAATATAATTGGGCTCAACCAACCATTCCGGGGGAACTCCCAACGTGCGGAAATATGAAAGATGATGAGAGAATTTAATCGATTTATTCGGAATTCGATCGATTTTTTTCGAAAATCGATGTGATCTCTATCGACACGAATTTCAAATAGCTGTCACCACTGAGATTTTATTCGACGATCCCTACCGGACAGCTGTGATAACTCACTTGATAATCAAGGCGGTTGGAAAAATCTGAGCACAACATTCGTGTACGTGTGAATTTGCATATGTGAAATGTGTTAGCGTGCACCTCAGTGCTGAATATCAAATGATTTATCACTTATGTATAAATATGTAGGTGCGCATAAGAAATGTCCGGTAGGGAACCGTACTTTGATATTTACGGCATCATTAGTGGCAAGTTACTCATATCCATATGAGACAGCTTATTTTATGGGAAATAATGGTCGGTGTAGCTGTACTCTTCTGTTTCCTTCATCAAACTTGATGCTTGCATGTATCAAACTTGATTCACTGCATCAGCAATGAGTGTCAAGTGATATTTAAAGCATCACGGTCACGGCAATGTATGCGATTGAAAAAGATACATTTTATTATTTCTATCTCATGTTGCATTAAAGAAATCGTTTGAGTGTATTGATGTCCCTCACTCGATTTTTGCGGGGATATACATATACGTATGTAATCCTTTGCATTTTCTTTACTAAACTTAATAGTAGATAATCGTGTACTAAAATGCTTTTCGAAGCGATTTTGTTTGCAATATTTACCATTCTTGTATGGGATTACCTGCGGAAAAAACCACGCGTTGATCTCTTGAACAAGTACAAAATTCGCGGCCCATCAACTATACCCATATTTGGCAACGCATTGCTGTTCCGAAAATGGAGTCCAGACAGTAAGTTTACTAAACTATAGTTTAAAATGAAAAGAACTAAAAACAATATACGGAATTTTGCAGATGGGGTCGAGAAAACCAAGGAATTGTTTGCTAATTATGGAAAAGTGAATCGCATTTGGATGTTTAATCAATTAAGTATTTTGATAATGGATCCGAAGTACTACGAAGTCATACTTAGTAGTCAACAATTGATTACAAAAAATAGTTTTTATGATTTTCTTGTGAGTTGGCTTGGACGTGGCCTCCTCCTGAGCACAGGCAGGAAATGGCATAGTCGCCGAAAGATCATAACGCCCACTTTTCATTTTAAAATACTTGAAGAATTTACGGAAATTTTCAATCAGCAGAGTAGTGTTATGGTGAAAAAGTTGATGCAAAAAGCGGATGGCAAAACTGCGATTGACATTTTTCCAATTGTCTGTTTGACAGCTTTGGATATTATAGCCGAAACGGCAATGGGTGTTAAAATTGATGCCCAAGATAATCCAGACATTGAATATGTGCGCGCGTTAAAGAGGTATGTTGGGAAAATTTAATTTTTTTATACCTTTCATGAACACGAAATGCTGTAGTAAGTGGGGTCCAATGTTTGTCGGTATGACTATAAGTCGAAGTTATCAAGACGATGAGCTGAGTCGATGTAGCCATGTCCATGCGTCCATCTGTCTATTTTAATTCGAACCAGTCTCTTAGTTTTAGAGATATCTTGCTGATGTTTGGTATACATTATTTGTCAGCAGTCGATTATTCCGATCAAAGATGTTTAGGCTTTATAACACTGATCAGGGAGGGAAAGTAGTGTTTCGTATACATGGAAGTTATAAGGCCTTCAGCGCTCTCCTTGTTTTACTATACTTTTCATTTCATGATAACATAATTTTTGACTTTTGAAGTGTTGCTGCAATTATGGCCGAACGTTTCATGAGGCCTCTATGGCATAAGGAATGGCTTTTCCGTTTGACCGCCAATCAAAAATATAATAAAATGGTCAAATCTACAGCTATAATGCATCAATTAACCAACAAAGTGATTACCGACCGACGTGTCACATTGAACGCGAAAACGTTGGATAATACGAAAGAAGCAGCCAATCAGGATATGGGCATTAAGAAACGTATGGCTTTCTTAGATGTACTGCTACAGGCCACACAGGATGGTAAACCGTTAAGTGATGAGGACATACGTGAGGAGGTGGATACCTTCATGTTTGAGGGTCATGATACAACCACTAGCGGTATATCATTCTGTTTGTACTTGATATCACGTCATGCGGATGTACAGCAAAAATTGTTTGAAGAATTGAATGAGGTGATTGGTACAGATAAAACACGCACGCTTACTTTGAGTGAATTGCATGAATTGAAGTATTTGGATTGCGTCATAAAAGAGTCATTGCGATTGTATCCATCGGTGCCATCAATTGGACGTGTTACCACTGAAGAAGTACAATTAGGTAAAATTCTCATATGATGACAAAAGCTTAAAATAATGCAATTGCCGTAATACCATAGATTATTGGTGACATAATCTGAAATCTCTACCGGACAGCTGTGTGGTCTTCGGATACTACGGCCTGAGGTACTGAAGCATCAGAATTGTGATAAGATTTAGAAGGCGGTGGTGAAGAGTCTTATGCAAACATTTGTGTGAGTGTGCACTTCACACCTGACTAGTCAATGAGTTGTCACTGACAAAACAGATTGTGATTGTATTAGTGTGCATAAGAAGTGTCCGGTAGGGTAGGTATTACTATGGCGTTATGGTACGGCAACATTAAGGCTTAAGGCAGAATTAGTTACCCTTATCGCTAACGCCATACCCATAACGCTAATCAGCTGTTCCAACCACCCTTTGGAAATCAATGTAAACGCGTTAGCGTTATGTTATGGCAAGTATAATCAATTACACTGATTTCCATAAGTTTGGTTGGAACAGCTGATTAGCGTTATGGGTATGGCGTTAGCGTATAATTAAGCCTTTACTAGATTACATTGATTTCCTTATTATAATCGGATCAGCTGTTTTATATGGTGCTGTTATAATTTTTCTTTCTAGGCGATATCGTAATACCTGCACATGCCAACCTGAATCTCTCACTATTTGTGACTCTACGTGATCCCGAATACTTTCCTGATCCCGACGCTTTTAAGCCAGAACGTTTCTCCAGCGATAGTGATGTAAAAATCAATCCTTTTGCCTATACACCTTTTAGCGCTGGTCCGAGAAATTGTATTGGACAAAAATTTGCCATCGCTGAGATGAAGAGTTTGATAAGCAAACTTGTGCGAAATTTCGAAATATTACCAGCTGAACCAGATGTGAAGCCCATTATTAATTTGGTTTTCCGCTCTGCAACTGGTGTTAATATTAAGTTAAAACCAAGGAGTTAGTAGTAAGCATAGTAATTGAGAAGTTGCGTGCAAAAGGGGGACTTGTATGAAAAATGTGTTTTGAGATATTCGTGTTTTAAATTTTTGAAAATTTGTAAAATACCGATAAATAGCTCAACACGTTTTGAAGTATCTAAGCCAATTTAATAGGTATCAAATCCAAATTTGGAGTCGTTAAAAAACATAGATTCTTCTCTCTAATTAGCAGTTTTGCGGAAAAAGGGCAGATCTCACTTAGCGCCCTTTTTGCACGCAACTCCTCAATTGAAGTTGATACAAATAATTCATCAAAATAATACCATTGGCTTTTTTTTTTTTTTTTGTATAAGTATTCTTATAATAATTTTTCTACTCTGTGATTAAAATATTTTGGTAACGTTGAATTTTGTAAAAAAAATTATTTTAAATTTCAAATTAAAAAAATCGGCCTTTTTCAGCATTTTGTTCAAGAACCCGCTACTAAAATCCAGATAGGACGTTGATGAAAAAATATTTTGCTTTATGTATGATCTTGAAGAAAATTCTGGAAAACGGTGCTTTTGTAACACATTTTGAAAAAGCATGATCTTTAGCCATCGAAATGGAATAATATGTTATTAAAAGAATCGATGTAAATGTACTATTATGCACTGCAGTTTTAACACATTTCCTTCAAGAACGTGACGATAACTTGTGATGTATATATCAGCTGCTTTATATTTACACCACGAATTACTATCACGTACTTGAAGGAAATGTGATAAAACTGCAGTGCATAATAGTGCATTTACACTGCACCAAATTTGGCGAAAAATTACAAATTTGGCGCTTTTTTCCATACAAATATCATTTTCCAAATTTGTAACTTCATCACATTTGAGTTTATTTGACCAAATTTGCCGAACAATACAAACCACAGTTCAGTATAGTACAATCCACAGTTGCTTCTATGAGGAACTGTGGATTGTATTGTTCGGCAAATGAGGTCAAATGTGATGGAATTCCAAATTTGGAAAATGAGATTTTTAATGGAAAAAACGCCAAATTTGCCAAATTTGGTGCACTGCAAATGTACTATTATGATCACTATCACACCTTACATCTATATTAACAATACCGTGATCCGTATTGATGGATCGGTGGATCGCAAACTAACGCTACACGTTCAATATGGATGTCAGTGATTTTTATGCTATTTTTTTTATGCTTTTTAGTTTAAAATGTTTAAATAAATGAAACAAAAAATTCAAAACAAGAATATAACTATCTTTTTTATTCAAAAACATTTAATCAAAGCTATTAGAGAAGAAAATATGTTTTGGTATTGATGGATAACGAAAAGCACGCGACACGTTCAATATGGATGTAACATCCGCGATCCTGATTCCACTTTTTTTATCTATTTATTTACATTATTTATACAAAAATTTATATATTATTATCGTTCTCATTAAAAAAATAAGTAAAGAGAAGGCAATGTAGTAGAAAATGATAAATCTGTTCTGCCGAAAACACAAATCGCACTGATGGATCGCAAAATTAACGCTATAGGTTCAATATGAAATGATAAGGTACGGGTACACCTAGTGACACCACGCGATGCGACCAAATACACCAAGGGGTGTAAGAGTAAGTCGCCTCCCGTTTGGTGCACCCTGGGTAACGCTAAATGACCTACATGGCCTACACGGCTAGTTTCTTGTATTGCTGGTTCTACGAGAACGGTACTAGTACATGTGCTATACCCATCGTGCCGAAACGACCCGGGCCGTTTTCTTTTATCGACCCGGCCAAGAGCAATACACTCGGGGTAACCCTGTCTGACATTTAGGCAGGACTACACCTCGCTACAACAACAACAACCAAATAGTTGCCTATCTGATCAACTATGTTGTGTGGCGTCGTGTCGCGTGGTGCTGCTGTCGGTAGGTGTGCTCTGCTCCATAAGAACACATGCAAAGAATATTTGGTCGCCTCGTGTCACGTTGCGTGTCGCTAGGTGTACTCTTAGGGCCGCTTGCATAAAAGCTGATAACGACTAACCGGAGTTTAATTGACGTATTTTGTATGGTTAGCTGTCAAGTTAATCACCGATTAGGCTTAATCGGCTTTTATGCAAGTGGCCCTTAGCTTTACATCTACAATCCGTGAGCTGGACTTGAAAATTTTCAAAAATATTGTGCAATATGGATCGCAATCCATGAATTTTTAATGGTACACATTCAATATGAATCTTGATCCATGGTTATTTTCAATAGGGATGTAAGATGTGACAGTACGCTATAGCCGAAAATGCAACCCTGCCCTTTCAAACAAGCAATCGATAGTTCACTGTTCACTCAAGCCTTCAAGCATTGCTGCGCTTCCTTTCAAAAAAATTACCCTCGCCGGTGAGTGCTATAGCTGTCTCACTTTTACGCACACTTTGTATAGCATGAGGAAATTATTTCCTACAAAATTTTCGCATTTAGCTGCTTCAGTCAAAGAGGATAGATAATTAGATTAATTTATACTCTTTGCTTCAGTTCCATTTTGATGGCTGTGAGAAAAATTTCGTTTTATACGACGCGCGAAATTTTCTCTATTTTAGTAAAATAGTAACCTAGAAAAACTTTTAATCAAAAAACCAAACAAAAAATAGTAGCTACAGTTGTTAAAAGGCAGTGAAAGCACTTAGTTGCAAATTAAATATTGTACTTTTATAGAAGAAAAGAAAAAACTAAAAACCAAGTGGAGAACGTGGTGTGAAAGTAGTGTGCTTGGTGCTGCTGCGGTTGTGCTTTATTAAAGTAAATATTTAAAGAAAAAATGTTAACAATTGATAAGCGTTTGTAGAAAATAAGTGCAATTTAAACAAAATGCGAACTTTGTACGCTATATTTAGTTGAAAACTTTGTAGACAATTGAGGCTTTTGAAAAATTCAATTCTGTATTAGATACATTTTTTTTGGCGTGAAAGTAAAATGGCGCTGGTTGTAGTCGCATGGCCGACGATATGTATGCGGGTACGCGGCAGCGCTTGTCTGACGTTAGCAGCGAGCCCGGCAATTGCGCGCTGGCATGTAGACATATTTTTTTTTACTTGCTGTTTATGGAACTTAATTTTGCTTTCTTTTTTTTTATTGAAATTAGATATCAGTACCCATGGATGCTGTATCTACTTATTTATGCATACTAAATTGTGTAAAAGTTAATGTGGGAGGTCTTTATTGTAGCTGCGCTACCACGCTGCTCTGCTACGCATGTCACCCCATATTTGGACTTTGCAGCGGCGGCAGCAGCAACGTCGACAGCGACGAATGCCATCACCGAGCAAAAGGCTGCTAGAGAAGAACTTCGTTTTTCGTATTAGATTGGGTGTTCCGGTGGAAAATATGCACCTTGGCCATGTAGTAGCTACACGCGCTTTGTGACGAAAATAGAATTACTAATTGGATTAGTGTTGGTATTACATGTGTAGGAAACCGTTTAGAGGGTAATAGGTAGGGTACAAAGAGTTTATATCTGAATGATATTCAGCGTCAATCTAGCAAAACGTTTAAGCTATCAGCTCTAGCGTTTGCTGACCCTGTGATTCAAAACTGTTAGCATGGGGTAAAAGTTATTTTTAGCGCAAATATTAAGTTTGAATAAAGATATTTAGTTTGGCATTCGCATAACACATCAACTAAGTAAATCATTTCTACATTATAAGCGTATGTTATTGTTCATATACATTAGACTGGTCCAAAAAAAATTGAACTTATATTGATATTATTTTTTTAAAATGCGGTAAAGATAGGCACACAAGTTTTAAATTTAATTTAAAAGCTACCTTAGACCTTTATTAAGTCATCAATATCTAGTATCGGCAGATAATACCAACAAATTTTATTACAATTTCTTTTTGGCCCAGTCTAATATACATACATACATATTAATCACTACATATTTTTAAATTCGTCATACTTATGTTTTTCATATTTTTTTCAGTTTTGTTTTGAAGCATTAATTTTCCTGGATTTAATTAAGAGCAGCGCTGAAAGAACTTTTTTGATAACAAATGTATGGAAATATGAATAATGGCGGCCATGCGCCATACGGATTCAATGGTTATAGACCGAGGTATTTATGAACATATATTTTTCTAAATTATCTAACTGTAAATAATATGTATTTTGTGTAGTATGTAGCTTAGGTAAAAAATTGTGTAAAATGTAAATAAGATTCATGTATATTGGAAAATTTCTTGAGCTGGCTAAAAGGTGGACCATGTCCAGAGGTAGCTGTCACACAATAGCTCTAAAACGACAAAGAAAATCGCAAAAGCGAGCACCTTCAAACTGTTCTACCATCAGAAAATTTGTACCGAAAACTTTGACGCACTCTTCCCTAATGCTTAAACTCAACTAAAGAATATTGGCACGATAGGTATGCTTAAAATAAAGTTATTAGTTCAATAAATCTAATAGGTACCATTCCAAAAATCAGGGTAGCATGCTAAATCTTAAGTTCCAAAAGTCCTATCGCAAACCTTCGTAATTTTTTTGTCTGGTAGCCATGGTAAACATAAATTGGAATATACAATATTTAGGCACAAAATCTCGTTGCTCAAATGAAAATTGTAGGAGAAGGAGACGAGTGGCCCTGGCCCAACTTCGGTTTGGATATTGTAATAGGTTAAACTCTTACTTATCCAGACTAAACAGCACCATTTCAAACACATGCCCTGCCTGTTTTGTGTGCTCCCATGATTATTCACATCTCTTTAAGTGTTCAATAAAACCTACTCTTCTAACACCCATTTCGCTCTCGCCCAACCCTTTGAAACTGCCCCTCCTTTCCTAGGACCTCCGTTAGAAGAGCTTGATGAAGAACTTCGGAATGATTATGTACTCAAGGCAGGGCTAAGCTTTGTTAATAACAACAAACAAAAGTAAGAATTCGATTTTATTGAATTCTTTACGGTGGTATCGATAACATATTTGTGGTGTCTGCCTGACTATATAGAGTAGATCAATATGAAGTAAAGCACCAAGCCGTAATTGAAAATATGCAATATGCCTTGCGTTGAGCCTCGTACTCCTAGTCTCAATAGCCTTCTTGCATTTTATGGATCCCTCTTAGATGAGTAACAGGCATTTTTCTGTTCTTTTGGGCTCATATAATATGATACAAGGCCGACTAAAATAATCTTAGTATACTTTTTCTGAAATTCTTGGCTTGCCTTTAAAAGAATTCCATTATTTTGTTACTGCCGTTGTAGGCACGGTACTTATTCAAGCCTTTAATGTATCTATTAGTACCTTCATAAACATAAATTTATATTTCCATTACCCAGCAAGTTTTATTCATTTTGCGCGCTGTGAAAATGTCATTTAAAAAATCTGTTTGTTTTGTGCATACTTCCCATACTATTTTTCTTTGGCCATCAGCGCATCTTATTGGTTTTCTTTTATCACCATCAATGTGCATTTCCTGTTAGCGTTGCAGCTGCGCTTTTATGGACTTACTAGGTAGGCTTGTAGACGACCTACGACTTTTTTGTATTGTTTTTGTGGCATTTTGTTTTAAACTTATTTTTACTATGCTCTTTATTATTTATCCTTAAGTATTGTTTTTTAGGCAAGCATTCGTTTTCTTTCATCTTCTCGTATAGGTATAATGTTGCACATACATATATTGTCTATTGAAAATTTGCCAAAGTGGCTGCTGGCTGTTGTGGGTTTAAGCTGCATCTGTAGCTCATATTAGTTATTGCTGTAGAAATTGATTACTAATTTTTAAATTTTTTAAATATTGATTTCGATATAGAGTGCAAATGCAGTAATTTAACGGCTTTGTTTGTCTGGCCTTACTTGGGTCTGTAAGACAATCTCTGACTTTTTTCTCAAAAATGCCTATCAGAAGGGCCCAGAATAAGTTAGGTTAGGTTTGCAAGTGCAGAACAGATCACCTGTGCTCTGCCCGACACTTAGGCCTTTAGGAAGATCCGTTGTGATACCCTTTGCGTTCTCTACCCCCATCCATGCCCAAGAGGTGCGAGTAAAAAGTTTTCCTTAGGTCTAGAATTATGTACGTAAATAAATCTCGCCGCCACATCTAAATTCCTTGACATAAAGCTGCTGCAAAATTTTTACTCATTTTGTAACAAATGTTTATTTGGCTTTTTATGTGCTCCACTCAACGCCATTTAACTTGCAACTGTTCAAGCGATTGTCTGTGGCATTTGTGCAACACAATGCACTACTAATTTTAGTTAGGGGGTATTCCACGGTGAAAAGTGAGATGTTTCAACTATAAGGCTCAATTATTTTAGCACTTTGAAGTCTTCCACTCAGAAAAAGTTCTGATTTGCGATGTGCTATCGATACTCTCACCAAGAAGTTTATTTAAAAGAGCAACTATTATTCATACTATCATCCACCCTAAAAATATGCTACAAAAACTAAAATTGCCCCACCTAAGTCAAGGAGGGACTTAGGCATAAGTTTCATAACTTTTTGCAAAATAGGAAATCTTAAACACTAGAATTCTGTGTCGATTGCTGTGATCACTTCTTGATTTGATTTTGTTTTATTAAAATTTGTTTTATCTCTTCACGCCAAAAAGTATGCTATGAGTTTGTGCTTGAATACAAGATTTTTTAGCAGCAAGAAAGACAAAAAAGTGCACCAAGAATGCCACCACGTAACTGCCTAGTAGCTGCCGTTGTTGTGGTTCTTGGTACGCCATTCCTGTGTGTGATGTGGTCTAGTTGCAATTGCTTGTTAGAATAATAAAAAAAAATTGCAACCTAGCTTGTGCTGCACCGCCTGCTATGCCATCCAGCTGTTACACTTGGCGTTCTTGCTACTGTTGCATATACGATGTCATTGGGTTTAGTTATTACATATGTTGCTGTTGTTGTATTGTCCGTGGCTACTCCACTGCCGTATTATCTATTGTTGCTTTTAAATTTGTTCCATTGTACCTTAGGTTTGCTGCTTTGTTTGTGTTTTATTTTTTTGTTTAATTTTCTTTTTTCTTCCACTCTAGCATTTGCCACACTTTTGACCGCATTTTCCTTGATTTCCTTGCTTGTTAACATGCATCTTTTTTTTTACTATTTTTATTTATTTTTTAGTAAAACTAAATTTTCTGCATTTTTGTACATTTCCGCTTGTGCTATTTTTCAATAAATTCCCTGTTTTAGTAAAGTGAAATATTTTACTTGTGCGTTTTGCGAAAATTCTTTCTTTCACATGAGGTTTTATTGCTAAATGAATTAAATATCGGAGGCATACCAAATTCGCAAAATTGTTGTAAAATCATAAAAAGTTTGCTGTACTGGGGCCTTATCATGTAATCCGATCCGAAATGAAATGCGATTCGAAAGCTGTCAAATCACATACATTTTTTTCAAATTCGAAAGAAATTTCTTTCGGATTGGATTACATGATATCCCCCCTGGCTTACAGTTCTTGCTTCGAAACTGAATTTTCGTGATAGTGTAGTTGGCACTACACCGAACCCGGACTGTTTTAATGCAAAATTTGACAAGATAACGATTTTAAGACTAATCAATAAAACACTCAAGATGACAAAACACCGAATCTGCTCTCTCGAAACCAAATTTGACAAACGAACGATTTTTCTAGAACAAAAAATTACACTGAAGATGGCACAGAAGGGACACCGTTGTGTTTTCAAAAATTTGATAAGAGAACAATATTTTAGAACAAAAAAATGACACTGAAGATGGCACAACACCAACACCGAACATCTTCAATATCTTTTTCAAAGAGGCAACTTTTCGAGAACAAAAAATAGCACTGATTATGGCACAACAAACAGTATTTGAAAAGAACATGATTTTTCGGAAACTAAAAATTACACTGAAGATGGCAATATAGGGAAACCGGGTTGTCTTCAAAAAAGATTTGACGAGGCAACGATTTTTCGACGAAAAAATTACACTAAAGATGGCACAGCACCGATATTAAGTTGTCTTAAAAAATAATTGACACGGGACGATTTTTCGAAGACAGAAATTACACTGAAGATGGCATGACATCGAAACCTAGTTGTCTTCAAACAAAATTTTACGAGTGAAGAATTTTTATAGGAACAAATTGCACTGAAGATGACACATTAGCGAAACTGCCGTCTCCAAACCATATTTGATACGTTCGATGAATTCTTCAAGTCTTTTTGGACATCTTCAGATGCCACAACACTGAAATTATTTTGTCTTCAACCCGAATTTGACAAGTTAACGATTTTTGAGAACAAAAAAGTTACACTGAAGATGGCACAATCGCTGTTGTCATCAAGTACCCCTTTAGAAAGAAATTTTAAATGTTCTCTGGCATTCGTTACAAGTTTTTTACCTTGCTTTTTGGGTTCCTCTTATTCATTCATATATTCATGCAATATTACACAAACCAAGCCATTATTCAATTTCAATTCAACCATTAACATACACCCTCATTGCTCTCTTACTCTCTCTTTCATAGTTCACTTAGTTTCTTTTACCTTCTTTTGTGGTAGCCTTTCTTTGTTCCATTATGTATTCTTATTTCCGTTGGGCTATTAAATGTGGGTGACAGCCTTCATGCTACATATGATAAGTGAAGGTGTTTTGACCTTTTAAGATCTGTCGACCATCAAGCGGCTCATATTCTGACTTTGAAAAAAAAATGTACTTGGCTTTTGCAAAAAGAGATATGACAAATATTGTAAGGTAAAATAAATTAACATTGACAATGCGCACTTTAACAATAGACGCTATATTCAAGAATGATGAGTGACAGGAAGTAAAAAGGTTTTCATAAAAATAAGAGCAGTCGTAAATTAAGTGCCGAAACATCGAAACAAAGAGTGTGTTATAATTAACATAAAAGGGGTTATATTTAGGTAGAAGATGGTGAACTAAATCTAAATTAGAACTAATATTCAATGTATGAAATTGTTGCAAAGTTAAAATCACAAACGCAACAAATTAAAATATGAATAGTATCCGCAAAACAAAAATATCTATATGAACTCACACAAAAAGCGTAAACAAATGCAATCGTAATAACGTTAAAATATTAATTAATATATACAAATACATATGTAATTAATTCATAATTCAAACAGCAAATAAATAAATTTTTAACTTCGACATCAACAAACCAAAAACTAATAACAACGCAGTCATATTTGCCTACATAGAAAATAAACAAAATATATTGGATTGAAAACGTTGCAGCGCGCATTGAGGAAAACCGCAGCTCTACTATGTATCGGTAATTGTGGCACAAATATTTAATTAACATACTTGCATATATCTAATATATTAATATATTTAAATATTAGACTAAGCAAAATACATTTTTTTTTAATTATTTCGATAGTTTTTGAGATCAACGAAAAAAAAAATACTGTACAAGTTTCCAAACTTGGAAAAATTGTTGTAAAAATTATTAATTGTTCGTGGTAAAGAAACACTGCTGAACTACACTGAAACCGGCCTTGTCCACAAACCCAACTTAACAAGGGAACAACATTTTTCGACAACAAAAAATGGCACTGAAGATGGAAAAACGCCAAACTTCCATAGCACAAAAAATGACACTGAAGATGGCGTAACACCAAAATCTGGTTGTCTTAAAAAATCTGAAATGGAACGATTTTTCGAGAACAAAAAATTACACTGATAATAGCACAACATCGAAACCAAGTTGTCTCAAAAACAAATTTGAGAAGTTCGATGAGTTCAGGTCTCTGCGAACGTCTTCAGCATTCTATTTCGAAGGAACGAGTAGTCGAGAAAAAAAATTGCCCTGAAGATGTCACAACACCGAAACCTGGCTGGCTCCAAACCAAATTTAACAAGTTCCATAAGTTCAAGTCTTTCCGGAACATCTTCAGTATGCTTTTTCGAAGTAACGACTTTTCGAGAGCAAAAAAATAACACTGAAGATGGCACAATACCGAAACCTAGCTGTCTCCAAACCAAATTTGACAAGTTCCATGAATTAAAGAATTTCCGGAACATCTTCAGTATGCTTTTTCGAAGTAACGCCTTTACGAGAGCAAAAAAATAACACTGAAGATGGCACAACACCGGCTGTCTCCAAACCACGAATTCAGGTCTTTCCGAACATCTTCAGTATGCTTTTTAAGGAACGACTTTTTGAAAAAAATGTTACCCTGAAGATGGCACAACACTGAGATTGGTTTATCTTCAAACTAAATTTGACCAGTTACACGATTTCAAGTCTTTCCGAACATTTTCAGTATGTTTTTTAAGGAACAACTTTTTGCAAAAGAAAAAATTACCCTGAAGATGTCACATCACAGATACCTGGCTCTCTCCAAACCAAATTTAACAAGTTCCATGGATTCAAGTCTTTCCGGAACATCTTCAGTATGCTCTTTTGAAGTAACGACTTTTCGCGAGCAAAAAAAACACTGAAGACGGCCCAGACTGGTTTGTCTTGAAACCAAATTGGACCAGTTCCATGATTTCAAGTCTTTCCGGAACATCTTTAGTATGCTTTTTAAGGAACAACTTTTTGCAAAAGAAAAAAATTACCCTGAAGATGTCACAACACCGAGACTGGTTTGTCTTCCAACAAAATTGGTTATAATTTATTTTGGCAGTTTGGAAGCAATATTCAGACTAGTCCTTAAAAATCTACCTTTAAGCTTTTGAGTCAGAAGCTTGAACAGTATTTTTTTTTTTTTTTCTCTGAGAAATACATACATATATTTAAAAACAAATACCAGTCTACCATACCAAAATTAATAGTATATTCACTTCTATAATAGTCAGTTGCAATCTAGCATCTGGGGCACACAAACGAGTATTTTCTAACCCAATCTCTGACTTGGCATACAACTCCTTTCTTGGAACGTTTGTTTTTGTTATATTGGTTAGAATGTAGATTACTCTAATATAGCCTCGGGAAGGTCTGAGAGTTGGTCAAAGTTCATGAACTTGAACCCATGTTAATTTTCTAGCAGGAAACTTGTATGATTAAGAGGCAAAGGTACCAGAAATGCTGCAATCTCGCTAAAGTGACTTGGCGAGTATGCATTGAAATCCTTTGTGACCAGCCATTTTAGTGCAATATGCTTGCTGCATGTGCTATATGCAGAACTCAATTCAGACTAATCTGTGACTGACTATATATATAGAAAGAGCAATATACTTTACTTTTATATGTATTTATTTAAAATTTCACTGTACATTTTTAAATATTTCATGCACTTTTGTATTTGTATTTTTTTGCCGCACATAAAAATTCTTTGGGAATGATTTTTATGATATAGTATAAATATTTTATTATATGTAATGTTGTTAAGTATTGTGCTAGAAATACTAAAATTTATATGTTTGTTTACTTTTGCTGTTTAAGAGGTATTTAGTTGACACCAAAGTGCGAAAACTTACAAAATTTTGTTTTTTTTTTAAATTTTATTGCAACTATTTTTCAGAATGTCGAAAAAAATTGTAAACTTCATATTCTTGATTTATTTTGGAACGATTTTCCGTCATCCCTTGTCAAATTTGGTTTTGAGACAAACCGGTTTCGGCAATGCGCCATCATCAGTGTCGATTTTCGTTCTCATATTCTTTTTTAGCGGTCTCTCATTGGTAGTTTATATTCTGTTTGAAATCGTCTAAGCGGCACAAAAAAAGTTGGAATGAAAATTTTTGTCAGACGCTTTCGGAATTCAGTAATGCTTCGCGGTTCGGCCCTAACAAAAAAGGGTTTTTTGGTTGTTGAGGTTAAGGCCGGATGACGACTCGTTATGCGATTTCTGATAAATAATATATCGATGGCTGAGTGAAAGATCACCTTATTTTAAAATATTTTTCAAAAAATACCCTAACCTGGAACTTGTTTGAAACCCGCTTTTTTAGTTTTTTTTTTTCAATAACGCCATATTTAAAAATTTGGTTCAAGAACACACCCTATCACAGAATGAGTTTAAAAAACGTGCTGTCACAATAAAAATTCAATAAATTTTGAGCTGAGATAGGTCGTTTTTGAAACAGTTTTTTTTTTTGAAATATAGCGTTATTGAAAAAATTCTGAGTTAGGGCGTTTTGAAAATTATTTTGGGTCGCTTCACCAAGTATTCGGAGTCCTCAACCCGGTAAAATCAACATAAAAAAATTGTTTCGAAAAACATTTTTCGAAAAGGGGTCGCTCTTCGACTCCAGCGCCACCTATCGGTTTAATTTTTTGCAACAGAGTTTTTGTTTATATACTAAACATACGTGCTAAATATGAATAAAATCGCATCTTAAATAAGGGTTTTGTAAATATAGTGATTCCAACGACATCTAGCGATAAAAAATATTAGACCATCGCTCTATTGCTGGCCGCGGTAGTGGTGTAACGGTAGTGTGCTCGGGTCACTTCACCAAGTATTCGGGGTTTCGACAAGGTGAAAATAATAAAATGTTTCGAAGAGTTTTTCGAAAAACGGGTCGCCCTTTGGCAGTGGTTTGACAAACTCTGCGAGAGTATTTCTGCCATGGAAGGCTTTTCAACAAAAATTAATCGGCTTTGCATCAAATTAGTATTTCGTCTTCTATCATCTATATATGTATATAAAATTGGATGGACTCCAAAACTACTCGATTTTCTTAAAATTTTCGGGATAGATTAGTAGGAGCCTGGAAAGTGTTTCTGTAAAGTTTTTTTTAGGGAAGTGGACTCGGGACTGCACTTTTCGAAACTATCGTTTAAATGGCTGGATTTACTTGAAAATTGGTATGTAGGTGTCGTTATGCTTAGGTTAAAGTATGATATGATTTTTCTTCCGGGAAGTGGACCAGTGACCGATCTGTTCTAAACAATCGTATTTATGGGTCGGTTTGCTTGAAACATGGTGTGTAGGTAGCTGTACCTTAGATTAAAATATAGGATTCATTTTCTTTCGGAAAGTGGACCCAGGACTGACTTATTCTAAACTTTTGTATAGATGGTTGAATTTACTTGAAATTTGGTATGTAGGTAGCGTTATGCTTAGGTTAGAGTGTGGGATAATTTTTCTTCCGGGAAGTGGACCAGAGACAGATCTGTTCTAAACAATCGTATTTATGGCTCCATTTGCTTGAAACATGGTGTGTAGGTAGCTATATGCTTAAATTAAAAATAGGATAAATTTTCTTCGGAAAGTGGACCCAGGACTGACTTAATCTAAACTTTCTTATAGATGGTTGAATTTACTTGAAATTTGGTATGTAGGTAGCGTTATGCTTAGGTTAGAGTGTGGGATAATTTTTCTTCTGGAAAGTGGACCAGGGACCGATCTGTTCTAAACAATCATTTATGACTCGATGAGCTTGATATTTGGCGTATAGCAGGCTTTTCACCTTGATAAAATATGAAATAATGTATCTTACGAGAAATGGTGAAAATGGTAAAATCTCATTCAGGTGTTTTTTTTTTGGCGTAATTCTAGTTTCTTTTGGTGAACTACAGAAAATACTATAGAAAAACGAAAATCAGCCACTATAAATACTTTCTTGTGCTACGAAGAAAAACACAAAACCCTTAATTGCAGCTTTAACCAACTTTCCGAGCAATAGTCACTCATAAATTTGCACAGCTTAAATAAAATTAGATAGCCAGTGAGTGTGCTGCGACAAGTGAACCAGAAGCAGTGCAAATTAATGCAAGGTCCTTTGGAAAAATGAAGTGATATAGCAAGCAGAAGCAAGGCAGCGCGAATTAAAGACTCGTTGAATATATTGGCTTAACAGGCTTAAACTTAGCAAACAACGAATACTGGTAGTAAGAGAAATGGCAATAGAAAAAAAAAAATTGTGGCAAAACACTAGCTAAAGTACTTGAGAACTTTTCAATTATTTACTGCAATCAGTGAATTGAGAGAAGAAGCCTTCACTAACGTTGGCAAATGTGAATGATTGTTGTTCATTTAGTCACTTCATATGAAAATTTAGTTGAATTGACCGAACACAATACGTTGTACATACTAGCTGTGCAATATTGGATCCTAGAGAGAGAAGCAAACTGAAACTTAACTTTCATAGATTATTTCAAATTGGTTTTATGCTTCAGGATTTATTTTGCTACACCCGTCGAGCCAATGTGTCCAGCAACAATATACGCCTACAGCGTGAAACAACACTTGAAGCAAATGTGGAAGTGCTCCTAACTTGCATGTATGCTCAATTTTCCGTTGCCTCTCGTCGCTCCTCCTCAACAATTCGTTGAGCATTTTTCGTATTTGAATTCTGTTTAACTCATTAGATTTTTTATTCGTTTGTTTGTTTTATGCTGTGCAAACAATAAAAGTATTTACTCATATTCAACAAAATTTGTTGCGAGGAGACACCCCTGTCGAACGCGAGGAGAGTAGCATTGAGGCGGTGAAAGGACTGACGTTAGTATGCCATCCATCACTGTTTGGGTTTTAGCTTTGTTTCCTTTGTACTAAATACTAAATGCATTTCAATGACAAATTTTATGACCATTTGGAAACGAGCGCACAGAAATGATGGAAGTGATGATGCGTGTGAAAATTACTTAATTGCGCTTTATATAGGGATTCCGTAAATTTAAGTGCAAACATAAAATTCTAATGAAATAAGTGGTAGCTTTAGCAGTCGTTTGACTAGTAAATGATATAAAAATCTACGGAGTAGCTGTAGAAGTAGCTTGAAAAACATATTAGCGAAAATAGCGAGTATTCTATAGCAAGAACAAATTACGTGTATTGAAAGCAATTTGCAATCCTGAAATGATCCCAAAACGACACTTAAAATTCACTTAAATTAAACCCAAAACGACCCAAATATTATCTCAAAATTACTCTAAAATGAACCCAAAATAATTAAAAAATTATCACAAAATGGCTCAAAAATGCTTCCAACACAACCCCAAGAAGACCCTTAAATGTACAAAAAATGATCCGAAAATGACCCCAAAATTGAACACAATATGATCTCAAAACAGCCTCAAAATAGCCCCAAACTAATCCTAAAACGACCCCAAAAATGATCCCACAATGACCCAAAAATGATCCGAAAATTGAATGCAAAACGATCTCAAAATAGCCCCACAAGTATCCCAAAGTGACCTCTAAATGATCCCAAAATGATTCTAATATAATGCAAATATGATCCGAAAATGACCCCAAAATATAAAAATAGTAGGTGGCAACCCTATAAACCCTTCAAGTGCCAACCCCCAAGTGGATAGTCTTAAAATCAATAATACTATTATCTATGCCAAATTTTATTTCAATCGGTCAAGCGGTTCTCGAGATAGTACCGGATGTACAAATATAATGCGATAAGGTGGCAACCCTAGGTGCCAACCCTACTTGAAAATATTTTAGTTGGCATGTCGCCGAAAATACCTTTCATTTGATACCCACATAGGCATATCTTGCTCCATTATTAAAAAAAAATTAGATATGTGGCAACCCTGTAAACCGCCCAAGTGGCAAAACGCAAGTGAATAGTCTTAAAATAAATTATACTTGCTATATGCCAAATTTCATCCAAATCGGTCAAGCGGTTCCCGAGGTAGTACCGGATATACAAATATACTGCGATAAGGTGGCAACCCTACTTGAAAATACCCTTCATTTGATAGCCATATTGGCATATCTTGCTCCAAATTTAAAAACAGTGAGATAGGTGGCAACCCTCTAACATTGACACTAATTTCCGCTTCAACAGTATCGCACTTCCTTTGACACAACTGTACATTCACGTCGCTCGCCGTTATGTGGCACTATTTTAGCTTGAGAAGGACATTTCTTTAAAAGTAACGCCCACCACGTGTCCGGTTTGATGTTTGCAACTATTACCGCAAATTATCCGCAATACATTTTCGTTCTTCGTATTTTTCTTTTTTGAACTTTTGCTTCAAGTACTCGTGTTTTGATGCACAGCTCATGCTGCCTGTCGCCACTTTGCATGTCTCGTCGCCTCGCTAGATGTCGCATACGCCTAGCTTTTACAACCACTCGCACTCAACGATACTTTGGTCTCGGCACTTGTGCTGTTTTTCCTTTAGAGACATTTTTGTCTGCATCTCTCGTTTAAGTAGCAGAAGTCCTTGCATTCGTGTGCCACATTTACGCTCGTGCTCCCTGCTAGTCGCTTAATATTTTAAGTTGCTAGTTTGATATTACTTCCTTTTTTCCTTCTTTTTTTATTTACAATCGGATTATTTTTGCCTTGGTGTTGTGTTGATTTAATTCTGCGCGTGTTGCCCCGTCTTTGCTGTCATTTCTTTTTCCGCTTTGTTCTCTTCTCGTCTATAACATTCTTTCGTAAAGTATTTTCATTTAATTTATTTGCACTTATTTATGTTTTTTATTTTTTATTTTTGAGTTTTTAATTTTTCTTTTTGTTTTTTTTTTCCTATTTTTTCTTTAGTTCGTTTAGTAGTATTTTCTTACGCCCAGCGGCCACTGCAAATGTTTCCTTTTTTGCCTCCTTCTCTCTTACTCTCAACACGCGCTTGCCTCATTTTTTTCGCACTTTGCTCGTGTTTCATGAATTGTTTAAATATTTTAAGCATCATAACTTGGCTAACAAGTTTTGTGCGCTCGCCATTGGCGACTTTTGACGCCCACACTTTATTGTTCTTTATATTTCTTTGCTTTCTTTGTGCTTGCAATTGACTACCTTCTACAATTTTTGACGCTGAGGAGGCGTTTCTGTGTCGTTCCTTTCCACCTTCTTTTTCAGTATTCACTTGGCTTAACTTTTTCTCTGTCCTCAATTTGTTAGAACTTTACTCTAAAAGCATTTTATTAATTTAGTTCAAAAAATATACCCGTCACCGATCCGACCACTTCATTTGGATTGCTGTTGAAAAGTTTATGGCTTTGTTTTGAAGCAGTGTTTGCAGTTATGTTCATTTATGTTGTATTTGTTTTATTGTTTCGTTCTGCACTAATCGATTTTTTCCTTCGTCAACAATCCTTCCAAAGTAAGTCAGGCAATAAAGAAATAAAAAAAATAAAAAATTAAAAAAATTAAAAATAAAAAAAATTTAAAAATAAAAAAATTAAAAATTATAAAATTAAAAATTAAAAATTAAACAAATTAAAAATTAAAAAAATTAAAAATTATAAAATTATAAAATTAAACAAATTAAAAATTAAAAAAAATACAAATTAAAAAAAATGAAAATTAAAAAAATTACAAGTTAAAAATTTACAAATAAAAAAATTACAAATAAAAAAAGTACAAATTAAAAAATATTATAAATTAAAAAAATTAAAAAAAAATTTAAGAAAATTAAAAAAAATTTAAAAACATTAAAAAAAATTTAAAAAATTATCAAAAAAAAAAAAATAATAAAATAAAAATATATCAAAAAATTAGAATTAAAAAAAGAAATAAAAATACTAATAAAAAAAATTATATAACATTTTTTTTAAAAAAACATTGAAAAAAGGTAATTAAAAATAAAAATCAAAATAAATAAAACATATGTATACATACATATGAAAAAATAAAAATAAAAGAAAAACTAAAAAAGTAAAAAAAAAATAAAAAAGTAAAAAAAAAATAAAAAAGTAAAAAAAAAATAAAAAAGTAAAAAAAAAAAATAAAAAGTAAAAAAAAAAAAATAAAAAGTAAAAAAAAAAAAATAAAAAAGTAAAAAAATGACTAAAAAAAGTAAAAAAAAACTAAAAAAACTTAAAAAGGTAAAATAGTAAAACGATAAACAAAATACATATAAAAAAAATATATGAACAAATAAAATATAAAAAAAAATATATGAACAAATAAAATACATATAAAAAAAATATATGAACAAATAAAATATAAAAAAAATTATATGAACAAATAATATATAAAAAAAAATGTATGAACAAATAAATATAAAAAAAAATGAAGAAATAAAATGTAAAAAATAAATGAAGAAATAAAATGTAACAAAATAAATGAAAAATGAAAAAAAAATGTAACAAAATAAATGAAAAATGAAAAAAAAAAAAAAATTAAAAATAAAAACAAAATGAAAAATGAAAAAAAAAAAAAATTAAAAATAAAAACAAAATGAAAAATGAAAAAAAAAAAATTAAAAATGAAAAAAAAGAAAAAAAAATAAATGAACAAATAAAATATAAAAAAATAGATGAAAAAAAAATATTTAAAAAAATAAATAAAAAATGTATACGAAAAAATAAACAAAAATAATAATAAAGAATAATAAAAAGATACAAAAAAAAAAAAATATAAAAAAAATAAAAAATATAAAAAAATAAAAAAAAAAAAAAAAAAATATAACAAAATAAAAAACATAACAAAATAAAATATAAAAAAAATTAAAAAAAAATTAAAAAAAAATATAAAAAAAATATAAAAAAAAATATAAAAAAAATATAAAAAAAAATATTAAAAAAATACAAAAAAAATAAAAAAAAAATAAAAAAAAAAAATAAAAAAAAACACATAAAAATGTAAAAAACTCTAAAAAAAAACTATAAAAAAATTACAAAAAATATAACAAAAAAAAATAAAAATAAAAATAAACAAGAAAATAAATTAAAATTAAAAAAAAAGAAAAATTAAAATTAAAAAAAAAAGAAAAATTAAAATTAAAAAAAAAAGAAAAATTAAAATTAAAAAAAAAAAATAAAATTAAAATTAAAAAAAAAAATTAAAATTAAAATTAAAAAAAAATTAAAATTAAAATTTAAAAAAAAATTTTAATTAAAATTAAAAAAAAAAATATAAAAATAAAAAAAAATATAAAAAATTTGAAATAAAAATATAAAAAATTTAAAATAAAAAATGAAAAAAAAAAAATTTAAAATAAAAAATGAAAAAATAAAAAATTTAAAAAATAAATAAATAAAAATATAGATATATAAAAAAGATAAACAAAACAAAAAAAAAATTTAAAAGAAATCCACAACTTGACTGCCTTACTGGGCTCATCACAAGAAATTACTACCTAGAATGTAAACCATTAAGAAAAAATTTAGTTCCAATTCATTGATTGTAATTTCACTGCCAATTTCAATTTGAATATAACACAATAGCGAAATCAACTCGAGCAGAGAGTCGAGGAGGCCAATCAACCATGGCAACAGTCGTTGACAATTAGCCTGCATGTGGAGGAAGCATGCAACTAATAAGAGTAATAGGTCATAATGCACATAACGTAGTTGCACAGCAACATACAAACATATAACTTAGTTAAAATATGTAAACATGTGGGCTGTTACGATTTCTCAAACCGATTGCACTCATAAAACAAATTTTATTCTTAGGCGCCTAAAAGTATGCAACATAATTTACTAACATGGATGCCGCACGCATCCTCGTGTGCGTTATACACAATTTCCTTTTAAGTCATTTACTGATGAAAATATATTGATTTTTTTTTCCTTTCTCAACACTTTATTTTCCTTTGTTCTTTGTTTGTGGAAATTTAAAGTGAACTCTCTAGCCCCTGCATATCCAAATCAATATTTGTTGCTTGTTGCCCCTTGCTGATAGGCTTTGCTGCCTTGTATTTTGTGCAATATGGGTTTAAGAGCACCTGAAAGCATACTTCATTTAATTTTTTCTTCATTGTTTCCTTCGCAAGCACTCGGTTTTTCTATTTTAGAGTCAAAATTTGAAATGTATACCATGGGGCGCATAAATTTTACACCATTCACTGTGGAAACCTGCCTGAATATGTTGCCAAATATTTTGCATAATCTTATTGTTAGTCAGTAGACCACACACAAATATATGCAACATACTTTTAGGCGTTCAAAATTAAGTTTACTCGGTAAAAGGTTTCATATGCTGGTTTTGCAAAAGCCTTTCAACTGGTTATGGTGTGCAATACAAAATCCTTACGCCTACATAATGCCCACACTATTTTGTATGGAAATTGCTATACACTTACACCTTAAATAGTTATTGCCTACATTTAGGTGCTATCAGTATGACTATTGTCTGTTTCCGTAACGGAAGCAAACTATTGCAAACGGGTAAAATTTACAAATTGATGCTTGAAAATATACATTAATTTAAGACAAGCTCATATGGTGTGTCCTTTTGGCATATACGAACTATTTATACTAACAAATTAAGTTTACAAATTGTTGGCATACATTTAGGGGCTATAATATATATCTACACCTGAAATGCAAGTAATTGCTTCTTTAAGCAACTCTGCACGTTAGTTGCTCTTGAGTAATCCTTGTTAATTTGTGCAAATGTACAACTTAAATGCATCAAAAACGGATATCTATTTTGACACAGCGAAACGAGAAGGAAACTTGAGTTGAAAAGGAGATGTGGTGAAGTAAGGATTTGCACAGGTGTGCCACATTTCTCCATATGTATAGCAACCATATTTGTTGCTTGTTGTCCCTTGCTGATAGGCTTTGTTGCTGTCTTGTATTTTGTGCAAATGGGTTTTAGAGCTTCGTTGAGGCGTAGAGATAAACTAGAATGTGCAGAGCAGCTTGCCAGCTCGTCAAACGGTTGGTTAACACTAAACAAAAGCGAGACATATTTCAAGTTTTATGTGTCATATATTTGCCTTAAAGTTGATGTTGATGAATCTACTAAATTTGTACATACACTAGGTGCAAAAAGTCTGCCTTCAAGAATTTTTTTTTGTTTGCATTTTTCGACTTAAATTACATATTTTTTAATACTATATAAAAACTCATACAAAAACTGTGATTATGTTTTAAAAATGTATGCAATTTTTGAGAAATTTTGATAAAAATACAAAATTTTTTCTCAGCATTTTTTAATTAAATTAAAACAAAGAAATAGACAATAATAATAAAAAAATAATAAAAAATACAACATGAAAAAAAAAAATAAAAAAACATGGAAAAAATGAAAAATGAAAAAAAAAAAAATAAAAAAAGAAGAATAAAAAAAAAAAAATTAGAAAAAAATAAGAAAAAAAAATGAAAAAGAGAAAAAAAAATGAAAAAAATAAGAAAAAAAAAATTAAATAAAATTAAAAAAGTAAATAATATGAACAAAAGTAGGCTTTTCCAATCTAAATTTAATGTGCGAATAAAACTAAATTATGCCACTGGGAAAACAGATTGGAAAAGCCTACTTTTGTTCATATTATTTATTAAAGAAGAACCAATCGGAACATATATAAAATTAAAAAAGTAAAGTTAGAAAAAAAAAAAAATTAAATGGAAAATTAAAAAAGTAAAAAAGTAAAATAAATAAAACGAAAAAAATTAACAATTTTTTTTCAACACTCATCTTTGCATTTTTACATCCAAAGAGCCTGAGAAAAAAGTTCAAAAATTAAGACAAAATTTGCAGATTTTTGCTGATTTCCGGGCAAATCTTAGAACATCGATTTGAATGGCATTCCTTAGATCTCAAACGATATTTTAATTTTTAATTAAATAAAAATTTTTCTAAAAGAATTTAAAGGTAAAAAACACTGTATATAAAAAATAAAGAAATTAAATACATATTAAAAAAAAAATAAAAAATTAAATACTTACATATTAAAAAAAAAAAAAAAAATAAAAAAAAACAATAAAAAACAATAAAAAACAAAAAAAAAAAACAATAAAAAACAAAAAAAAAAACAAAAAAAAAACAATAAAAAAAACAATAAAAAACAAAAAAAAATAAACAATAAAAAACATTAAAAAAAAAATAAACAATAAAAAACATTAAAAAAAAATAAACAATAAAAAACATTAAAAAAAAATAAACAAAAAAAAAACAATAAAAAACAATAAAAAAAAAACAATAAAAAAACTAAAAAAAACAATAAATAAAAAAAAAAAAAAACAAAAAAAAACAAAAAAAACAAAAAAAAAACAAAAAAACAAAAAAAAAAACAAAAAAGAAAAACAATAAAACAAAAACAAAAAACAATGAAACAAAAAAAAAACAATCAAACCGAAAAAACGGAAATAAAAAATATTTTTTTAATTTTTATTTTTTATTTATTTTTTATTCGTTTTTTTTTTATTATTTTTTTTTATTATTTTTTTTTATTATTTTTTTTAATTTTTTTTTTATTTTTTTTTTATTTTTTTTTATTTTTTTAATTAAAAAAAAAAAAAATTTTAAATTTTTTTTCATTTTTTTCAATTTTTTTTTTTCTTTTTTCAAACAAAAACCAATTTAGTAATTTTTTATGCCCAATTAATCGAAAAACGCCGACTTATTTTGCCTAGTGTAAATCACGGTCTTCTATTCGACACTTATCAAAATATATGGGTGCATTAAAGTGCCGCTGCATGTGTGTGCGTAGTTAAAAGTTTAATACTTCCATAATCAAGTTTATGCTCTAACTAATAAATAGTTTAGTACTCATACGCTAGCTACCACCTCATCTCTATGTAAATGTAAATGCTTCAAAGGTGTAAATCTTTGCTGCAAGTGACTTGCTTGTTTCGGTTAGCTGTAGCACATGTGTAGTGGTGCACACTCACAGCACGGTATGTACGTCACTTGACTGTTGTAACATACTCCGCTGCCAGTTGTGTGGTATCATTTTCAAACCACTTCAATTGTCTTTTGGTTCGTTGCTTTAGTGTTTAGGGGTTTTTAAGGATTTCGTGTTTTGCAATTTCCGCATTTTTTTTTATGTACTAGAACTCTTTCGCTTCGTCGCCTCTTCTGCTTCTACACAGTGCATTGTTTTGTGTGTTTTACTTACTGCTTTTGTGCGCGTAAATTTCCCAAGTGTCGTGATTTGAGTGTGCACGCGTTGAGGTTTAGGACGCTATTGGTCGTTCATAACATGCAGCACATGTGTTGGCAGTAGTGTGGGTCTAACGTGAGGTGGAAATCGTTTGAAGCTATTACTTTTCCAATTTAGTTTCTCCTTAAAGCTAGCAACGTAAATTTACAATGCAATGTTTGTTAAAGCTAGTGCACTGATAGTAAGAGCTCATCTTTCCACAGAGTGAAAGTGGCTATTCTAGCTTTGGTGCGCCGAAAAGGCTTTTCTGTTGTTAATGGGAAACTCTTCCCGAATGTTCTACCGATGTGGACGCTCCGGTACTAGTCTGACTGCGGCGGACCTACCGCAGGTAGGCTTCTAACCACTTGGGGTATACCTAATTGTTCGTTTCCTCTTCCTTTCTTTACGGAATACAAGGTCTTTTTTGTCGATCTTTGAGTACAGACTTTTGACGTCTAACAAACTATCAGAGGCTTTCTCTATCTATTGACATTTTTTGTTCTGGAATCGAAAATTTCGACCTTCTACCATTTGATTTGTTTTCATTACAACCGCAATAAAAAAATTTGTTCCACATCTCGTTCAAGCAATATGCTTTATATACCACAAACTCACCCTTTGGCTATGTAAAAAAACTGTACATATGTACTTCATACTTCCGCTGAAAATAATTGTTTCTTACAATATGCTTTGGCGCCTAAAAGTAGATTATCATCTTTCATCTAGTGAATATGCGTGTGTTTGTGTTTGTGTTTTGCGGCATTGTGCGTAAGGACCTACTGCTGTTTACCCAATTCGCTGGCGCCATTGTTTGCCCTTCATTGTCTTGCCAAAAACAGTTTGCCAATATCCAATATAGCACATATTTGCGTAAATTTCATCATCTTGAGTCAGCCGCTAAGGAATTTGTCCAGTTATTTGCCGCAGTTATTTGCCCAAAAATCAATCATCAATTTTCATAGTGTCCTGGGTATAATGCGTATACGAGCGCTGATTTTGTATGAAATAACGTGAAAATTTGCTTTGCATACTCCCAGGCGCGCGTTGGTTTTGTATGAATTGCTTTGAAATTTTGCTTTGCATACTTTTAGGCGCGCTAGGTTTCAACATACAACTAGAAATTCCATTACCGACGATGCCACAATTTTTGCTGAATATGAAATTATTTTCTATTTTGTTATACGTTTTTTTTTTACAGGCTATGCGTGTGTGTAAAACTTCTTAGCATACTTTTAGGCGCACATTTTTTGTTGGTATTTCACAATATTGATTTGTATTAAAATGTTTGAAGCCTACAAGACAGCTGAGAATTTTTTTGGGCCTATATTTAAAAAAAATTAATACAAAATAAATAACAATAAATAAATAAAATTATAAAAATAAAAAATTATAAAAAAAGAGCTTAATAAAAATTAGATAAATAAAAATAATTAAAAAATAATAATTTATAAATCTATAGAAATTGAAAAAAAAAAATTATAAAAAAGAACACAAAAAATTTAAATAAATTAAAGAATATAAATAATTTAAATTAATTAAAAAAGTTAAAAAAGATTTGAAAAAATTGAAAAAAGTTAAAATAAATGAAAAAATACAAATAAATTATATCCGAAAGATAATGATAATAAATTCCTTTTTCCAATTAAAAAATCTTGGAAAGAACACAACGCTAAAACAAAATCTAAAATAATTAAAAAAAAAGTTAATAATAAAAATTGAAAAAAAAAAATAAAAGTAAAATTGAAATAAGGTTAAAAAAAATTGAAAAAAGTAAAAAAAAATTGAAAAAAGTAAAAAAAAATTGAAAAAAGTAAACAAAAAATTTAAAAACTACAAATACAATTTTATCCAAAAGAAAAATATAATAAATATCTTTTTCCAATTGAAAAATCTTGGAATGAACACAACTAAAAAAATCTAAATTGAATATAAAAAATGTAAAATAATATAAAAAGTTGAAAATAAAAATTTGACAAAATTAAAAATAAAATTGAAAAAAGTAAAAAAAAAAATGAAAAAAATACATATAAAATTATATCCGAAAGTAAAATATAATAAATTCCTTTTTCCAATTGAAAAATCTGGGAAAGAACACAACGCTAAAACAAAATCTAAAATAATTAAAAAATAAGTTAAAAATAACAATTGAAAAAAATTAAAAATAAAAATTGAAAAAAAAAAAATTAAAAATAAAAATTGAAAAAAAAAATTAAAAATAAAAATTGAAAAAAAAAAATTAAATAAAAATTAAAAATAAAAATTGAAAAAAAAAAAATTTAAAATAAAAAAATTAAAAATAAAAATTGAAAAAAATTAAAAATAAAAATTAAAAAAAAAAATTAAAAAAAAAATTAAAAAAAAATTAAAAAAAAATTAAAAAAAAAAATTACAAAAAAAAATAAAAAAAAAAATTGAAAAAAGTAAAAAAAAAAATAAAAAAATACAAATAAAAAAATACAAATAAAATGATATCCGAAAGAAAAATATAATAAATTTCGTTTTCCAATTGAAAAATCTAAACAAAAAAATAAAAAATGTAAATAAATTAAAAAAAGTTAAAAATAAAAATTGAAAAAAGTTAAAAAAAAAAACAAATAAAATTATATCCGAAAGAAAAATATAAATTCTTTTTTCCAATTGAAAAATCTTGGAAAGAACACAACGTTAAAAAAAACTTAAATTGAAGCGTAGATAATGTGCCGTAGATAACATGCCGCAAGAGCCCCGATATCCGCAACTATTGTCAATATTTCCCTTCCATTCATCTCGACCATTTATGACGATAGCTCATAGACTGCATGGACTTCCTTTGCTTCTTGCTCATCAAGAGCCAATCCATGTCGAGCTAGCTCAATCTCCCATTAAAAACGTCCGGAGTTGTAGGTAGACCAGTGTAAAAAAATCCTAAAATTTTCTTGGACCAACCATTTTTTTTTTTCGCTTAATTGCCAGCAATTTTTCTTTAGCATACTTTTAGGCGTTCTTCTTACTAATTTCAAATTGCATAAATAATTTTAACAACTAATTGTGCCTTAGCTGAAGCACTAAAAATTCTTATCGAGCTCGTTTAAAGCTATAAAAACGCACGAAAGCGCATAAAAGCTGACAAGCCAAGCGCTTACAAAAATATTTTATGTTGCATTCTTCACCCTTATAGCAGTCTACATTTTCGTTTTAAATGAATTATGATCACGCCTCTTTGTTGCTTAGGAATGTTTTAAGCATATGCTAGGGTTGTTACGAAGCTTCGAATCCTGATACCAAAAGTTTATCAAATGTTCTATGCAAAGGTAGTTGATTCGGCATTCAAGTATTTGTGCTCAAAGAAGTGATTACTGTAGGAGAGTTTGGAAAAGTGAAAAATGAATTCTGACAAATCAAAATTGAAACATCCGATTCCGGGTACCTACCATTCTTAGTACTATTCAGCCACTTTTTAGCAGATTTCTTCGAAACCCTATTTGTGCTGTACCTGCACAATTTTTTCCCCTTCATTGCACAATTTTCATTCCGACAAAAAAAAAAAAAAAAACAATAAAATAATTTGCCAACCATGTCATGTTCTTCAGTTCCACTTTCGCATACATACGTCTACTTTCTGCCGTTACTTTCAGTCATTACTCCTCACTTTGTATATACTTTGCATGCGCCTAAAAGTCCACTTTAATTCATTGCATGTTACATGACAACTGCGCCAATAGCAAGAAAAAAGCAACAACGAAGTCATCGAACGAGCAGGCGATTCGAAAGCGTCCGTGTAGCTGTTGTTGACAAACATAATTATATTTAATAATTTAGTTAAAGTAATTTTGTTGCGCTACTTGTCAAAGTTGTTGTTTCTTCTTGCCTACTGGTTGTTATTGTTGTTGACGTACTGATTATTTACATGGCTTGAATTGACTTGGAAGTTGTTTCTGCGCTGGTACAGTTGATTTGTTGAATAAATAGCTGATTATTATGTTTACTGATTGAATTCTTATGAAAAATTATAGCAATTTATTGCACTGACAGCGTGTAGCGAATTGAGTTATCATCAAAATGTTTGTTATTTGCGCTAATGAGGCGCGCAAAAAGTTGTCTTTTGCACTCAATTTAAAATGATTGAAGCCTACAAGATAGTTGAGAATTTTCTTTGGGCTTTAACTGAAAAAAAAAAAATAAAATTATAAAAAAAAAAAAATAAAAAAAGTAAAAAAAAAAAAAAAATAAAATTAAAAAAAGTGAAAAAAAAAAAAATAAAATTAAAAAAATTAAATAAAAAAAAAAAATAAAAATTAAATTAAAAAAAAAATAAAATTAAAAAAAAAAGAAAATTAAAAAAAAAAGAAAATTAAATTAAAAAAAAAAATTTTATTAAAAAAAAAAAATGAAAAAAATTAAAAAAAAAACAAAATAAAATTATAAAAAAAAAACAAGATAAAATTATAAAAACAAATAATAAAATATAGAAAGAAAAATAAAAATGGAAAGAAAAATAAAGAATAGAAAGAAAAAAAAAAATAATAAAAAAAAAATAAATAAATAAATAAAAAAATTGAAAACTTATAAAAATTAAAAAACGGATATAAAAACATAAAGAAATTAAATTTGAAAAAAAAAAAATGAAATGAAAAAAATAACAAAAAATTAAAAAAAATAAAATATTTAAAAAAGTTAAAAAATAATAATAAAAATATTTAAAAATATAAAAATGATAAATATAAAAATTTAATAAAAATATAAAAAAAAACAAGGAAATATTAAAATAAAATATGGAAAAAATATAAAAAAGAAAATAAAAATATGGAAAAATATAAAAAAAGAAAATAAAAATATCGAAAAAAATAAAAAGTATCGAAAAAAAAATATTAAAAAATAACAAAAAAAAAAATAAAATTATCGAAAAAATAGAAAATATAAAAAACTATAAAAAAAATTACAAAATAAAATAAAAGAAAATAAAATGGAAAAAATATAAGAAAGCGGACAATACCTAGTCGTAGTAGTAGTAGTAGTAAAGATATAGATAGAAGTAAAAAATATTACTTTTTGGTTCCTTTTAGTTCAACACACTCTTCTTCATGCCGGCTTGTGGTCAGGGGCTTTTTTTTTTTTCAAATAAAACAAGTTTCGATTTTTACCAATATATTACGGTCACCTACGGTATTGTACCCTTATGACGGTGATGTGACGGTAGGTGACCGAAATGTTTTGTTAAAAATCAAAAATTTGTATCTTAGTTAAGAAAAAAAAAAAACTGACCCCAAAAAGGCAAGAAGAGTTTGTAAAAAAAAGACTAACACCACGTTGGACGAAAGACGTGTTACAATTGTACCCCGATAACAGTTATCGTAGGTTACCGAATCATATTGGTAAAAATCGAAACTTTTGTTTTAATTAAAAAACCCTGACCACAAGCCGACAAGAAGAGTTTGTAAAAAAATCTAATAAGAAAAATGTGTTTTTAAAAAAAGCTATCAAAATAAAAAAATACATAATATTTTACTTCCATGGTTTGGCAGAATGAGATCAGCCCCAAAATTCTAAACAAGCCATGTTAGGAGCTCTAAAAATGCTAATTAAGGTACAATACTTATTCTCTGTGCTAAAATATAATACCGTTTTGGCGTTTTTTTATATTTTTGAAAATTCTTTTTTTGTAAAATTTTTATTTTTTCATTATTTTTTTTTTAATTACTATTTTTTGATCTAAAGTTCTTTTTTGGCCGGTCTAATGTGTACACATTCGGCATTAGAACCTATAGCGGTGTATGTATTGGGTTTTATGCGAAAAACATGGGTTTTTTAAGCTCAATTTCTTTCTCTTTGTTTTTCTCTTATGTTCTTTGTAGCAGTGCACTCACCTCGAAGCTGTCTCTCGCTAACGTTTTCACAATAAAATAAACAAAACTGTACTACTGTCAAAGCTCAGCTTGCTTTACTATTTTATTAATTTTTTTTTGCGTTTATAAATTTGCTTATCACATACATTTTCTAAATTAATGTTTTGTTTTTTTCCAAATAATTGCAAATATTTCGCATTACATTGATCTTACTTTGTATTTGTTATTTCTAATCTAACAATTCTCGAAATCGAAGAAAACTTAAATCGAATACACCTTAACATAATCAATGCTCAAATCTCCATGCTCCAACCAATTATCGAAATTATGCTCCACCTTCTTCAACAGCGAGCCCATACCACGTGGACTAGTGTTCTGCCACGGCTTCTCCGGCTGCCAACCATACAAACTATCCTCAAAGTCATGCACACCAGCAATACCATAACCCAATGTTATATAGAATTCCTGATCGAAAGGTGCCAACTTAGTGCCCATTTTGAGCAAATTGCTATTTGGGAGCGCACGATCATCCACACTCAAATTGGCGATTGTTTCAGCCTTGTCACTCGGCTTAAAACGACAATATTGTTTACCATCCACAGCTACCGAAATCTCTTGTTCAGTCCAAGTCAGCGAGTACGTATGATATTCATTACCTAAATCGAGCCCGTCATCATTCGCAAACTCGCACATTTTCTGCATGCGCCACGGATGATCTGCACTCACAATCAAACCACCAAAAAGATGTTGCTGCGTATTGTTGATGCAGGTGAAGGCGATGCGCATTTGACCCGATTGATAGCTGTCGCTGCCATATTTAGCTTCCTTGGGTTGTAGCCATAGCTGTGGAAAGACCCAGTTTGCGCGCGGTAATTTGGCGCGTATTTCAACGCGTCCATATTTAAAAGTGAAATGATCCTTGGTAGAAAATTGCGCCGAGATAAATGGTGGTATGGTGATGTAGTGTTGCGCAGCGCCATCACGCACACAATCCTCAGTGTTGGCACGTCCCGTACAACGTATGCCCAAATCATGTTTGGCACGCAACGGATGATCGACATGTTGGAAATGGCGTTTTGTCATTTTCGGACGTATGCTAACCATGCCATTTTTCACTTGCAACACATCAGGCACATTATCCAAATACATTACATACTCATAGTCGGGTGCGTTGGAGAAACGTTGCTCAACTGTCCAACGTTCTTTGTCCAAACTCCTGCCGGTGAAGTCATCATCGAATAGCAACTGATTGGCGCAACGTTGTGGCACACCATTCTTGTAGGATGTCGTTGGCTCACAGTTATATGTAGATGTGCCAACACCACCACTTCCAGTACCACCACCACCACCAACACCAACACCGGTGCCAGTACCACCGCCTGTAACCGGCCTCTTTTTGTCTACAACAGTTTGATTTGTATACTCGCTCACCACAAAAACGCCATCGTCCTCACGATAACCCAAGCCATTGTAAATTACAAAGGTCCAATAGTAAAGCGTATCGCCAAATTTCAGCTCTGTCGTGCGATCCCGAAATGTCCAACGCCCATTTTTGGCCTTCGTTATATCTCTAGACCAAGTGCCAGCCTCTAAGCCTTCCATTTCCTCATTGAGTTTGCCATGAAAAGCGAAGAGTGTAATACCCTCCTCGTGCGGTATGGATACTTCAAATCCTTTTGGATAGAAGACATCAATTTTTGCTGTTGGCACTGTATAAGGTGGTATAGCGTGCACCGCAACCAACACCAAAGCTACACCGTAGATGTACGCGTATAAGCGCAACATTTTCTTGATAAATTTCTACGGACTTGAGTTTGGTTTTTTGTTTTTTGGCGAGTGGAACTGCTTTCGCGCGCTTGTCTTGCAATCAACTGTACTGGTGTCTCGTTGTGTAGAGCGTTATGAACTTGGCATTCAACGCTGATAATAAGTTGTTGTATGACTTTTGCTATAAATAAACGCAAACCGGTATCGTGCGCTACACACCCGGCAAGTCCCAAGCGATTAGAATACTGAGAATCATCAAGCCGGTTTTTTTAGTTTACAAACTGATAAACTCTAGAAGCGATATAAGTGTTGGAATCCTTTTGAAAATTTTGCATATGCTCACGTTTGCTAAATGCTCTCTCGCGTCTGTTTATATGTGAATATTTTATTTCATTCGTTTAGGGGATTTTTGTTCAGATGTAGAAATCTTTTTAACCTTTTGATTATTTTTCAGAACCAACGATTCGTTTTGCTTTTAATGAGAACATGTTTTCACGTGTAAATTCCTTATCGGAACACACACCGTTGCTAGTAGGTATTTCGTTAGAAGTGCAGTGCACCTCTTCTCGCTCTCTGCCCAGTCGCCGTGGGGATCCAATGTAGTTTCTAAGTACTGCTAGTACGGTGCCATAGACGGAAGTGACTTTCTTTTTCGAGCTCTTCTAAACTCAATTTTCTTGAACGAGACCGATAATTGACCGCTGTGCTGATTCCGTATTTGAATTTGATGCTCGTGTAAAGTTCTTTAGAAAGAGAAATGTTTGTCTGGAATAGAAATTCTGTCACATTCTGTTTTCTGAAAGTCATTTCGAAAGTGTGAAACACATTTGACTCTTTATGAAATACATTTGAGCTTTTCTAAAATAAGGTTTTCTGAAAAAAATTCCAATACGGCTATATATTGATGTTTTCCAAAATTAAATCGCGGTTTTCTGAAAATATTAAAAAAAAAAAAATTTAAAATTTATAGTTTTTCATTTTTTCCCTAAAAAAATTATTTTTTTCTAAAACGTTTTTTTTTTCTAAAACGATTTTTTTTTCTAAAACAACTTGTTTTTCTAAAATATTTTTTTTGTTTCTTTTTCTAAAATAACCTTTTTTTCTTAAATATGCTAGTTTTTTCTTAAATAGTAATTTTTTTCTTAAACAGTTATTTTTTGTCAAATAAATTTTTTTCTTAATTTTTTTCTTTAATAGTTTTCTTTTAATTTTTTATCTTAAATAGTTTTTTTAAAAAATTTTTTTTTTTTAAAAAGTTTTATTATTTTTTTTGTTAATTTTTTTCTTTAATACCTTTTTATTTTTTCTTAAATATTTTTTTATTTATTTTTTTCTTAAACATTTTTTATTTACTTTTTTGTCAAACATTATTTTTAATATTTTCTTAAATATTTTATTTTTTTCTTAAATAATTTTTATTTTATCTTTTTCTTAAATTTTTATTTTTATCTTAATTTTTTTTTATTTTTATCCTAAATATTTTTTTTTTGTTTTTATCCTAAATATTTTTTTATTTTTTTCTTAAATTTTTTTTTAATATTTTTTTTTTTATTTTTTTCTTAAATATTTTTTTTTTTAATTTTTTTTTCCTAAATAAGTTTTTTTTATCTTTTTCTTAAATAAGTTTTTTATCTTTTTCTTAAATATTTTTTTATTTTTATCTTAAATATTTTTTTTTTTATTTTTCTTAAATATTTTTTTTATTTTTTCCTTAAATATTTTTTTTATTTTTTTCTTAATTTTTTTCTTAAATATTTTGTTTTATTTTTTATTTATTTGTTTTTTGAATATTTTTTATTTGTTTCTTTATTTTTTTTTAATATTTTTTATTTTTTTAATATTTTTATTTTTTAATATATTTTTTTAAATTTTTTTTTATTTTTTTATATTTTTTAATTCTTTTCGTAGTTTTTTTTTTTATTTTTTGTTTACATAAGTAAAGTTTTTTCATTTTTTTAAATAATTCCTTTTAATATTTTTTAAACGGTTTTTTTATATATTTTTTTTAATAGTTTCCGATATTGTTGTCTGAAATAATTTTTTTTTAAATAATTTATTATTATTATTTTAAATCTACACATACGATTTATTATTTATTATTTTTTTCCTGAAATAATTATTTTAATTCTTTTTTTCAAGTTTATTTTGTTTCCAAATTTTTTTTGTTTCTAAAAAATTAGTGTCCAAACCATTACTTTTGAATTTTTTTTTTTAATATTTTAATTTTTTTATTTTTTTTTTTATTTTTTTTTTTTATTTTTTTTTTTATTTTTTTTTAATATTTTTATTTTTTTTATTTTTTTTTTTTAATATAACTGCATGTATCGTCTTCTAAATATGTGTAAAGTAAATAAAATTTACTTGCTCCTGTCTGCAAAATAATCCCCAAAATGAACTTGAAACTCCACTCAAACTCTTCCAAAAAAACTTTTCATTTAGTACTTTTTTTTTTATCAACCTTTTCCTCCTTTGAACTCTTTGCTCTAAATACCAATAATTCACGCTGGTACACTTCCTGTAACCTTCAATGGCGTAGATCAAGTGCTCTTGGTTGTTGGCAACTGCTTGAGTACTTTTTTTTTCTTATCCGCCATCCGCAGACATTCAGACTATAACCTTTGAGAATAAGAAAGTTGTGCGCCGAAATGTCGCCATTTGATCCTTGACGCAAAATTAAAATGAATATTTTTTTTTTGCTAGAGCATTGGTAAAACGCCAAAACAGCAAACCATGACATTATTTTGGGATGCTCCAAATTTGGATAAATATCTATTTGTAAGGTTGTTTGCTTATTTTTTTTCTATTTTCTACTTTTATTTGCAATACGTTTATTGTTATGCTTTTTCACCACTTCAATTGTGTAGCGCGCCCCAAAAATTGTTTCAATAGAAAAAGTAGTATATCACATTCAATTATTTTGTTTTGCAAACGACACATAACTTTAGTACTCAGATAAAATGAAAAAAAAAAAAAAAAAAAAAAACAGCTTTCATGTTTAGGCCCTAAAAATGGGCGACGAAAGCGAGAAAAAAAGCAAATGTTGCTATGCTGACGCCGCTTGTAGCGCTATGAACTTTTTGTGTTGCTGGGTGCTAGCAAAAGTAGCGTCATAAAAAGTGATGAAAAAAATGTTGGCAAGCTCTGGTGTTTCGAGCGCGCAGGTTAAGGGCTGGAGTGCTGAGTGAAACATTTTTTCTAGCGTATTGCCAAAAAAGCGAAAAAATATTCGACTATTTAACAATTCAATTAAAAGTTTTTGGCCTAGTAGAATACACACGAATACTTACAAATCGTAGCCCAAAAAGCAAAGGACTTTCGACACTTAATTCGTACGATTTGCTGCTCGAATTTATTGCTATTAATCAGAGATGGGCAGACTGCATTACAATTTTAAGTGCATTGAACCCTTCATTAGTTCTGGAAGGTTTATTGCCAGTGGATTTTCATCTTCTTGGCCACTTTTTAGTGGAACTCAATAAAATTAAAAAAAAAAAAATTGAGATAAAATTTAAACGGTAAAATAAAAATAATATTAAAACCCAAATATCGAAAAATATAAAAAAAGAATAAAAAACATACAAACCAAAATATCGAAAACTAGAAAAAAAACCCAGATATTGAAAACTAGAAAAAAAAACCCAGATATTGAAAACTAGAAAAAAAAACCCAGATATTGAAAACTAGAAAAAAAAAACCCAAATATTGAAAACTAGAAAAAAAACCCAAATATTGAAAACTAGAAAAAAAACCTAAATATTGAAAACTAAAAAAAAAACCCAAATATTGAAAACTAGAAAAAAAATAAAAAAAATAAAAAATATAAAAAATATAAAAAATAAAAATAAAAAATATAGAAAAAAATAAAAAAAATATAGAAAAAAATAAAAAAAATATAAAAAAATAAAAAAAAAAAAAAATAAAAAAATTTAAAAAAAAAAAATAAAAAAAAATAAAAAAAAAAATAAAAAAATAAAAAAAAAAATAAAAAAATAAAAAAAATAAATAAAAATATAAAAAAAATAAATAAAAATAAAGAAAAAATTATAAAAAATAGAAAATATAAAACAAATGAAAAATCTTAAAAATAGAAAACTTAAAAGTATAATTAAAAAAAAATAAAATTGAAAAAATAAAAATAAAATAATGTATATAGTTAAAAATAATAAAAAATGAAATGCTAAAAAATGAAATACTAAAAAATATAAAAAATTAAAAAATAATTGAAAAATATAAAAAAATATAAAAAATTAAAGAATATAAAAAATATGAAAAATTAAAAAATATAAAAAATATGAAAAATTCAAAAATATAAAATATTAAATATAAAAAATTAAAAAAATATAAAAAAATAAAAAATATAAAAAAATTAAAAAAATACTAAAAAAAATAAAAAAAATAAAAAAACTAAAAAAAAAAATAAAAAAAATAAAAAAAAAAAAAAAATATAGATGAAAATAAAAAATAGAAAAAAAATAAATTATTATAAATTAAAAACCAACCCAGTGGGAAAGTAGGCAATGCATTACCTTTTTCCATGCATGAAAAGATGTATGAATTTTATTATAAGAAAAGATCACACCAAAAGCAAGGAAGGGAGTAATGTGTCGCTCAATTTTTGATTTGTAGTTTTAAAAAAAATTGTTTTTCGTGCATGAAAAGATGTACGAATTTTGTTATAAGAAAAGATCATACCAAAAGCAAGGAAGGGAGTAATGTGTCGCTCAATCTTTGATTTGTAGTTTAAAAAAAAATGTTTTTCATACATGAAAAGATGTACGAATTTTGATGTTAGAAAAGATCATACCAAAAGCAAGGAAGGGAGTAATGTGTCGCTCAATTTTTATTTGTAGTTTGAAAAGAAGCAGGCTTTGTAAAAAAATTCAAACTTCAAAAAAAAAAAAAGCTACAAAGCCTTAAAATATAAACAATCGAAAACATAAATATTTAAATTAAATAATAAACCTCTTCTGTGGCCGCTGTTCTTTTTCGCGCATCTCCATCGCTTTCTCTGCTGCTGTGAGGCATTCCAGAAATCGTCTGGAGAACCTACGACGCCGTTGCCTTTTTTGTTTTGGTTTTTTTTTTATGTTATTTTTTGTGTGCACTCATCTTGGTTGTACGCCCACCTGGAGCTATACTCAGTGAGTTTTGAAATGTTCACTTTTTCACCATTTGAAATATATGGGAAAAAAGTGTACATTTCAAAACTCACAGTAAGGGAATCCAGGGGCTGATCGACATGACGAGCTCGCCATTCAAACATTCAAAAATAGGACCTTCCCTCTTCTACCGCTGTAGAGCCTCATGTCGCGTTAATGCCCTTGTTATTCCACAAGGAAAGTAATTACAGATATGTATTCATAAAATGTTATGTACAATTTAATGTGGTCCTTGCAATGCATCTTTTCATTCTAGAAAGGTAATGCAAGATATAATGTATCCCTTGTAGTGCATATTTTCTTTCCTGAAAGGTAATACATCTTTTCATTTATAAAAAGTAATATAAAAAGTAATGTAAACATGTCGCTTCAGTTTGTAGGCGAGCGACACATTACTTTTCCTATGACATCGCTGTAGAAAAATTCAAGCATGTTTTCATGTATAGTCTATAGGAGCTATACATTATTTTATGCATTGATATACATTACCTTTTCCCACTGGGAATGGCAATAATGAAATTATTATTCCCTCGCAATTACAATGTCCTGAAAAAAAAATTTAAAAAAATAAAAAAAAAATGAAAAAACTAAAACAAAAAAAATGAAAAAACTAAAACAAAAAAAATGAAAAAACTAAAACAAAAAAAAATGAAAAAACTAAAACAAAAAAAATGAAAAAACTAAAACAAAAAAAATGAAAAAACTAAAACAAAAAAATTAAAAAACTAAAACAAAAATATGAAAAAACTAAAACACAAAAATGAAAAAACTAAAACAAAAAAATGAAAAAACTAAAACAAAAAAATGAAAAAACTAAAACAAAAAAAATGAAAAAACTAAAACAAAAATATGAAAAAACTAAAACAAAAAAAATGAAAAAACTAAAACAAAAAAATCAAAAAACTAAAACAAAAAAAAAATGAAAAAACTAAAACAAAAATATGAAAAAACTAAAACAAAAAAATGAAAAAAAACTAAATCAAAAAAAATGAGAAAACTAAAACAAAAATATGAAAAAACTAAAACAAAAAAATGAAAAAAACTAAATCAAAAAAAATGAGAAAACTAAAACAAAAAAATGAAAAAACTAAAACAAAAAAAATGAAAAAACTAAGGCAAAAATATGAAAAAACTAAAACAAAAAAATGAAAAAACTAAAACAAAAAAATGAAAAAACTAAAAAAAAAAAAATGAAAAAACTAAAAAAAAAATGAAAAAAAAAAAATTAAAAATACTAAAAAAAAAAACTAAAAAAAAAAAAAATGAAAACTAAAAAATAAAAAGGTTATAGTTGCTAGTATATTTTCTGCGTAGTTAGAGTTTCACTGCTACATTTTGCTCTTGACTATGTCTTAATTTCAAAAAACGCATACCTTTGTCTCAAGTTAACCTCAATTTATCACTGTGTGCACACTAACTAAGCAACGATTTTCCAGTCTTTTTTCACAATTTACGCTTTATTACATTACGTTACCGTTTGCTGACATTATCATTCCGCTCCATTTTCAATTTCATTATCTGTAAATGTTGATTGGGGGTGTGTGTGTGTGTGTGAGGTGCGCTTTATGCTTTACAATTTTTGTTGGGCATACCCTTTGCACTATTTTCCATTACTTTTTCAGTTTACAAATAAATGACAATCTCATTTATGCCATGTGCACGCTACCGTGTTGCCGCGCTACTGACATTTTCCCTTCATATGTTTTTGTGCACCACTCAAGGTCGTACATAGTCTGAGGAGGTGGGCGGTGCATCTCACATGCACTTTTGTATGCACACATTTTTTAAATATTCTATACATAGTTTGACAATGACATACGAAACAACAATACATAATAACCATAACGGAAATGTTGCATTGAGCATAAGATGCAAAGCAGCGTATGGATAGTGCGGCGAAGTGAGTGTGTAAATTGTCTGTGCTTGTGGCAGTCACTGCGATGTGCACGAATTGATGCAATGCCTGCAGATATACTCCTTATTGAAGCATTGAATGAATCGTTAAGTAACAGTTTTTCCAAAGAGCAAATCAAATGCAACAAGCATCAAGCGAGACGTCACCTCTAGTTTGTTGTATGTATGTAACTGTTGCATGAACTTGATAATCAGTTTCTTGGTTGACAAAGTCATTTGCACGTGAAAATCTCAATAGCTTTTGAAAAGTCTTTTCTATCGTTTACGCTTTAGTTGTTGTCAATAATAAAGTGTTTTGACTGTTTTCCGGTTGCTTGCACTTGCAGTAAGGTATAAAATAATGCAAGTATGAGTAAACTTTAAAGCACGAATTTGTAGGTCGAAATTGAAACCCACATATCTACAAAAGGAAATGATTTGCAATCATTGGAGGCTGTTGTGATGATGAAAAAGCAATCATTCCTTCTGTTCTTGTGTTTATGGTTGAGATAGTTTTGGAACATTGGTTCTCTTTCAAGGGAACTCTAAGTGACTAAAATATCGCGAACAATAGTTCTTTTTCATGGGACCATTAAGAAACATTCGGAACATTATTTTTCGAGAGCCCAGTAGGGAACACTAATCGGAGCTAAAACATTCGGAGCATTGTTCCTTTTATACCGGACCAACCGGGGTTGAATCAAAGCTAAAATACTTAAAACATTGTTTGTTTTCTGTGGAACCATTAGGGAACACTAAGCGAAGACAAAAAATCTGTAATTTTGTTTTTCGTGGGACCATTAGGGAACACTAATAGAAGTTAAACAATTCAGAACATTTGTTGTGTTTCGAGGGACCAGTAGAAAAAAATAAGCGAAGCTTCTTGGAACACTGGGGAACATTAAGCAAGTCTAAAATATTTGGAACGCTGCAAATAGGGCGCACTTACCGAATATAAAACACTTGGAAATTGTTTTTCGTGGGACCATTAGGAAGCACTCATTAAAAATAAAATATTATCAACTCTGCTTGTTTTTCGTGGGGTCAATAGAGAACGCTATTCGAATCTAAAACGCTTGGAACGGTAGTTATTTCTCCAGTGACCACTGAGCGAATCGTAAGACACATGGGACAATTCTTACTCGAGAGCTAAATTAGAAACACAAACCGAAGCTAAACATTTTTATTAGGAAAATGCCCCAATCTACGACTCTAGAGCACTTTTGAGTCATTTATAGCCATCTAAGCACTATTTTCTAAAAGATTTGACAACAAATGTAAACAACAACAAAAAAGTATCCTACATCCCTCACTCTCTACCAAACTGAATTCAACTACGCTTAAAATAATGAGTAATTCATTACTTTTTACGGCTTTTCCAAAATTTTCAATTAAGTTTTTATTGAAATGCGCAACATGGACAATCATACTAAATGTGTGTGTTAGTTGCGGTAGTCAGCCAAGGTAAAGAAATGTAATCAAGTTAATGTCATAGAATAGCCGAATAAGCTGACAAAAGAGCAAACTCAATTTATCAGCAACAAAGCAACATAATGTGATTGCTGGGAAATGCGTATTGCCGGTTCTGCGAGAACGGTATTTGTACCTGTACAATACCCTTCGTACCGAAACGACCCGGGTTGTTTTTTTTTTATAATGACTCGGCCAAGAGCAATACATTTCGAAGTGACCCTGTCTAACGCGTCACGATTCCCTCACCTATAAAAGGGGCACTGCTAAAATTAAAAAAATGTTGTGTCGACCAGGCAAAGACGTGCGAACAGTCTGCGGCAATGTCAGGAGACGAGCCCATCGACTTAGCATGGGCACTTAAAATGTGTGCGTACAAACAGGAAAATCTATAAATAAATGATGTTATTGGCGATTGACAGTGACTTAGTTGGCGCGTGCTAGGCAATAAATAGAATGCGATTTATTTATCTAACAGAAATTCATGTTAACCGGAAGTCATGTTAATTTAACACGAAGTAAGTTTTTTTTTTTTTTTGTTTTTTTTTTTTCTTTTTTTTTTTTTTTCTTCTTTTTTGGTATCTTTTTCTTCCTTTTTTTTCTTTTTTTTTTTTTTTTGTTTCTTTAAAATGTTGAAAAAAATTGATACAAATTTTATTTATACAATTTTTACTGAAAATTTTCAATAAATTTTTTCTTCAAATTCATTTTTGGAAAGTACCGAAACGGAAAAAATACTTTAAAAAATCACTTTCACCAAATTTCATTCAAATCGAAGCGATACAATTTTTTCGTGGTTCGCTTGAGGAATTTAGCCCCATATGTATGAACAATTAGTGGATTTGACACTGAACATAATGAGTCCAAGAATAGACGAATCTTCTTCCAGTTTTCAGCTATGAATTCAAACAAAGTTGTATTACTTGGTTTTGAGCCAATATTCCAAAAATAGATCCAAAGCTTGATTGGACCCCCTAGCAGTGCAAAGGTGAAAATTCCATTAAATTTTATACAGCGGTTTTCGAGTGATGCGCGTACAAACATACCTACAGAAAGTTAAAAAATTCTTTAAACCTGTTGTTTTGGCTCTAATACTCCTATAAGGGCTTCACGAATGCATTTTTCTTTAATATCTATAATGTATGGACATCAATTTTATTGCATGTAAAGACTATTCCAAGCTTCGATGCAAGCACATTTAACTTTCCCGGAAACAATTTCATCCCCCACACGGAAATGACCGATACGCATGCAGTTCGAAGTGCTTGTCAGCTATGTTTAATGGCTTAATCCATATGAGAGTAAAACATGTGCATGAACTCGATGAATTTTATTATTTTTCATTCATTCGTTAAAACGGCAACATTTAAAGCGCAACCCGTTCATATCGCACTTCCCCCCACTATAAAAAGAACAAGCTTTTACCCATAAAACTTTCAATACAAAAATGAGAAAAAAAAAAACTAACGTTTGCAGTGGAATTATATAAAAAATTATAATGCACGGAGTTCACTAAACGCCAGCAGTTGAGAGTGAACGAGCACGAAAGATGAAGCATTAGTAAAACGCACACAAAAACTCAAACTCGCGAAAGGAAATGTGTTATATCTAGGAATTCGTAAGAGTAAAAAAAAGTTCATGGACACACTTCAGTCATGAACCCACGACGATGATGTATTAGTGTGCATTAAGTTGGGTTAAGTTGTGTGCTGATAAATGCTGCAGTTGAGCTTTGAGGAAGTGTAAAGAAGAAAGCAAACAACTCAGCCTGGCTCACGAGCTTAAAAAGTCGCCTGCACAGAGGAGTTGTGTGGTTCTTGATAGCCAATTGCAGTCTTTTAAGTCAGTAGGGACCACTTAGCGAAGCTAAAGCATTCGAATCATTGCTTCTTTTTCGTGAGACCACTAGAGAACACCGAGTTAAGCTATAGAACGTTTTGAACAGTGATTCTCTTACGTGGGTCTACTGGCGAACACTAAGCGAAACTAAAACATTTAGAACAATGTTTGTTTTTCGTTAGACCAACGAGAAACCCTAAGCAAAAAGTGTTTCCTTTGCGTGGGACCACCAGGGAACACTAGGTGAAGATACTTAAAACATTTTCAACATTGTTTGTTTATCGTGGAACTAATAGGAAACACTAAGCAAAGCTAAAACATTTGAAACATCGCTTCTTTTTCGTAGGGCTGTGGAGCTCCAAGCGAAGCTTAGACACTAAAACGTTTAGAAGAATGTTTTTGTATCGTGGTGAAATAGAATAACCTAACAACAAACCCCATAAACGCAGCTTTGGCTCAACTAACTAAATATGCCTATTGGCAATGATGCAACACCCGCATAACCACAAAACTACAATATACAAACAAACATATGTAACTCAAATTGGCAATAGAATAGTCGAACTCAATAAGACTTAATCCAATTCAATAGCGTAAATCCATTAAATACTGGTCGGGTCAGCAGTAGCCAAATTAAGCTTATTAATCGTTAATCTCTATTTGCCGTTTGAGGTCATTTAGAATAATGTTAACGAGGTTACTACCAAGCAAGAGTGAGACCAAATACGCATCATACGAACTTTTGTTGTTGCCAAAGCGCTTGTATAATATTGAGTGCTGCAGATTCGTGTGGTGGCGCTGTAACAGTTTTCGCAGACAATATGGAGACGGTGGCGCCAGAAAATGGTACAAACATTTACGCTCGAAAGTCACAACCAAGGACACGTTTACAAATTATATAAATACTTTTTTTTTTTTTTTTTTCCGCAACCGAAAGTGAAAATGAGTGTCATAAAACGAAATCTTCTACAAAGTGCGGGCGTCAGAGGTAGCGTGCGTGAGGGAGTATGTATGCATGTATGTCGATACTCGCATATTGAGTGCTTGCTAGACTCTTTTTTAACTATATTGTCCATATCGTTCAAACGGGAATTCCATCTATATCAAACATGTTTATATCGCAAATTTTTTGTTGATGAAAGCGAAAGTTTTAGTTTTCTAACACAAAGCTGTCAGTCACTTGACATGATTTGACATTATTCTTAAGTGAACATGTTACTTGCCAATAAAGTGTGTAAAGTGTGCGTTGATGATGTGTCATAAACAGTTATGTGGGATGTACAAAGTTTTAACAGAGTGCCCTTCTGTAGGAGATAGTGAGAAAGAATAGAGAAAATAGTATCTAGTGTATCGCATATTTGGAAAAAACTGATAGCAATAATAAAGCAAAAATATTCAAAAGACCCAAAATAATGTAGGAAAATAAATATAATGAAAACTACAATAATATTAAAAACAATAAATGAATTTATGAAAAATAAAAAAAAAATGAAAAATAAAAAAAAATAAAAAATAAAAGATAAAAAAAAATAAAAAAAATAAAATAAATAAAAAAAAATAAAAATAAAAAAATAAAAAATAAAAAAAATAAAAGAAATAAAAAAAATAAAATAAATAAAAAATAAAAGAAATAAAAAAATAAAAGAAATAAAAAAATAAAATAAATAAAAAAATTAAAGAAATAATTAGAGAAATAAAAATAATCGAGATAAATACAAATAAGCGATAAAATAAAAAAGTATAAAAAAACTAAAAACACTATCAAAGAAAAAAATTAAATAATTAAAAAAATATTAAAAAATTAGAAAAAAAATATTAAAAAATAAAAAAAAATATTAAAAAATTAAAAAAAAATATTAAAAAATAAAAAAAAATATTAAAAATTAAAAAAAATATTAAAAAATTAAAAAAAAAATATTAAAAAATTAAAAAAAAAATAATAAAAAATTAAAAAAAATATTAAAAAATTTAAAAAAAAATAGTAAAAAATTAAAAAAAATATTAAAAAATTAAAAAAAAATATTAAAAAATTAAAAAAAAATATTAAAAAAATAAAAAAATATTAAAAAAATAAAAAAAAATATTAAAACCAATAAAAAAATAATAAAAATAAAAAAATAATAAAAATAAAAAAATAATAAAAATAAAAAAAATAATAAAAATAAAAAAAATAATAAAAATAAAAAATAATAAAAATAAAAAAAATGATAAAAATTAAAAATTAATAAAAATTTAAATTAAAAAAAAATACAAAATAAAAAAATAATACAAGAAATAAATAAATAAATAAAAAAGTTATAAAAATTAAAAATTATAATAAAAAACTTATAAAAATAACAAAGTTATAAAAATAAAAAAGTTATAAAAATAAAAAATAATAAATAATAATAAAAAATTAATAATAAAAAGAATTATAATAAAAAAATAATAATTATAATAAAAAAATAATAATTATAATAAAAAAATAATAATTATAAAATAATAATAAAAAAATAATAATAAAAAAATAATAAAAAAAATAAAAAAATAATTATAAAAAAATAGAAAAAAAATAATAAAAATATAAAAAAACAATAAAAAATAATTATTAAAAGAAAAATTAGAAAAAAACAACAAAAAGAAAGGTTAAAAATAAAAAAATAAAGAGGTAAAAAAAGTTCTGAGTAATACTTGTTTTCACTAAAAATAATAAAAAAGAGTTGAAAAAAAAAAAATAAAAAAATAAAAAAAGGGTAAAAATAAAAAATAAAGTGGTAAAAAAGGAAAATAAATAAATAAAGTAAGAAAGAAAAAACAAAAAAATATAATGGCTAATAATTGTTTTCACTCATATAAGCATTGTATACGCTCATATCCATGAGTTCACTTTTTGGTAGAAAATGTGGTAGAAAGTGTGTATAGATACATATGAAAATAGCACAATTTGTTGTCGCCATTTATAACAGATTGAGTGGGTGAAGTTAGCCTTGTTGTGAGGATGAGTTCACACGAAAATAAAAATTAGTTTTTCGTCCTTATTCAATTTTTTGCCGTCTATTTGTTTCATATGTAAATGACATATGCAAACATGTTCAACACATTAAATATTTTGTTGGGTTATATTTTTTTTCTTTCTATATTACAAAGTTTGCTAACCTCCCAAAAATAGAACTTGTGTGTGTAAAAAAAAAAAAAATCATAAAAATAACAAATATTTTACATTTTCAATTTTATATGTATATTGTTGGTTTGTGTGTGTAGTTCGTTGTTATTCGATTTCTTCTTCCTGCAAGAATATTTTATGTGTTCTAGAACTCAATCTAAATTCCCTAAACTGTGCGCTTGGCTGAAGAGAATCAAAGGAAGAATTTTGATTATGTTGGTGGGGCAGATTACTATTTTTAGGGGTAAGAATGGTTAGAGATTTAATTTGCCCTTAGTTAAGGGATAAGTATAGATAGTATGATTGATTCTAAGACTATCCACTTCGGGGTTGCCCCTTTGGTCGGCTTACAGGGTTGCCACCTATCTAAATTTTCTTTCTTTCGATTATGCAGCAAGATATGCCAATATGGGTATAAAATGAAAGGTATTTTCGGTGACATGAAAACTGAAATATTTTCAAGTAGGGTTGCCACCTTACCGCAGTATATTTATATATCCGGTACTATCTCGATAACCGCTTAACTGATTGGAATGAAATTTGGCATAGAGATAATATTATTGATTCTAAGATTATCCACTTGGGGGGTTGCCACTTGAGGGGTTTATAGGGTTGCCACCTATCTCATTTTTTTTAAGTATGGAGCAAGATATGCCAATATGGGTATCAAATGAAAGGTATTTTCCCTGACATACCAACTAAAATATTTTCAAGTAGGGTTGCCGCCCAGGGTTACCATTTTACCGTATTGTATTTGTATATTTTAGGAACAAATTTGGATTACTTTAGGATCGTTTTTGGATAATTTATGGGTTACTTTGGTAGAACTTTGGGGCTATTTTGAGATCCTTTGGGGCAACTTTGGGATCATTTTTGGATCGTTTTGTGTTCAATTTTGCATCATTTTGGGAACATTTAAGGGTCTTTTTGGGTTCAATTTTGGATCATTATGGGAACATTTAAGGGTCTTTTTTGGGGTCGTTTTAGGATTATTTTAAAATTGTTTTGGAATTTTTTAAGGGTCATTTTGTGAGAATTTGTTTGGTCATTTTTGTATAATTTTTTATTGCAATTTCGTTATTGTTGAAGGATCTTGTCAAACCGCTTTGTATTGTTGCTTAGAAATTTTTGCCTGCAGGCACACTAAGCAGTGTTTGGTGTAATGTTTACACACCTCCTCTGCTTGGTTCGATGCCCAGTATAGGTGAGGGAAAATGTCAAGCGAAAATACAAAGCGGTTTGATAAGATCCTTCAACAAGATCGAAATTGCAATCATCGTAGTTGGTATTGTTTTTAGCAAAAGAATAATTTGATAAATATTATTTATTGTGTGATACAAATAATCATTACTTGTTATTAAAAATAAAAAAAATTAATTTTGTTTTTTCTTCATCTTTACAGTGGTGGACGTATGTGGGGCATGTCCCATTCACTGCCGTCTGGAATGGTACGTATACTTTTCATACTATTTTACTAGCGTTTATACCTTTAAACAACTTTTAGTTTATCGTAACAAATTATTTATAATTTTTTTAGAATTTCTTTACTATTAATATTTAATATAATTAACTAAATTTTAGTTTATAGTTTAGTACATATACAAAAAAAAAAAAAAAAAAATCGAAAGTATTTTAAATAGTAATTAAAAGTTATATTTATTTTCGGGGCACACGCTTTTTCATAAAAGTTTTCTACAAGAGAAAAGTAAGAACTTTTTAATTTAGCAAACAACAAAATACAACAAAAACTAATTACTTATTCATTACAAATAACAACAAAAAAAAAAACAACAAAAATAAACCGCAAACAGTATGTGCGAATGTATATCTTACATACATACATACATTGTATCAACAAAAACAACAATACAATTAGCAAACAATAATCACATTAGCAACAAAAACAATAACAACCACAACAAAGCAAGTGATGCCACAAACAAGCAGTCACCAACAACAACTAAAAAAAAAAAAGACAAAAAACAAAAAAAAAATAAAACAACTAGCAAATAATGCATGCAAAACAACGCAGAAAACAGTAGAGTACAAAAGTATGAACACACACTTTCAACAAAATATAAACTGACACACGAAAGAGTTGATGATATACATTTAACAAAAACAAAGAAAACATGATTTTTTTACTCAAAAATTAATTATTTTTTAAAAAAATCATTGTTATCGATAGCAAAATGTTATCGATTTCTATTAAGCTCTTATTTTTTTTGCACTAATTTTCAATAATTTTTCATTTCTAATACTTTTTTATCGATTTAAATTTTTTTTTGTAATTTTTAATCGATTGTTTTTGTAGATTTGACACCAAGAAAACATAACATGAGCATTTTTATCCATAGAAAAATGTTATCGATAGTTTTTTTTTTAGACAAACAGTGACCGATTTTGCACCAAGAAAAGAGCAATAATTTCGCAGAGAAAACGTTTTAAACATATCTACTTCTCTTTACTCTGCAATAATGCAGGACAGAGAAAATGTTATCGATAGGTGTAATCGATTTGAAAAAAAGAACGTGTGGCACTCGGGGACTGCCGCGGTAAAGCTATTGCATATAACTTTTTATCAACTTATGCAATTATAATATTTATGAAAACCCAATGCGCATATTTATGACTTTAGAGCAATACAGCCTTAACCTGTTAACAGTATAGCCTAAAAATAGTCAACAACCTATTTTAAGGAGTGTACAGCTCCAATTTTATGTAATCGTCCTGCTGCTAACATACACTGTAAAAGTAAAAGTAGGTCGCCTCCCAGTTGGTGCACCCTGGGTAACGCTAAATGACCTACATAGCCTACACGGCTAGTTTCTTGTATTGCCGGTTCTACGAGAACGGTACCAGTACTTGTGCTGTACCCATCGTGCCGAAACGGCCCGGGCCGTTTTCTTATATCGACCCGGCCAAGAGCAATACACTCGGGGTGACCCTGTCTGACATTTAGGCAGGGCTACACCTCGCTACAACAACAACAACAACTGTTAATAGTTTCGCCTAAATGTAGGCAACGCTTACAGATCCAATTTTAATGTAATGCAATGTACAGCTCCAATTTTATGTAATCCGCCTGCTGCTAACATCAGTAACGCCATGCTGTTAGTAGTATAGCCTAAATGTAGGCAACGTTTACAGATCCAATTTTAATGTAATGTAATGTACAGCTCCAATTTTATGTAACCGTCCTGCTGCTAACATCAGTACAACGTCACACTGTTAGTAGTATAGCCTAAATGTAGGCAATGCTTACAGATCCAATATTAATGTAATGTAATGTACAGCTCCAATTTTATGTAATCGACCTGCTGCTAACATCAGTACAACGTCAAACTGTGAGTAGTATAGCCTAAATGTAGGCAACGCTTACAGATCCAGTTTTAATGTAATTTAATGTACAGCTCCAATTTTATGTAATTGGCCTGCTGCTAACATCAGAAACAACGTCATACGCCTAAATGTAGGCAACGAATATATTTATTTTTGTCAAGTTATGTTGCTAATGCCGAACCTTTTAACATTGAAAAAAGTCCGTTACGAACTCTTTTAACATTAACATTTTTTTCATTTCACTCCCACCGCCAAGGCCTGCGATAAAATCTATACAATAGCTTAAAAAAAAATAAAATTAATTTCTTTTTACGCATAATGAAAATGAAATGAATTGAAAATAAAACCAAACTCACAAAGGAAAACCTATCGATACAAAAAGTAATCGATTTGTAAACAAAAAACAAAAAAAAAAAAACAAAAAGTTATGGATAGCATTTCTTTGTCATCTTATATTTTTATAGCCTTTTCGTTTTTTTTTTATGGTACACATTTGAAGTGTTATCGACTTTTTAACTTCTGTCCCCGCTTTTTATCGATTATTTGCACATAACTCGCATTCCCACCCACTTTTGGGCCAATATATTTTAAATTCTTTATTGATTTGAGTTTATCGTACATATCTTGATATCGTTAACATGTATGTAATATCGTTTTTATCGATTATTTCGATTTATCGATTTATTTTGCTATCGATAACATCTTTATTGTTAGTCACGTTTTTCTTCATGATTATCTATCATTCCCCACACTTCAAAAATTCCAAACTACTTTAAACTAAATCCCTTCCTATAGAGTTTTTGTTGTATTATTGAATTCTATTGCGTTCTCTCTCTCTCTAATTTTTTTGTTTATAAGATCTGTGCCAATTAAGCTGTTGTGTATTAGTGGTTAGGGGAGGATGATTGACTGCTAGTCGCCTTAACTTGTTATGGCTAACGACTTTGAATTAAGTCAATTTGAATTTCGTGTCAAACTTTCGGTAGCTACCACCTGGCACCACTTTTTTCTAACGGTTTTATTTTTTTTTTGTTGGTTTTGTTCGTCTGAGTTGTTATACAATTTGCCGCCACTGAAATAAATGATTAATTTGAAAACAAAGCAGCTTATAAGCAAATTTTGCAGATGTTTTATGTATTCCCAGTTTTGTGGCTGCTAGCATAAAATATTTATGAGACATGCAAAATACACATTAAACTAATTGCTAATAAATATGAGATTCAGTGAATAAATTTTTAATTTTTTTTTTTCAACGTGAGACTTTAGGCGGTAGTGGGGAGAGAGTCCTTACTTCTACAACCCTAAGTAATGGGGAATTAATCTCTCTCTCACACTTCTTCATTTTGGGCAACTCGGTATTAATCATTCCAACTATGTAGAGCTACTGATTGTGACATGATTACTCCTATAAAGAAGGGTTGGGGCCTTTTCAATCTTCCTTTTATCTCAAGAAAGCCGACAACTACGAGTTTCATATCTTTAGTCTTACAACCGAGTACAGAGCCCCTTTGATTCTAGGCCAGGGGTGGCCAGGGCAATCAAAAACAAACAGTGAAATACAAACGGTATTCCAAGAATAATATTGCAATCATTTTTCATATGTTTCTTGCCAATTCTGTTTTGTTTTTTTGGTGAGCCACAAAGAGCGACATGATGTTGTAGAGCCACAGCGGGTTAAAAGATCCACTAGGTGGCGCTGGCTGTTCTAGACGCTCAGTTATTTTCTAAAGCAATCCCCCTTCTCTATTCACCCAGATTATTACGCTCTTTGCTTGGCCTTTCGAACAACGAAATTTTTGCTGCTTTTGTGAGAGAGTTAGGATCGCACTGACCCATCCATAGATGATGGTTATACTCAGTTGTTGTCCTACAAGCAACGACTCGTTGCTTCGGTTGCTGTTGCTTCGGTACATGCTAGTGAGCGACGGAGCAAGAAGAGATACCATAACTTGATTGCTGCAATGACCGCGCTCTTGCACTAATAAACCCTTTCAATGCTGCTGGGCCCTGTTCGAAAGTTTCTTCAGGCTATTTTGAGCTATGTAGTTCCGTTTAATCAGTAAATTCTAGTTTAAAGCTGCAGTTCAGTAAATTTTAGTTCAGAGTGTTGTGTGGGTGCGAGTGCATGTTTGTGTGTGCTCGAGTGCAAGTGCAACTCAAAGTAGGAGCATCAGCGCTACCACAAAGTGCAATATTAACTCATTGAAAACTTTTGAAAAAAAAATCAAGTTTGTGTGTGTGGGCGCGCCATGCTGTGTACACCACACGCCCAATAGCACATTACACGCACACCAAAGCACATTAATATAGATAACATTTTTAAAGGCTCACGACGTCCTTTACAACTTTTGTCTCAATCTCATTGCTATTTCCACCTTCGCTCTTGCTGCTCGCGGTATTTGCTCTATTTTTAGCTTTATCCAGCGCTCCGGCTGATGGCAAATGTCTGTCAGCACATTATGTATATCTCCTACAACTATTTTTAGTTTTTATATATGTATAGAAGTGGTAACACATATTTGTTTCAAGTCACTTTGTGTGTATTGTCGACATAATAAACTCGCAAATGTTTCAAAACTTTTAATGTCAACTGAGCACAAAAACTATACCTTACACAACTGTCATGACATATTCTGTTGTGCATGGGATTGTACTGCCATCTACGACAATTAAATCTAGTTTTGACAGCATCAATCGATGCCTGCGAAAAGCTTATAGCCTTTCCACCAAAATTTTCCCAAAATACCCTAAAAAATCCCAAAACGACCCCAAAGAGACCCGCAAATGTCCCCAAAAGTGAACCCAAAATGACCCCTAAATGATCCCAAAATGAACCTAAAATATGATCCTAAAATGACCCCAAAATATACAAATACAATACGGTAAAATAGTAACCCTGGGCGGCAACCCTACTTGAAAATATTTTAGTTGGTATACCGCCGAAAACACCTTTCATTTGATACCCATATTGGCATACCTTACCGCATAATTAAAAAAATGAGATAGGTGGCAACCCTGTAAACCGCTCCAAGTGCCAATCCCGAAGTGAATAGTCTTAGATTCAATCATACTATCTATATGCCAAAAGGCGAAGGAATTTTTTTTTTCTTAGTAAACCATCTGATTTGTATATCCAAGGTCAATCCCGTTGACACCGTCAATATGGCAACTCTTTTTCTCCCCATACTAAATATGTAGTATGTGGCATATATGTCTTAAATATTATGCTGACATTCTTTGTTTGTACTTCGTTGGCTATCTACACTTGCCTTTGGCATAAATTTTTAATGTATGAAATTGTCAGCAAACATTCAAAGAAAAATTTATAATGTGTGAAAGAGCCACCTATATGCCATGTTTGTGTGCTGCTTGCTCATTGTTTAAACTGTTTGAAGTATATACTCAAGGTGGACGTAGGCTGAGAAAGAAATGTGATAAAAGGTCTCTTAAGAAAATATTTGCGTTAAGCATTTTTGTTGACACTTTGGCTTTGCAGAGTTTTTAAATATGTCTTGTGTTCATATCAGCCCGGGGGTAAGGCGTTAGTGAAAGGTCTATGAAGGTCACAAATTCAATAAATAGTTAGCATATAATAGCATACTTTTTTCTTCACTTTTTATAACATTTTTGGTTATATACATATATTTTTTTTTTTACTCGGATCCAACATTAAAAAAACTATCGTATTTTTTTTTTCAATTCATCACAACCTTACTGTCGTTTTTTTTTATTCTGGAACACCTTATACTAATAATACATTTATACCAAATACATAGCATATTCCTGTACTTTTTTACTACATAGTTTAGGTTTAGTTCAGAAAATAAAAAATATTACGATAAAAATGATAGATCAACTTTTTTGTGTGTGCCCCGTGAAGTTGTAACGTGAAATGTTTTAATCATTTAAATTAATGAAATTTTTCAAAAAAGAAAATAAACTTTTTCGAAAAATAAATTTAATAAAAGATTTAATTGTATTAGATGGTATCAAACAAGAACGGAAGTTCGTTATACATTTCCCCCAGATGATGTATGTTTGAAAGGCAGTATCGAAAAAAATTAAGTATTCTGGGCACCCTGTGTTTTATTATTTTATTGTCTGCTGTCCTATACTTAAATGAATTCATTTGAATTAGGGGGCAGTCTCGCCTGCAGACATAAATATAACAGAATAACTGCAAATGCCAAATGAGGATATGAAAAATATAAAGGGTGACTCAGTGGATAAAAAATATTTTTTAAATTGAAAATACCTATTACAAAATGCGTCATACCCTTCATACAACTCAAGGAAATTAATTTGTTGTTAGAACACACAGATATTTCAAAAAAATTATTTCTATCTTATAAAGAAGGAAGCTCGTCACTCTGTATTCCAATATTTAAATTGTCCGTGCGATATTCACAATGAAGCACCGATAAATAATCGAATTTGAGAGGGATGCTCTCCTCCAGACATAAATATTGCAGAACGACTACAAATGCCAAACGAGGATATGAAAAATATAAAGGGTGACACAGAGGATAAAAAAATTTTAAATGCTCGAAATGCCCTTTACAAAAGCCTTCATATTAGTGGGTGTATGACGAACTCGGTTATTTCAAGAAAAAAGAAAAAAAAAAACGGGTCACCCTGTGTTTCATTATTTAAATTGTCTGTAGAATATTCTTAATAAAGCACCTGAATTCAATCGATTTTAGGGGGAATGCCCTACTTCAGGCAAAAATATTGCAGTATCACGCAAATGCAACGACAACAGGAAAATGTAACGGGTGACCCAAAAGACAAAGATTTTGTTTTTAAAAATTTTTTTTCATAAATTTTAAAAATAAAATTAAAATTATAAATTTTTTGTGTTTAATTTTTTTTATTATTTCTTTTTAAATAAATTTTTTTTTCTGACTTTCTATTATCTATAAACGATGTCTATAACTATTTTATAATTATAAAAACTTGGAACTTTTCTCTATCAACGTCTTTTTTATACGTTCGTGTTTATTTTTGAAGTGTTCTTCCTGCCTATTGACTTTGTTGTGAAGTGGTTATTGTTATTGTTGCTATTTATTACTATTGAACTACAACTTTCACCTTGTTCTTACTCAATTATCTACAAATCATTAAATAAAATTTTATTATAGAATGCACTAAAAATTTGCGATATTATTATAGAAAAATTAGCATTAATTTATACTCCATATGTATTATTAATAATATTTCTTTTACAAACTTATTTCTTATCTGTAGTACATATGTTGAAATATGCAAAAGTTTTTCGCAAAAATGCATTTTTCAAATTTTTTTTAGGAAAATGTTTTGTTAAAATTTTCAAAATTTTGTTTTAATTTAAATAGTTAGAGTTTTTAAATAGAAAACAGGCAAAATATTTGCTTTCGCACTGAAATATTAGACCGACCTTATATATTTATTTAATATTAAATATTCTTTTTTACTTGTTCTAAAATGTTTAATTATTTGATTAAATTTGTCTAAATACACAACATTTTTTTGAAAGTAACTTTTGTTTTCACTTTTCTAAGCTGAAAATACTTTCTTTACTTGTTTATTAAAAAAATACTTTAAATTTTTGAAAATTATTTTTTTAATCAACAGCTTTTTAAATTTTTTTTCGTTTTTTAATATTTTTTTTTAATATTTTTTTTTTGTTTTTTAATATTTTTTTTAAATATTTTTTTTTTGTTTTTTAATATTTTTTTTTTATTTTTTAATATTTTTTTTATTTTTTTAATATTTTTTTTTTGTTTTTTAATATTTTTTTTGTTTTTTAATATTTTTTTGTTTTTTAATATTTTTTGTTTTTAATGTTTTTTTAATATTTTTTTAATATTTTTTTAAAATTTTTTTTTTTGTTTTTTTTTTTTAATATTTTTCTAGTAATTTTCATATTTTTTTGTTTTTTAATATTTTTTTTTTGTTTTTTTAATATTTTTTTTTGTTTTTTAATATTTTTTGTTTTTAATGTTTTTTTTAATATTTTTTTTGTTTTTTAATATTTTTTTTGTTTTTTAATATTTTTTTTTAATATTTTTTTTTTTGTTTTTTTAATATTTTTTATTTTGTTTTTTTAAATTTTTGTTTTTAATATTTCTTTTTGCTTTTTTTAAATTTTTTTTCTTTTAATTTTTTAAATTTTTTTTTTAAATTTTTTTAATTTTTTTTCTTTAATTTTTTAAATTTTTTTTCTTTTAATTTTTAAAATATTTTTATTTTTAATTTTTTAAATAATTTTTATTTCTAATTCTTTTTTAAATTGTCTAACTATAAAATTATTTTTTTTTTTTAACTTTTTTGTTTAAATTATTTTATTTTAATTTTTTTAATTCTATTTCTTTTAAATCTTTTTTTTTCGTAAATTCATAAGGTCGGTGTTTTTAAATTTGAATAGTACGCAATTTTTGGTCAAATAGAATTTATTAGCATTTAGAATATTAGCGCGTTAAATTATAAATTTAAAATAATTTTAAATTAAGAGAAAAAAAAAACAACAAAATAAATCAAAAAAACACAAAATAAATAAAAAAAAAACAAAAAAAAAAAAATTAAAAGAATCAAAAAAAAAAATAAGAAACCAAACAAAAAAAAATAAAAGAAACCAAACAAAAACAAAATAAAAGAAACCAAACCAAAAAAATAAAAAAACACCAAACAAAAAAATAAAAAATAAAAAAAATAAAAAAACATCAAACAAAAAAAACATCAAACAAAAAAAAAATAAAAAAAACATCAAAAAAAAAAAATAAAAAAAAAATAAAAAAACATCAACAAAAAAAATAAAAAAAAAAATTAGAAAAAAAGTAAAAAACATCAAACAAAACATCAAACAAAATAAATAAAAAAAACACCAAACAAAATAAATAAAAAAAGAACCAAACATAAATAAATAAAGAAACAAACATAAATAAATAAAAAAAGAGCCAAACATAAATAAATAAAAAAAATAAAAAAACCGAACATAAATTAAAAAAAATAAAAAAAAAACATTTTAATATTTATTTAAAAAAATAAAAATTTTAATTAAGGAAAAAAGGTTTTGAATAACAAAATATTAGCTAAAAATAAATTTAAATAAAAAAATTTAAAATTAAAATATAAGATTTAAAATAAAGAAAATAAAAAAAAAAATTAATCAAATGGTGTATTTGCTATAAAATTACTGAGATTCCTTAAATTATAGTTTTATTAGTATGTATGCGTACGTTTTCCTGTTTGAATTTAAATTCAACTTAGATATTTTTTTTGTAAAAAAAGTTGTATTGTTGTGCACTAGCGTTTAGTTTTGTTGAAGTGTTTTTTGTTTTCTGCAAATGACCAAAGTTGAAATGATATTGATAAATAATTAAATGTGTTTTTGCTGCATACAGTTATTAAAAAAAAAAAAGCAACGGTTATATACTTTATGCATATTCATATTTGTTGTCTGAGTCATTTTTAAACATTTGTAATTTTATCCCTTCACAAATTTTTCTCTGCAAATGTGTTTTGCAAGCGTTAAATATTCACCAAAAAGCAACAACAAACGTTGAAATAATTATTTTTTCCAATTTTTTGAATGCTCGTTACAAAAAATGTTCAACTGCAATTTAAATATACAAAAAAAAAAATTCCAAAATAATGCATCAAATTAATGTTTCCAAGTACTTTACTACATATGGTATACATACATACATGATATGTATATCCTTCAGAAATCTACAACTTTTGAACAACTCAACTTGAACACTTGTATGAAAAGCAAAAGCGCGCCATCTATTGTATGTTCGTACCTTGTTTTTGTTTGAATTGATATTTCAGTCACGTTATGCGTTTTCACCGCAGGACACAGATTTCACCTCATCGTATCCAGGTCCATCAATGAATCGTCGCGGTGGTTATAATGATTTTTCAGGCGGTGGCGGTGGTGGTGGTGGTGGTGGTGGTGGCGGCGGTAGTGCCATGGGTTCAATGAACAATATGGCGCCCGCTCTCAGCACAAACTCGCTGAATTGTGGCAATGGTGGTGGTGGCGGCGGCGGCGGTGGTGGTATGGGTGACGGACACAGCCATGGCAACAATGGAACAAATTTAATTGTGAATTATCTGCCGCAGGATATGACAGATCGTGAATTATATGCGTTATTTAGGACAATCGGTCCAATAAACACCTGCAGAATAATGAGAGATTATAAGGTGAGTGAGAAAACTTAATTTATTTTTAAATTTAACAAACAAACATAAAAAAACTAACCTAAAAAATAAATAAGAAAAAATTCAATTTTATGTTGAAAAATGAAAGCACACCAAATTTCATTTTTTATATCCGCTTACCTAGAACTGTCAGCAAAAGAGAGTTTTGTAAAACCCGCTCAAAATCTCAAATTTTGCTGAGTTTTTGGCAAACAGCTCCCAGTAAAAACTTGCAGGCAAAACAGCTGCTACATTTCTGATTGGCTAATAATTTGAATTTGCATTTTTTGTTGTCGTTTTGCCATGTCACGATTAGCTCTTTACACTTGCAAGTTTTTGGTGGACAGAATATGCCCAGCAATAACTTGCAGCGAATTGCAGCTCTCTATCTCTCCATTAAATGTGAAAAAGCTGCTGAATTCGCCGTGAGAATTGTATCCCCTTATTGCCAAATTTAGTTGACTTTTATTCCATAAAGCAGGAATTTGGTTTCTTTTAAGCTTTATGAAACTGTAATTTTTATAAATTCTTTTAATTTAATTTTTTTTCTTTCTTTTTTTTTAATTTTAAATTTTTTTTAATTAAAATTTTTTTTAATTTAAATTTTTTTTATTTTAATATTTTTTAATTAAATATTTTTTAGTTTTAATTTTTAATTTTAATTTTTATTTTTTTTTTTTAATTTTAATCTTTTTTTAATTAAAATTTTTTTTAATTTATTTTTTTTTAACAAAATTTTTTTTTTTAATTTTAATTTTTTTTAATTAATTTTTTTTTTTTTAATTTCAACTTTTTTTAATTTTAATTATTTTTTTTTTTTTAAATATCAGAAAGCTGTGAGAATTGTATCCCCTTATTGCCAAATTTAGATCGTTTTTATTTCATAACGCAATTTTTTTAATTTTAGTTTTATGGAATTATAATTTTTATAAATTTTTTTAATTTCAATATTTTTTTTTTGAATTTTATGAAATTGTAATTTTTATAATTTTTTTTTTTGGAAAAATCATGTGAGAAATATGTGATAATTTTTCTAAATTTTTTTAGCTATAAATTTTTTTTTATTTAACATTTTTTTTATTTAAAATTTTTTTAATTTTAATTTTAATTTTTTTAATTTTAATTTTAATTTTTTTTAATTTTAATTTAAATTTTTTTTAATTTTAATTAAATTTTTTTTTTAATTTTAATTTTTTTAATTGAATTTTTTTTTAACTTTTTTTTAATTGAATTTTTTTTAACTTTTTTTTTTAATTTTTTGCTTTATTTTTTTTTTTTTAATTAAAAATTTTTTTTTTGTTTTATTTTTTTTTTTTTTTGTTTTATTTTTTATTTAATTTTTTTTTTCTATTTTTAATTTTAGTTTTTTTTTTTTTAATTTTGATTTTTTCAATTTAAATTTTATTTTTTTGTTTATTATCAAAAAGCTGCAGAATTCGCCGGGAGAATTGTATCCCCTTATTGCCAAATTAAGATGGCTTTATTCCATGACGCAGGAATTGGTTTCTTTTGAGTTTATGAAATTATAATTTTTATATATATTTTTTTTTAAATTATGTGAGAAAAATATGTGATAAGCCTACTTTTTGCAAAATTCCCTGATACAGGGTGTTTCCACTCGTTTCTTATTAAACAATTTTACAACTTATTTAAATCATTTGACATAAGAGATACCAAAAGTTAGACCACTTTTCTAAAAAAAAAACATAAGAGGTCGCAGAACTTTACCCGAGGCGACAACGAATTTTTTTTTTTTTGCGTAGTAGACACTCTGTAATAGAGTTTTCAGAGGCACAAATTAGCTAAAAAATTAAATTTTTTAAAATTTGAATAGCTCTTGAAGCTAATATCCGTTTTCTTGTTTTAATGTTAACTGGTTGGTAATTCAATGTAACAGCATGTACCCAAAACTAAATTTTCGAGCTCACTTTGCTATTGCCGGAATAAAATGTTACACAGAAATCATTTTTGTGACTCATTTCTTAAGTTTTTTTGAAAAACATTTTTTTGTAGAACATGAGGCCTTCTGTAATAAGGTCCCCTTTTCTCCAAATGTGGATATTCAAACAACACAGCATTTTTTAAAGAAAGAGACATCTTTTATAGTTTCATTGTTTGATAAATTATGAATCCGAAATTGATTTCCGTGTCTTGTTATTTAAACGAGATAGTTACCTAGGAGTAAAATACAGCATGTGCTGGATGCTAAATTTTCGAGAATGCTTTCCAAGAACCGGAAAAAATTTGACAGCCAAATAATTGGCTCGATGCGCTGGTACTATTAAAGTAACCACAGGATACTACGAAGCAAATGTTCTTATGGCTATTAAAACACGTATATACAAACGTTGGCATTTGAAACACCCTGTTTCTTATTCCATCATTAAAATGTGTGTATGTCATTGTTGACAACTCGCATAGTGTGCGTGCTTTACATTTGTCACGCGCCTCTCTGCTTGCTGTGCAAATTTTTACGTACACATTAATAACGTCACTTGAAAAAATAAATCTAGGCATTTTAACTAACTCGAAGGGTGGTGTGATAAGTGTATGCATGAGCATACATAACCTCAAAATCATTTGCATCCGTTTTATTAATTTTGTTTGCTATTTTATATAATTTTTTTTTTTTTTTTTTGGTTTGACACTTCCTGCTGTGTTGAAATTCATTTTTCATCGCTGCTGTCACTTATGTTGCAGCAGTTTTTGGATTTTCTTGTTAAATAATTATACAAGTTCAGCCAATTAAATGTTTTTTTTTGTGACTTTTCGCTTATTAAACGAAATATTTATTTTTTCCATTCATTTTAATTGCCTAGCAACTACATATTGTAATTGAGGTTATGATTGTAACATGTGTGAGATTGAGGTTAGGGTGAAATTATCATTTTTAGTTTTACTAAAAGAACTGGTCTTGAAACTCGGAAAATGTTTAACGAAGTGTGGTCTAATAGCATCAAGTCGTGTTCATTACGATATTTGAGTGATCAGTATGAAGTGAGAATTTTAGTTGCCAAAAATAACTTTTAGATTTTTCCTTGTTATTCCACTGCTGACATGTCAACTATTCGGCGCTTTGTTTTCATTACCTGTTCTATATTTACTTCAATATGAATTCATTTATGCACTTTGTAAATTTGTTTTTGCTTCTTGCTCATATATATTTTTAGCGCATTCTTCGTTTTTTTTTTTTGTCGCTATTTTCTATTTCGTGTGCCACTTCTAGTGTCAACTGTCAGCTGTCAAATTTAATGACAAACGCTAAACGCGCCGCGAGCAGCAGTGCACACAACGTTGCATTTTCACTATATCAAACACTTCAACAGCAGGATTACCAACGACCGCAAGCAGCTCGAACCCGGTGTGCCAAAGCACCAAACAGCCTGCTGATATCCTTTGTTGTTTGTTTGTTTTTCATCTAATGCTGCGAATTCGTGCCCGCCCTCGGCCCTATAAAATCAAATTGTTGGGGGCTCTACATATACGCCCTGAGTTACTCGCTCTTCTCCGCTTCGCTATCCTCAATTCAAAAGTACTGCAGCAACAACTTTGATAACAGTGCAAAATTTAAATATTATTACACTGATGAATGTTGACGATTTGAAAATGTTGGCGTCTGAAGTGCGCTGCAGTGGTTTAACTGTGCCTACGTTAGTGATGTGCAGTTTCTAATATCTAGTCAAAGAACCGGTTGCTGAGTATTTTTAAAGGCTTCGGACGTGGGTAGATAGCCAATAAAACATTTCTTCAATTTTGTTTTTCATTTTTTGACGTTAATAGGCACTAGAGTTGGGCATTTTAGGTCTTTGAAGTGATCAGTGATTTCGAACTAGTTCACAACAAACTAGTTCATTTAGTTCAATTATTTGTATTTGTTTACCTTAGGATGTAACTGCTAAAACACTTCCAAAAATGTTGGGAGATGCCCCCCCTAGAGCCTTCCTGAAAAAAATCCTGGATCCGCTCTTGTGGCTTCGGTATCAATACTCCTGAGGCGCGTCTTTTGATATCTCCTCCTACACTCTTCAAAGTGTTTCCCTGTTAACCGGCAGCGGATGAAATCTTGGGAAATTACCAAAAAAAAAAGAGGATAAAAAAGTGAACAATTTTGTTCATCGAGGTGTCGAAAATTATGGAATGTCGAATTATGCGTTTCTATTTCGATGCCTATTCTTACCCACAGTCATTTTGGACTGTAAGTCTATTAGTTAAGCTAATAACTTATGGGTTGGTGAACCGAGTTGTTTTTTTTAATCAAGTTGCGGTTACTTTAAAGTAATTTTTGATATTGTGGGACCAAAACTCGCTCTTTCTCTGAGTACCATTACAGACCATTGTACGTCGTGACTACAAGTCCTTTAGTTAAGCTAATAACTTATGGGCTGGTGAACTCAGTTCTTTAATCAAGTTGCGGTTACTTTAAAGTAGGTTTTTTTTTGTTATTTGGGACCAAATCTTGTTCTCCCTGTCAATAAAGACTCGAAATAGAGCCCTTCCTAGGTTGTGACTCGAAGTATTTTAATCTAGCCTTAGTTTCGCCACTAGCTCATGAGCTGTAAACCTCAGCAAGATTTACCTTTTTGTTGGATCTAAGTTGCGGTTACTTTAAAGTATTTTTTTTTTTTTACTTTGGAACAAAATTTTGTTTCCTCTGTCTCAATATCGAAAACGCTAAGTCGTCACTCCACTTATTTGAATTTCGTATTAGTTTTGCTTAGTTGATTCATAAGTTTATGAACTCAGTAAATTTAAGCGAACTTTACGAAGTCAGTTGCGGTTACTTCAAAGTGTTTTTCTTAAGATTAATTATCAGATATTTTCTGGTCGATTTTTTTTTTTCGTTTCACCTTCTAAATAGCAATTCGACCTGTCTTTGATGCTTGAATGCAGTCGAACGTCAAAAAATCGAATAGGAAAACGACTCATGTAAAGCAACCTTAAGGTTTTTGTATGAACATGGCATGGGAAGTATGCGGTTCTGTAGCTACTCGTCCATTGTTCGGTGCATCACTAACTTGCATAGCTTTTTTATTATAATGTACTATGAAACTTTTTTACAACCATTTTTACTGAATGTTATTTAATTTCCTCTTCTTTTTCCTCTACTCAATCAATATATAGACTGGCTACAGTTTTGGTTATGCATTTGTTGATTTCACTTCCGAAACCGATTCACAACGAGCGATAAAAAGTTTAAATGGCATCACGGTCCGCAACAAGCGTTTAAAGGTAAGTAAAATATAAAAAAAGTAAAGAAAAATAAACCAAAAAAATATGATTAGAGAACGACTGTTAGGCTGAGGTGGACTTTTGTTCGAATTCGGCGATTATTTAACCTTTTTTTAACGTTTCGCCTTTTCGTGGGTCGGTCGTTCTTATAGACTTGGGCAGTTCATGAACTAATTAGGTCATTGAACTAGATCATGAACTGATCGGGGGATTTAACAGTTATTTACCAAGAGAAAGAAATTCACATAATTGAAATAAATAAACCAAAAACGAACTACATAAACTAGTTAATTTTTGATGAACTAGTTCAATATATTTATTCACTTTAATAAACTAGAATTCGCAACTCTAGTCATCCTCCAATTTGTATATTTTTTCTGTAATCCGCATTTCAGTAAGTCTTGTTTGCTTAAGTTTTCATAAAGCACAAATGCTGCATTTGAGTTTACTTAAATCCTCAACTCAACTCCTTAAATCCACTCACTCAAAACGCAGTTATTCGACCATTATTTCTAAACTGCTGTTGCTCTTATTAGCACTCGTTTAGAGGTCAAGTGGCAGCCAACGTAGCACAACGTTTTGCTCTTAATTCCAATTTGCGTGGCTTTGGCAAACATTTCCGAAAACGAAAACAAAAACAAAAAACTAGATTCAGTTCTCAAAAGCAAAATATTGAACAATTAAAATCTCACTCGACAACCTCACCCCGATCGTTATTCAAAGCCTTCTATCATATCGATTTCCTCTTGCTTTGTCCACATTTTTTGATAAATTGCAATTTCAATTTCAATTGTGAATTTTTGTTCTGCATACTAAAGGGTATTGTATTCGGGGTGAAAAGTATCTAAGCGTAATTATTCTGTGTATTGAGCTGAAGCAGTTGTCTGTGTACTTTTTGTTAAAGAATAGATGCACAGAATCTGCCTTGAGAAACTCGCAAGGCGGCCTAGATTGGCGAGAGAACCACTCTCTACCACCTAAACTTAAACAATGGACTCTCAACCATCTTCGTAGTCGACAATCATCTGTCGAACTTCGGGATCATATATACATAAATCGGCTTTCAGTGCCAAATCCTCGACCGAAGACGGGTCATACGGAAACAAAATCCTCATGCAACTATGTATTTGGTAGGAAGCCACGACGATATCAATCCTACCTTGAAGACCGCGGGGAATTCCTGCAAGGACAATAATAGCGACTTGATGTTCAACTTCGGCGTCATTTATGAAAACTGCTTTCAATGGCAAATCCTCCACCGAAGACGATTTATATGGGGAAAATTCCTCAATTAACTGTTCGGTAGAGAAGCACTGCTCGGAAAAATCATTTCTGTACCCAACTATGATGAGTGAGTGAAAATGATTCTGATTTCCCTTCGAGTTGGATTTATTCTTGGATGAATCCGGGATAGGTCCTAAAGAAGCGTGTGGCTAATAACTATGCCGCTTTTTTTTGAAAATCCTGTCAGGGACTTGGAGTACTTTGGAGAAATGATCCCAAAATTACCCCAAAAATGTTCTAAAAACTACCCCTAGTTACCTCAAAATGATCCCTAAATTACAACTAAATTAGCCCAAAATTACCCGAAAATGATACCATAGTTATCACAAAATGACCCTTAATTGATCTTAAAATTACCCCAAAGTGGTCCCAATATTACCCCAAAATAGTCCCGAAATGATACAGAAAATTGTCCCGAAGTGATCCCGAAACCGTCCCTAATTGATCCCGAGAATGGTCCCGAGGTTATGCCGAATATATTGCGCATATGGGTATATATGTATAAGTCCTCTCAACATAGGATGTATTTTTACCACTAGATGGCGCTGGAGTCGCTATATATACAAATGCCGTATTTAAGTAATACAAAAAAATAAACCGATAGGTGGCGGTGGAGTTCAGATTTCGTTATTGAAACAAAGTCGCTGGTAACTTAATAATTTCGTACCTGGGTGACCGAGTTTGCACGGTATTCCTCGAATTTGTCACCAAATCTTACCGACAGTAAAAGCTTTCCAAAATAGATTTTAAAAATATCAAGTGGGTGGCAGCCCGGTAAGATATGTCAAGTGGCAAAACCTAGGTGGAAATGAATCACACTATCGCTGTACCAAAATCGCATCCAAATCGGTCAATAGGCGACCGAAATAGGGTGTCAACTCTGTGAACGACCCAAATTGGCAAAACCCATGTACATAATCTCAGAACGATTCATGCAATCTATATACCAAATATTATCCAATTCGGTTAAGCAGTTGCCGAATATACGGAAAATAAATAAAATGGGGTTAGCCGGCAATCCTACGTGGCAATCCTTTTTGAACTTGTCATATTTGAAACTCAGCCGAAAATACCTTTCATTTGATACCCATATTGTCATATCTTGCTCAATATTAAAAAAAAAAAATGTAAATGCAACCCTGTAAACCGCCCCAAGTGGCAGTTCCCATGCATTTATTCTTACAATGAAACATACTATCTGTATGCCAACTTTCATCGACATGGGAAACAAAAAAAAAAAAAAAAATGTATTTGTGAGAAAATGTTCTAAGTCCAAAATATGTGCATTAGGGCGTATCGCCAAAAAATTAAAAAAAAAAAAAAAAAAATTGTTGGCACCCTGTAAAAAGACCGAAATTTGTTTTTTGATTATAACTTGTCTATTTTGTCATTGTTTTCAACGAGCAATATATTGTTGTAAAGGTTTTAACCCGTGTCATATTTCGCCCGTATAAGCCATTAATCTGCGACACCAACCTTAGCTTTTATTCAAATTTATTTAAAACCAACACCCTGTATTAAATTTTTTTTTTTTAATAAATTAAATATAACCTCAAATTTTCTATGCCATTCTCAAAATACTGAGCGATTTGTTCACGTAGAAAGTGATTATTGTACAGAAGTTGACGACGAGGAACGCCTAGGTTATATATTCGCTAAACTAAGTAGCCGAGAACGTTACAGCAAATTAGAGTCAAGTAAAGATTTAGCATAAATGCATTACACTTATTTCCTCATTATATGCAGGTAAATATTCTTTTTTTTCCTTAGTTTTCAGGAAAGTTTTTTTTTTTCAAATACAGGGTGTTGGTTTTGTAAAGATAGAATAAAATCTGAATTTGGCATGATGGGCTAAAAGTTTCTAAGGATGAAATATTGCCTTGGTGAATACCTTTCTAAAATTGTATCACTTTTGAAAATCGAACGTACAATCTAGGAATTATAGAAAAAAACTAATTTCGATGTTTTTACAGGGTGACAAAAAAATTAAAATTTTTTTTTTTTTTTTTTGAAAACAACATAAGGTATAAGGTAAGTGTTCAAACTGGGGGAGAACATTTTCAACTTTTTTTCTCCGTGATACGCTCTAGTGTATACTCCTTTTTAAATTATTACTAAAGTTGAATTGAATATTTAATTATGAGCAATAATGCTTGTTTCGCATCAAAATTCCCCTGTTTCCGGTTTCCGTGTAATTGAAACATAAATAAATCTGCCATAAACTAAATTTCTATTGCATTTACTCTATTAAATTTTGCGGGTGTTGGCGTTTAAAATCAATTGAATCAGTCTAGATAAATAGGAAGAACGCTAGTTGACCAGCAACAGCCTAATTAAAGTAATACATTGTATGAAATATAGACTGGGGGAGCTCAATAAACATATATCCTCTTTGTAACGAGCCTATCAAATCCGATTCATAACCAAACCCCTAACCTCCTAACAGCTACTCAATTTAGACACTGCACACAGTTTGTGATGCACACCACTTCTATGTGCTAGTAAAGGAAAATTGCGCAGCTGCAATTGATGCGTGAGAAAAAAAAAACGCATGCACCCTTGAGTGTCGTTTGCAGCGACTACAAATAACAGCGCGCCCAGAAATGATAATCCCTTTGCTGACTTTAACATATCGCTCATTTAAATGGTGTTATAACTAAAAAAAAAAAATGATTTTTTCAGGTAAGCTATTTCAAGTTTTCAAGCGCCTAGGAGCTTTAAATTGTAGGGATTTTTTCCAAATCACGCACTTAGTTTTTTTCGAATTGCAAATTTTAAATAGTGATACTGGACATATTTTCTCATACTCAACTCAAAATTCAAGTTTTTTGAGTTATGACACTATTGAAATAGAGAGAAATAACAGCTGCGCTCTTAACAGTGCTGTAACAGTTTCGGTATGCCATAGCTGCTAGACTTATTTTATACCTTTCATAAACATGAAATGGTATTACATATAACTTTGGTCGGATGTTTGTAAGTATGAATGAAAAGAAGAAGAGATGGACCCATCCATAAATATACCGAAATGATCAGGATGACGAGCTCAGTTGAATTAGCCATGCCGTCTGTTACTAGTCCCTAAGTTTTTCAGATATTTGGCTGAAATTTGGTATGCGGCCACCATTTTCCAATATAGAAATCATTTGTAGGAACTAGCAAGATCGGATCGATATTACCTAAGCTCCCAGACAATCGATTGTTCCGATAATTTCGGTATTAGCTAAAGTTAAATTCACACAGGCTGTACTGAAAATCGAACAGTGAAAATCGTGACGCTTATTCTTACTTACTTAAAATAGCCTTTAACCACCTAGGCGATTTTGGCCGTCCAACATGTTACGCCAGTCGGTTCTTTGTTTAGCCAACTGGCGCCGCGTGTTCTCAGATCTACCTCCACTTGGTCCTGCCCCATCGTGTACTTCCACCGGCGAGTGCTGATAAGAATACCTTCTGGGCCGGAGCGTCTTTTTTTATTCTAAATTAAAGTGATGGCCGCCGCCGTGGTGTAGCGGAAGTGAACTTAGCCTACTACAACAATATTTCGGGTTTCGCATTCCGGTATAAGTAACAACAGAAATTCCTACAAAAAAACTTCTCCTTAAAAGGGCTGGCCTCTTGGCACTGATCTCTACCTTTTGGCGGGACTACATCTGGGGGGTTTACTAGTTCATATCAAATCTGTAAATACAGTTGTTATCACGGAACACTCATTAGTCCACCCAGCAAACACCGTCTCTAACCTAAGGCCACCTTAGATACTCGAGTCTAGGAAGATGCCCAACAAACACAGTCTCTAGCGTTAGAGAAATGCTCCTCTTTACGTTGGATAACTAGGGTAATTTTCTAACTATTCTCTATTGTTGTTGGTGTTGAGACAAAAATACTCCCCGAAGGTTTTGGAGAGTGATGTCGAAATTGAAAGTCCTTGGCTGGATATGATTCCGGTACGCTGCCGTACTTCTGCCCGACTGTCTCGGGAGCGATTTGATATGACGATTGGAACCTTCTAGGACATGTTATCACTCCATCCGTAAGGAAAGAGAAGATGGGTAATGAGAGGCATCATATCCGAAGATCAACCATCGAGTTAGCACGTCATTACCTATGCGCATATTAGTCGCCTATTACGACCGGTATGCCTACCACGGGCATATGCTAAACCCTTAAATCACAGGGGTTGTCGACATACTGGATTGCAGTCAAGCCGGTTTAGGTCTCTCTCGGTGTTGTTTAGTCTGGATAAGTAAGAGTTTAACCTATTACCAGTATCCAGACCGAAGTTGGGCCAGAGTGACGCTAGTCTCTCTTGTTAAGGTGTGTTCTTCTTTAGCTATTTCGGGTGGATGACTGTTTAGAGCAGAGGTCATCGAGACCGAGACCTGACAAGGTATCAACGACTATGATGAGATCCGGCTTTATATTGCGTTACCGTTTGAACTTCGAAACGATAAGCGGGCTTTAACCGACTGACCGAATTATTCTGGTAGGAATAGCTGGTTAGGCGAAGGTATTCACAAGAGTTTGGTTACTGATATATCACAAGCAGAAAATAAACGACTGTTTAATGATAAAAAAGGCAAACAGCAGCTGAGGGTCCCAACATGAAATATGTTCTGTTAATAGCAGCTGTTAAGTAAACTTGAGTAACAGCATTTTTTCCTTTACTTGTCCCCACTATTCGCAGTCTATGGCTGTTGCTTGAAAGGGCTTTTTGTTTGTCGTCAATCACATTCCCTTTTGCAGCCGCCAACAACCACAACTCACTTATAGTATAGATACACAAAAAATGTATGCGTTACGTATAGGTACACCCACCCTTGTGCAATAAACTGGATGTCAATGGACGACAAAAAATCATGGCACATGGTTTGTGCCTGCATATTAAAATCCCAAAAAGAATTAAACAATAAAGACGAAGACTGTGTGCGTTACCAACGATACCGAAGAGTAGAGTCATAGTGAATGAGAAAAGCAAACCAGACTGACAGTTAGTAAAATGTGCTTGCCTTGAAACGTCAGATGCGCTTGAAACGGCGCATTCGTGCAAAAATCAATTCATTCGTGTGCAAGGCTTTGTAAAAGTCGCAAGTGTCCAGTTAGTTAGCTGCTCTTGTGAATATATTCCTATAGAGTGCTCGATATTAACACGTGCTTACTTAATACTATTTTCTAGTAAGATTTCAAAGGATGTGCTGCTAGTAAAGTTATCCTTAATTAAACAATGTCGAGCATCTTGCTGCGAAAATTTATGCCTAGATTTAGTACTGTGCCGGTATACTTTGTAAAGTCGGCAGCAAAAGGAATTACGTGAAGTAGATAAAGAGTGTTATGTGGAATAAAAACGAATAACAGAAACTTCGGGAAATATACTCAATTTGCTTTTGTGTAGATGAGTCTAGGTATTCCCGGGGATGATGTGTACCTATACATAAATTAATGTTCCTTCAGAAGCGGGTGGGTTGTGAGTGCTTTTTTTTTTGTTAAGTGCATGCGTACTCCGCCATTTTGAGCATCCGGCTGTGAAAAAAAATCGGTCAAATATGGCATGCTGCCGGTATACTTGGTAAAGTTGGGAAAAAAGGAACTATGTGAAGCTTTAATAGAGCTACTCATCAGAAATGATGATAACTTGAGAAGCAGGAGCGGTTGGAACTGCACCTAAAACGTTACTGTTGCGTTCAAGATCCTCGATATTTACAGGCTTGCCGAAAAAAAATATACTGAGGAAAAAGTAAGTAATATAACCAAAGATATCACACAAAAAATTGCATCCCGATTTCAGAAGGTTTAGGCGTGACGCAGGGGGTCAAAGTTCAGATTTCTCTATGGAGACTCAAAAAATAAAAGTGATTTTTCTTTTTATCTAATACTCGAAATCGGTAGCAAAATCTGGTCCAGATTGGAAATGCCTAAGGCGTGTCGCAGGAGGCCTAAGTTCAGACTACCTCCTGCGACACGTCTTAAGTCTTTCCAATCGGGATACAATTTTTTGCGTGATATAGTTGAACGTGGTGCAACCGATCTATGGGGTGAGGCAGGAAAAAAAATACTACGTTTGGTTATAAGGACGACCCTAATGTGCATTGTACAGTTATAAGATCAAAAAATTTTAAATATTAGAGTTGAAATAATTTTACTACCTACTAACGAAATTGCTAAAAACTGCAAAAAAGCCTCTATACAGAAGTATGTTGCCTAGTGTAGATAGCATTATTCTACTACATCATCTATTGACGTTCAAAAAAATCAAATCTCAAGACTAAAATCTGAAGCTTTACGCCATTATGAACTAAAATTTAATTGTATAAAACATCTTAAAAAGATTCGAAAATATTTTCCAAGTCCTTCTGTGAAATAAAACTGGGAAACAATTCAAAACCACCCCCTTGTATACATATTTTCTATCAATTCTCATTCTAACCTCACTTACTTTCTTATTTCTCATTCTAACCTCAATTGTGTTTTTTTTTTTTTAATTAGGTTTCATTTGCACGTCCTGGCGGCGAATCGATTAAGGATACCAATTTATATGTTACGAATCTACCACGTACAATAACCGATGATCAGCTGGACACCATATTCGGCAAATATGGCATGATTGTACAAAAGAATATTTTGAGAGATAAATTGACGGGCAAACCGCGTGGTGTTGCATTTATAAGGTAAGTGTGAATATAGTTAGAGAAAGGACGACAGATGTTCAGTGGCTTCTTGGTACTAACGGTTTCAAGTCTGCAGTCGTAGCTATGGACAACTGGTCATATAAAAATGGCAAGGATATGTTTAGTGCTATATAAATGTTAGTCCCGACGATGAAACATGTATCCTCAAAATGGTCCAAGATGGATGGCGGACATAGTTTACAAGTCTGCCAAAATATCGCAATAAGAACTGCTACGGGATGGCTCCCTCATGTCTCCTGAGTCTCATCTTCATCAAGAGACTAAGCTGCTCAATCTTAAAGAGCACGCGGTAATGCCGAGCAGGTAGTTTCTTCTGATCTGTCACAAGCTTCCAAACCTTCATCGTTTGGACACAGACCGTTTAGACTTGAGGAACCATAAGCGGACTCTAACCGACACTCACACTTAGTCGGTAGATACTTTTGCCAGGTCTCGGCCTGTGAACCACGTTCTAAACAGTCATGCACGCGAAATAGCTGAAGAAGAACGCACCTTACCAAGGAAGACTAGAGTCACTCTGGCCAAACTTTGGTCTGGATACAACACCATCTCATGCATGCGGAATGCCCCCTGTTGTTGTAACGGTGTGTAGCCCTGCCCAACGTGTACTTATCCTTAGCCTAAATTGTTATCAATATCTTCTAACGGGAGTCCAAGGAAACTAGCTGTTTCAAAAGGGTTGGACCATAGGGAGATGGGTGCTAGAAGAGTGGGCTAGGTAGAGCAAGTCGAATAGGTGGTTGGTGTTATGAGGGGACGAGACGCATGCCGGACTATCATTCGGCTCGTCAGGGTTCAGTCTGATCAAGAGCGTAATTGAGTTAGATTGACCCTTGTCTCTCGAGGAAGATGGCAATCTTCTTGAGAAATGCGAAGTGTTGAGGTATGCAAAAGGCATTCACCGCACAGAGCGCAACCTGGTGGTCAACAGACATATGATGGACGTGATTCAGGACCCGCTTTTGCATCTCTGGATCAAACGCCGTTATTGCAAGGTGTCGGATCTCATCAAAATATTTACGTAGATGTGTCCTTACGGTCCTAGGAGGCGGTGTTAGCTCAAGCAGTTGCCTATTAGGATGCTGCGATTTGCTACAATTTAACAGGTACTGCTTATTTAGCATTTCATTGTGCTTCTTAACTGGGAGCATTTTCGCTTCATGATGTAAATGAGCTATAGGAGACATCAGGACACCCCCGTAGCGGTTCTGAGTGCGGTGTTTTGACAGGCCTGCAGCTGACTCCAATGAACGTTTGCAAGTCCCGGCGACCATATCGGCGACGCATAGTTCAGGATCGGCCGACCAATTGCCTTATAAGTTACCAACAATGTTTCTTTGTCTTTACAAGGGCAACTAGAACCGTCCTGTCGTTGGGTCTATTTTGGTTTAGTCCGTTAGTTATCTGAGTGTTTATGGCATTGAGAGCAGATGTAGTGCTCCTACCTTTCCTGAAACCATGTTGCCAGGCTTTAATAGTGGGACCACATTTGCCTGCTTCCATTTATCGGGTATGTCAGAAGTGTTCAAGGACAGATTGAAGACGCCGTGAGGTACTTAACACCCTCTGCGTCGACGTGTTTGAGGTGCACCATGGCTATACCATCGATGGCTTTGGAATTTGTGGCTTTCCTGATGGCCTCTTGAACCTCTGTAGTGGTGATGGGAACGGGGGCAAAATTTTTGTGTTTCACGCGCGCCTGAAGCTTCCACATCTTGTCCTGTCCTGTGCAGGATGAGGGACATACTATCTGCAAATAGCCTGTGCATATTTCTTTGGGCCGTTGAAAGCCCTGACACCAAAGGTGCTGTCGACATTCTTTGGCGGACCAATAGGATTGACTGTGGACCATAATTTCCCAACACCGGTAGAGAGGTTACGATAGCCCTCATGATACTCTACATCTCTTCAACTGTTCAATTGAAACTACTCTTCTAAAACCCCTCCGCTCTGGTCCAACCCTTTGGAAAATGCTCGTTCTCGCATTGAAACTTGATTAATACCGAAAATACAATGAACGTCTCTCGTATTTGAACAAATCAAAATCTTTATTTAAAATCGCTTTTATCTTTTACAGATTTAATAAACGCGAAGAGGCTCAAGAAGCCATTTCCGCATTGAATAATGTTATACCAGAAGGCGGGTCACAACCGCTCACCGTACGACTAGCCGAGGAGCATGGCAAAGCGAAAGCGCAACATTATATGTCACAGTTGGGCTTGATTGGTGGAGGTGGTGGCGGCGGCGGTGGTGGTGGCGGTCCCATGGGCGGTCCACCACCACCCATGAATATGGGCGGCTTCAACAACATGGTGCACAGAGGTAGACAAAATAAACCACGTTTCCAAAAGATGCATCCCTATCATAATGCACAGAAATTCATTTAAATAATGAAAAAAAAAAAACAATTATTTTTAACCAATTTGATCACAATGATCAATGAAGATAATGAGCAGTTATTGAAGATGATGTTGATGAATAATGACGGTGGTGTTATGATGATAAAATGATGGATGGAAAATAGTTATTATTTTTTTCTCGCAAAAGCAAACGCATGAAATATTCAAGAGTTAGTAACAGGACCACAAAAACCAATATGAAATGAATACATTTTTTTTTCTGTAGCTTCGTAACGAAAATTGCGTACACCATAATTTTTTTTCGCTTAATTAAATGATATATAAATCATAAATTTTTTTTCTTTTTTTTGTAATTTTTTGTAATTTTTTATTTGATAAGTTGCTCATAATGCAATGGAAAATGCGAGAAAAGCGTAAAAGCTCTTATATTAACTAGGATGTAAGAAGTGTTGCATGAAAAACTTGCAAAGAAATGCAAAGCGTCGAATATACTACATACATAAAAAATATGTATTTGAATTTTTGTTTGCATTTTTTTTTCCTACTTAAGTTGATATTGCATATGTATGTGTTAATGCTGTTGTAATATGTAATAACATCAAACAAACTAAAAAAAAAAAAAAATATTTGTAAAATAATCAATTGATCTTCCCTTTGCGCAAAAACGCGCAACAAACAAAGATTGTAAAAAAATTCAAAATTTTTTTTATTTCATTTAATGCGTTTATAATCATTACAACAGCATTAGCAATCGTTTGCATTATTAGTTTACAATTAAACATTTTTTTAATAATTACTTCAAAAAAATATAGTTTTCCACTGCTCAATCGATACAATAAGTTTAACCCAAAAAAAAGGCAAAAAAAAAAATGTTATAAAAATTTAGCACGTAGCTTATATAATAATTCTGCATTATTAGCGCAGAAAATCGTATATATTCAGCATATGAAATATTATTAAATTTGTTCAAACTAAGAACTCTTAATATTTAGAGTAAAATTAATAGTTCTTGTGCGCCGTTGATTTTTTTCTGCTGGTTTTTGGCCTTAGTAGCAATAATTAATACGTCAACACTTGCATACTTTTTTTTTCAAATTTATTTTCTGAAACTTCAAACTAAAAAAAAAAATTTTTTTTTAATTTTTTATGGATTTTTTTTTTAATTTTTTATGAATTTTTTTTCTGTGCTAGCATTACGTTTTTTTTTTTTTTTTTTTTTTTTCCAAATCAATTTTTTTTTCAACAAGAGTATTTTTTTAATTTGAATTTTTTTCGCAACAATCATTTTTTTAACAATTTTTTCTTTAATTTTTTTTTATAAAGCAGAATGCAGTTTTTTTGTACTACGCATAGTACACACTCTTTTTTTTTCGTATAAAAATAAAGTATGCTTTGAAAAACTTGGAACGTATCAAGCACACAACTTCAATTTGACCATTTAAAGCATTTCTTCCTTTTTTTTTTTTTGTACGCTCAGAAAAAATAATGGGAATATTTTTATTTTTTTTTTAAGAATTTTATTATAACATTATATTGTATTATTATTTTTTTAATAAAGCCATGTATGCACTTAACTAATTTTATTTTGTTTTTTTTTTTTATATATTTTTCAACAATTTTTTTTATATATTCTTTTTAGGTACAAGATTTTAACGCCAGTCTTAAGCGACGGTTTTGTTCAAACCCGTTTAATAGCATAAAATATAATAATATTTATGTGGTCAATGAAAAAAAAAAAAAATATGAGGCTTAAAGAATTACAAAAAAAAAAAATTTAATTATTTTTTTATTTTTAGATAACACTGTAGAGCAGCCAAAAAACCACATTGGTTTTCTTAAGCTTTTGCTTGTGCTGAGTGCGAATAATAAAACAGATTTTTCGGGTCACCCTTGGTTTTCCCGCCAGCGGGTAGTTTTTTCAGAGATCGGTAGTAGTAAAATATTGTTTAAAAACTTTTTTTATTCAAATTTTTTTTAATTAAAAGTAATTTTTTTATTTAAATTTTTTTAATTAAATTTTTTTTAGTTAACATTTTTTTTTTAATTTAAAATATTTTTTTTTTAATTTAAAATATTTTTTTTTTAATTTAAAATATTTTTCTTTTTTTAATTTAAAATATTTTTTTTTAATTTTAAATATTTTTTTTTTAATTTAAAATGTTTTTTTTTTTTTAATTTAAAATGTTTTTTTTTTTGATAATTTTTTTTTTTTTTGATATTTTTTTTTTTTTTTTAATTTAATAACCACTGTAGAAAACCTAGGGTGATCAGAAAAATCTGAAATCAAAATCGGATTCAGCACACCCACAAGCTTCGGAAACCGATGAGAAACCTCGTGGGATTTATAAGAACTTCACTTTTGTTGTACAGTGTAATTATACTGTTTTAAATAAATTTTTTTTTCTTTTCATTTATAAATATTGATACTACCTGATTTCAATTAAAATCTACTTTTTTATTCTTTTTTTTTCACTTTCCTTTTTCTGAAATTGTATAAAGTTTTGCTCAGTTTCGTTGTAATTTTTTTGAGAATTGTAATTTTTTTGAGAATTGTAATTTTTTTGAGAATTGTAATTTTTTTCAATATTCAATTTTTTTTTTTTTTTTTAAATTGAACAAGATTGCAAAAACGACAGAAGCCTTCCAAAATCTTATATTTTTAAGTCCATAACATTTTTTTCTTTCTACTCAGTGCACGAACTATGTATATCCTTGGGGTTTTGGACTTCAAATTCTCCGAAACATTTCTGAAACAAAAAAAAAAAAAATTTTTTTTTCTTCTAAATGTCTAAATGTTTAAACAAAAATTGGAAAAAAAAGATAAATAGGCAGTTTGGCTCGTCAAAACAAAAAACATTTGAGCATACTTCCGAAACGCTGTTCTCGATATTTACATCTTTTTTCGGCATTTGCATCATTCTATGTCTGATCCAGAATCCACTAACAGATTTTCTAACTTCTTTCAAATGGTCAGAGGAGAATTTTTCTTTTTTTTTTTTCTGAAACAGTTTTTTTTATTTTATTTTTACAGCTAAAATAATCTTTCTTCACATTCCTCAAAAAATTACTCTAACACTATATTTTCCGTTTAAACAGCTAACATTTACGCTCAATTTTGTTTAGTTGTATAGAGCTAAAAGTGCTTTCAGAAAATTGCATGTCAGAGACAGGTTATTTTTACACGTTAACTGTCTAGTTTTTTTGTTTTAATTTTTTTTTTTTTTTTTTTTTTTTTTTTTTTATATAAAATATATATGCAAAAATTAGGTACTGATGATATAGCTGTGATCACCGATCTACATTCGTAAATCATTAAAGTTTAACGTTAAATCGTTAGACAAATTACTACCACTTACTACATATTTGTAAAGATATCCTCTCCTTGAAACATTTACCATTTATTTCTTTTTTTGGACAGAGCGACTAATACGACTTATATCAGCATTCTAGCTTTACAGAGCATTTCCTTGTGAAAGACATATTACCAGACAGTTGAGTAAGTAACGGTTTGTAATCCGTTGACATTTTGGCGCTATAAAGAGAAGATGAGGTCGCCCTCAAAAGCATGATCTAATCTTACTAATCTTACTGTTTGTGTAGAGTGTTCCAAATTTACTTTCTGCTGAAACAGAGTTTCTTTTTTTTTTTTTTTTTGTTCAACCAGTTCGCATAACCAGCCCTTACACATTTAATAGCACTCTCAAAAAGACAACAAAAACACGCAATACAAGCTGTTTCGCGTTCCGTCAAATAAATATTTTTATTTTTACTCAAAATATATTTCTTTATTTAAAATATTTTTTTTTTTTCCCAAAAATTGGCTACCGATTATTACTGCTACCAAAAAAAAAACACAAAATGTGCACGTTTAATAACCTCCATTTGCGGCGACGTTTCTCGTGCTAAACTAATACATCTGTACAAGTTTCATTGATAAAATCCAAATTATAGCGGAATAAGAAGAGGATAGTATTCGTGCGTCTGTAGAACGCTAGAACTCTTTGACAAACGTCAAAGAGAACTACAAACAATTTGGAGCAACACAAACAACGCATGCTAACAGTAGCGACGGAACATTTATCCAATGCGTTACCAACAAAATATTGAACACATTTAATGGACTTTAAACTTTAAATTTTGTTGTAGTACAGCATCTAATTTAACAAGTGATTTAATAATAACTGCATTCCAATTTGTTTACTTAATAGTAAATCCATGTGGGTATATATAATGAAAACTTAGCTTATTTTTCACACTTTCCAACATCTATGTTATGTTGGGCGTTTAAAAAAAAAAAACTCTTGGTCCCGTTTACTGGCCTTATAGCCGAGAAAACCTTTCCTTTAGAACGGTATGTTCTCTAAACATTTGAGGTTTGCACTCTAACATGCTAACTATGTAGAGCTCCGTATCAATGGTTTCTTAATACTAGATATCTAGTTATAGATCTACAAACTTTGACACGTTTACCATCTCCTTTAGAGTATCCGCATAATCGCACTCCACTGTAGAATCAAGTTCCTGTGGTTTCTTAAGGCAACATTTAATGATTTCTCTAAACGACTAACTCGTATGTAAAGCAGACTTGTTCTTTAAGAATTACTATTATATGACAACCCCAGAGCAATAACGCAAAAAAAAAAAAAATGTCTAGTCAGTGTTTTGGCTTAGCAGAAGTTGAAAAGGTGTTCAATTTTCAACTGTCAAATTTGATAATACTAATTTGAGCTAGTTTGTTTTGAAAATGTCACTAAAACACTGACTAAAATTTTTGTTTTTGCTCGCGGTTGTCATATCTTTAATCGTTTCATTAGAAACAATAAATAACAATTATCGTAATTTGAAAAAAAAAAAAAAAAACAAAAAAAAAAAAAAAAAAAAAAAAAAACACGTTGTTTCAACCGTTACCAATTCCCATGAGACACCCTTTTGACAACTGCTTAACGTAAACTGGGGTAGCGGCGAACCATTCCAACAAATATATAATAGCTTCCTTTCTTGATTAGTACTCTGTCAAGATAAGTCGCCTCCATATTGGATGATTGCGTTAACTAAATTAAAATTCTTCTTTAAAAACAATTTTTTTTTTACAAAGCTACCAATGTATGCCTTACACTGAACAAGAACAGCAACCAAGCACACAGCTGACTAACTGTTTCGCATGACATATGTGCAATGCCGTATAAGCTTGTACTCATAGGGTATAGCCGACATTTAAAGATGACACTAAAAAATCGTATAAAATTGTTATGTTTAGAAAAAAAAAAATCAATTTTAATCCTTTTAACTTATCCAACAACAATTTTTATCGATTTAAACCATTAGCATTTATATTAAGTTTCTGCAGAATAGTAACCAGATGTCCCACTTTTTTATTGTGTCCAAAAGTATTTGCTTTTGACTCGCAACCTTACCTAATTTTTTAACATTTCATATTCTACAAAAAAAAAAAAAAAAAACTTTTAAAAATTGGTATTTACAATATAAGTAGGTACCCGCTTATCAAACATTCCATCGATCACGTTTATTGAGTTTTATTCCATCACGTATAACTAACAAAAAAAAAAAAAAACAAATTTTTATATAAACTAGAATGTGCATAGTTGTACTTCTATTTTAAAAAGGTAAAAGTCTTTATTACACGTTTCCAGTGAAGATTCCTTTCCTTACGATTAATGTTGAATCCTTAGTCCACCTGATCAAATAGATCACCCAGAGCAACAATGACGCAAGTTTTGGTCAAGGCAAATTCATTCATATGGTAATGGCAAGTGAACAGCTGACTTCCTATTCTACTAGTTTTTTACTAGCGGTGTACTGTGGAATGTCAAAAAATAAAAATAAAAAAATCATGAAACAATCGATGTTTATCGATTCAAATTCTTTTTCACTCTGACATTCTACGTTACAAAAAGCTTGAAGCGAATCGAGGCGAATATTAACGAATTCGCTCTGGTATTACCATACATGAATTTGCCTTGGTTGAAGCATATGTATATTTCAAATTACTTGCGTCGTTGTTGGTCTAGCGCGAAAACTATATTTGTAATAGAATTATAAAATTTATACTCCGCACAGTGGACGGGCGAACCTGGTTCTACAAGAAAAAGTCGGTTTCTTAGAGTTGCGATAAATTAGCCGGGGAAAAAGCCATCCCTACTAAGAAATGTTAAAACATCTCAGAACATAAATAAAATTTGCTACGATTTTGGCAAGGCTTTTTTCGAAGATTTTTTTTAAGAAAGATATAACTAAAAAGGTCGGTCGATGTCGTGTTATCTGACAGCTGTCAATTTAAAATTTTTTTAATGACAATTTGTGATTTGAGACTTAAGCAGTGGCTTAACAACTGTAATTTTTATGATATCTTGAAATCAGCCTGACAACTGTCAACTGTCAAATTTTTAATATGATTTACATTTTACAATTTACAGCTATTTGACAGCTGTCATCTAGCTATTGACAGCTGTCATCTATCAACTGTCAAATATCAATTTATTTGGCATAATCGTACTCAGCATTACATCTCTACATATAATAAAATTGTAACAAGTCGATGTCTGTACATTGCAAATAGCAACAAAAAGTTGATTGGGGGAAGCATTATTAAGCGAGTATAATCCAAATCAACCATTTTACAAATTTTTGTGTATCTGTCTGTCCGTATGTTTGTGGCCGTATCACTCTGAAAGTAATGATGCGAATTGAATGAAACTTTTTTCGTTGGATTACTCGACGCTCAACTTAAAATTTAAGATATTGCTTTTTTCGATATCTCAACCGGGTTTGGAGTTATCGCCCAATATGTGGACCATATCTGTCTGTATGTTTGTGGTCGTAACACTCTAAAAGTACTGAATGGAATTTAATCGTTGGATTGCTATACGCTCAACGTAAAGTTTAATATATTATTTTTTGCGATATCTCAACGGGTTTTGGGGTTATCGCCCAATATGTGGGCCAAGGGTGACCAAAAATGTCTTAGTACAATATGGGTGTCAAACGAAAGGTGTGAATAAGTGCTATAATATGCGATTCATAAGTCATTGAAATATCTGAAATGGTTTGGGAGATTTCTTGAAATTTCGATACGCATACGCAGTCGCGGGCACCAGCTAGTAAATAATATAAACCCAATTTTAAATTTTTCTTGTAAAACCATGTCTATCCGACCACTGCGCGCCGCAAAATTCGTAGTTCTTAAACATTTTTTGTGCACATTATCTCGAAACTTGAAAATTTACATTTGCGTCATTGTTGCTCTGGGAAAGCAATATCATAAGGATAAGTTTGCATATTTTTCTATCTACATATTGTTACCTTAATAAACAAAGGTCGTCCTTTCTCTGCAGAGCAAATGCAAAGCAGATGTGGCCTTTGTGAATTATAGTACATTTACACCGCACCAAATTTGGCGAATTCAAATGACACCGTTTACACTGGCAAATTTGCATCTGGCTTCACCTTCCCTGCAAGAATCTTCTACCAGGACAAAAAGCCACCGAAAGAAAATGCATTACGGTGATGATTTAAACATCTGTAGAGTAATAATCAAAGAAGAGTCAAAAGGCTACTGCCTTTTCCTGGTGGAGTTTGTCCATTTTCTTAAAAGAAAAAAAAAAAAAAACTAGTTGAAATTGTTATTTACAGCTGAAGTGCAAAAGTTGTCACACGTCAATGTGGAACACCCGCAATGTTGCTATTTTCAATAACTCTTTATTGTATTGTTCGGCAAATGAGCTCAAATATGATGGAATTCCAAATTTGGAAAATGAGACTAGTTTGAAACAAAAAAGCGCCAAATTTGATGCGGTGTAAATGTACTATTAGGATAGCGATATATTCCAGAGAAGACAAAATTCGGGTGCTAGTGCACATATTTTGCTGCCATCTGAAAGATTTTGTTTACAAATATACATATTTAATTTTAAACTAAAGAAGTTATCATACACCAAGCGTGAGCAAAATGTTGTATCGAAGCTGGAATTTCTTTTTCATTTAAAAAAAAAAATTCAAACAATTAACATAATTACTTAGAGTCCAAAGAATAAACTGAAAGCAAGGATTATAACTTGTTCATCTGTAGATAAAAGCAGAGATTCGATAAGTTGGTTTTAAATGTTGTCAATCTGCAAAGCGGTTGGAAATGTCAGATAGTTTAAACTACTTTAATTTTTTTTTTTTTTTTTTTTTTTTTTTTTTTTTTTTTTTTTTTTTTTTTTTGTCTTTTAGTATTTATTATAAATTGAGTATCCGCTTACCAAACATTCCACTCACTTTAATTATTAAGTTTTTTTCCACTTTTTTATATTTAATAATGCGAAATTGAATTCATAAAAGCGGTGCAAATTCACTTTGGTTTAAAGAAAGACGCGGATAAGCTAACAACATATAACACGGATTAAGTTTATATAGATCACAATTAACAGCTATGCTTGAGCATAACATTTGATTCGTTGTTTGGATTCTACTCTTCCAGGGAAGCACGCAATCCCTGTGAGTTTATGGTAAATTTTTTTTTTTTTTTTTTTTTAACGACGATGCTGATAAATGGCTTGGCTGTGTCGTAAGTTAATCGTTTGGATTTTTTTTAAACGTTTTATAGTTGATTTTAAACGAAAAGAGTTATTAACGCCTAACTCTCCATACAAGCTATTTTTAAATTTAAAAAAAAAAAAAAAAAAAAAAAAAAAAAAAAAAAAAAAATACACTTCTTTCGGTCCCGGAATTTTCCTCTCAAGCTTAAAGTTTGAACATTTAACATAGTTACACTCAGCGTATAAAGCTAAAATCTTTGATCTTGATTTTATTTCCTTAACCTAAAACTTAATCATTTCATATCTACAAAATGAAGAAGTTCGCTCGTATTGTTGGTTTCAGATATAGTAAATTTATTACCCATCATTGGGGGTTTAATGATTTAATAATTTTATTTTTAAATCAACTTGTGGTTATCGCAATTTTTTTGCAACACACAACCAAAACACTTTTAAATCTTAGGTTAAAACATTGAATATTTTGTTTGGTTCAAAATTACATTAACCTAAGGTTTTAACATTTACCAAATTTGTACCTTGCTCGATGTGTTGTGCCAAGTTCGGAATATGTTTCAGTTTACGCTGTTGAAATCGTGGGTATTTGAAACGCCTATGGTTTATTAAAACCCTACTAGGAAAAACGTTCATTACAGTTCACGATTACCAGACATGTTACCAATATCCTAAATTACAGGTTGATTAATTGATGATTGATTACAAATCAAAGAAACTATTTAGACTGAATTTAAAACATTTAATATCGAAGATAACCTAATTTTAAACAACTAATCCTGAATCAGATATAAATCCAAGCTTGTTTACTAAATGTAATTCAAGTTGACAAATCGTGCAGCTATTTGTGAAACTGCCACGTAGAAGTTTGTAAAAACGTTGACGATTACCACTAGACATGTTACCAATATTCTGAATTACAGCTTGATGCATACGTTTGTAATCAAAGAAATGGTCAAGCCTAAATTTAAACATTTAATATCGAGATCTACGTTAATCGAAGGCATTAATCCTAAATCAGATATTAATTAATTTTATCAAGTTCTTTGCTTTTTCGAAATTCAAGTTGACAAATCGTGCGGTTATCTGTCAAACTGCTACGCAACGGTTTGTAAAAACAGTAAAAAGTTCCACACAGTTCACGATTACCAGACATGTTACCAATATCTTGAATTACTGACGCATTCATTTGTAAACGAAACTTCCGCGTAGCTTTAGACGCACACTCTAAACATGGCACTAAATATTACAATTCTGTTTAACCTAAAATCTCAACACTTAACACGGAACAAAATGTGACTTCAAATTATAATGCTGAAAGTTTCTTTTAAGCGCTTTATTTAAAGAACAGAGAAGGGTTTTTTTATTTTGCATAGCTTCCAAAGAAACTACTGCATCTCTCCATTAACTACTATTCCAGACGTCACATATCCTTCGGGTACCTCACTGCACTGAAGCTTCGGAACGAAAGTCTGTTCATCAATGACGGTCGTGCCGATCTGAACAAGGTATACCGCTACATTTTTAAAGGTTTTGCAAAAATACGGATGGTTCTTATTTTTTATTAAACGATCACAGACGAGCACCTTCTCTCAATGTGCAAATAACTCTTTTTTTAATTTATTTTACCAATTCAATAGCAAAGGACAAAAGTACAGGTTCCTGTTTGGCTGGGTTCCAGCAGGGAAGGTTCCGTCCGGAAATGGGTTCCAATTTCCGTAATCCCTATTTGCCGCGGGGACTTGGTTATGGGCTTACATAACATTCATATGCATTATGATTTTCGCTGGTAATGTGGCCAAAACTACCGCTGGGTAATCCAACAACGGCTTCAGCTGCACCTCCAACATCTGTCGCGGATCTTCCTGCAACATCGGGGATTTTTGGCTGCGGTACGGCGGCATCCGGCAGGTTCACTAAAACCTTTGACCCTGAGGGTGTTATGGACGTTGAGATTCCTGAGAGGTATTCCTCAAATATTAGCGGTATCCGTAATCTCTCAGCATCAATAACACGGTAGGGATCGGCTTCACCAGAAAACCGTTGATCTTCGTTCTCCGCTATAGAATGCTTGATTAAGTAGGCATTCAAAATCTCTGTCATATAATGTTGATACATGCAAAATGGCATGCGGCGGCGGAGTCTTCCATCGTTTTTTTCCATGATCTGGTAAGTCTGTTCACATAATAATAGGAAGGTCGAGAACTCCATGTTGTGTGTGTTCTGTTCGGTACTGGGTTTCCCACCCGAAAACAAACCTTCGTACAGTATACCATCTCTTGGCGCTGACTCAGTTACTGCTTTTACAGCATCCGCTTTTGGGCGATACGTCGAGGTAGGATTCCTCACTCGAGACAGTGCTTCCTGTGATCGCTCATCCACATTTATCTGATTTGCCCATGAGCTGTTTTCAGCCTTTCGCTCATTGAACTGTGCAAGTCGGCGCGCATCGCGCGAGTTTTGCCCCTTCTTACGATTACCTTGTGAGTTTGGTTTTCCAGAACTGGTAGTCGCTTTCTCTTCTTCTTTTTCGTTACGCTGCTTGCGTTCCATAGTTTTAAAATATATGCGATTTGTGTAATGTTTTTATGTCTAAATCGCAGTCGTGTCGATGAATGGGGTCTTCCTTCGACAAATCTCAGTCTTAGCTTGAACTTGTAGAGCAATTACACTAGATAGTGTGGCAGCATCTTCATCCAGAGACTCTACGCGACGATTCTTCAGATATGAGATCGTTGACTAAACTAACGGAGCAATCGCGGAAGGCTGAATCTCTACCTCAGCATTTACGCCGATTATCTAGTAGCGCTTCTAATTGTGCAGCGTTCGGACACAGCTTTTCCATAGCCTGTGAGATGTATTCTTTCTTTCGCAGATGTTGTTCTTCATTTTTCTTTGCTCTGAAACGTTCTGCTTGTTTACCTTTGGAGCCCTTGCCTCTGCGGTTCTTCTTGCCATTTTCGGCAGTCTGGGGTTTCTGTTCTACATTCAATGTAGCATCAGTGGTAGTGGTTTAATTAGCAATAACACTTGTCATGATTAATGAAAACGATAATGCAAAGTCGTATTGCAGTGTTTTTTTTTTTTTTTTTTTTTTTTTTTTAGCCTAAAGTTTTTACATTTAATATAGAATTTAACAGGTTTACCTCTACCAAATACACTTTACGATTGTTTCTACAAAGTCTGGACAATGTTCCAGATGACATGGACATTGCTCCCACCCATCCTTTTCTTAAACCCAAAATTTAAACATTTCATATTTAAAAAACCGATTTGAACTTTATTCATGTAATAGTTTGCATTATGTTCATAATTACTTTCAATGCGCCCCTTATCAGCAATTACTGCGATTCGGCAAATTTGCTGGAAATTGCGTAAATATGATTTTATTCAAAGAAAACATATTCGTAGATTTAGATTTGCTAACAAAAATACTACAACTTCCCTAGCCTAGAGTTTTAACATTTAATATCGATAACAGCCGTATTTAAAACGCATAACGCTATTAAGGACTAGTTTTCGCATAACTCCATACCCACCAGTAGAAAAGAAATTAATATCCGAAAAATATAAAGACATTTCTTTGGTTTTGCTCGCCTTGCGCGCAAAGCATGTGTATTATCAATGTTCATAGAAATATTAGCCTATTTATAAAACATTCTTTGCTCTGATATACTGTCGGCGCCTCTGTTGGTTTGCAGAAGCTAGCTGCGCTCACAGTCGCTTGGCACTGCATGCTGCCATGCATGTATTTCGCTATCAAATCTCACATCCTTTGGCATTTCACCAAGTCGTTACTATTAATAGTAGCGAGTAGCGAGTGAAGTCTCCTATCAAGCTGTCCTGCCGTATTAATTGATTTTTGTTTTCATTTCCTTCGATAGTCATTTGGCAGGTGTCAGCTGATTTTCTGTCATATAATGCAATTCCCAGAACTATTTGGAATTTGAATTTGACGTTTCCCCCTAACCTACAATTTAAATATTTAATGCTGATTTCAGAAGAAGTTTCCATCTACCAGATTCACTACTCGGACAAGATTTGAGATTACTTGTTGGTCGTTAACCAATAACATTTACATTTTTATATAATTCTCCCTTTCCTAAATTTTAAACATTTAATAGCGAAAATTCAATTAGTTCAACTTTTAATACATTTGCATATGATCAAGTTCGTAAATGCACAATTTTTGTGTTGTAGAGAATTTTTAAAAAATTATATAGATCTTCCCCATAACTTTTCAGTTAAAGAAAAATTCAAGTCAGTTTGGGGCTTTGCAACTCTTTGGCTCTTAGCTAGAGTATATGCTAAGCTAACTAAACTTGAGCTTTTTTAACTTATAAGTTTTCCTTTTTTATATTAATTTTCTATATATATTATAAAAATTGTCCTTAACCTAAAGTTGTAACATTTAATATCGATTACAACCGATTGTCTTATTAATAATGCTGTTCAGCATTTATTACCTCCTTACAAATTTTTTGTTTAATTTAAATGAGGATTTTAGAAAAAGTTACCATCAAAAATTTCCCTTAACCTGTAACTTAAACATTTAATACGAAGACACTGTAAGATGAAACGCATAATGCTGATTTCAGAAGAAGTTTCCATTTAATATATAGACTAATTAATGTTTGAACCGATTTTCAAAAGATACCGTAACTCCAATTTTCGACTCTCGGTATATGAACCTTATGATATCTCTAATTAATTATGTAGCCCATAATTAATAGCTTTACTACACATTTAACATAACTTATGCCATTGTAAGTGCCATTTCAAGGTCAAGTCAGTAGGTAGATCTCAATTAGGACTGACAATAATGACAACGCTGTCCGTTAGTCGTGACCAAATATTGCAGCATCGTAGTATTTGTGGGTGACAAATAAGCGAGTCGTATCGAAAAAATCAATATATCGAGAAGCTTTATTTTTAATTTGTTGTACCTGTATGTTCTTCATTGCCTCATTTACGTTCTTGAACCCGAAGAAAAGCTTTTCAAATAGAGCTTCACGATTTTCTTGTGTTGTGCGCTCACTTGCTTGGGCTCGGAAATTGGTCATGCGATTTTTGGGGTGTAAAAGTAGGTCGCCTACCAGTTGGTGCACACTGGGTAACGAAATGACCTACATAGCCTACACGGCTAGTTTCTTGTTTTGCCGGTTCTACGAGAACGGTACCAGTACTTGTGCTGTACCCATCGTGCCGAAACGACCCGGGCCGTTTTCTTATATCGACCCGGCCAAGAGCAATACACTCGGGGTGACCCTGTCTGACATTTAGCCAGGGCTACACCTCGCTACAACAACAACAACAACAACAAAGCTTTATTTTTCCACGACTCAACCTTTCCCTACACTTTTCGGTTTAATTTAAATATCAAAAATATAACATCAAATTTCTCCTCAATGTTGAATTTAAGTTTGTGTGAACTTGATTCCAAAACTTATTTCACCCGTTTGCATAAATCAACTTAGCGTTCGATTTTTTCATTTGATGTTAATTTAGTATGAACGCTTTCATTATGTGTATATCGTAACTATGAAAAGTGTTGCCTTTTAGAATCAACGAAAAATTTACCGAAAAGTTGATGAATGTAAATCCTTTTTAACCTAAAGTTATAACATTTAATATTGATAACATTATTTAAATGCACTGATACTATTTCTTGTGTATAGATAAGCGCTACAACGTTATTGTGAATGAGTTCACGATTATCATCCAAACTCTTCACCATTTATTGGCGACGTTGTTATACATGTCACGCCAATTATTGTTTATATATATAGACTAAATAAATCAGCTTAAATCAAAATTCGATTATGTGCCTTGTATGTATGTATGTTAAAGTGGCTGCCTCCGCAGTCCACGCCGTATTGGCCTTTTTAACGCCTGTGCCAGAGGCAGCATCTTTACCCGTGCAGGGCTCCGCGGCTTGGTTTTTATTCATGTGGAAAATTTATATAACTAGTTCGTTGGCTGCCTACTGAGATGAGACCGTTCGGCAGCCTGAAAGTATGTGAAAGGGGGATATGAAACGGTCGACTACGACAGAGCCCCATGCCGCAGCAAGTCACCGCTGTTTTGATGGTCAAACTATTTAATCTATGTACTCAAAAAGAAAAACTACATTATCCATTACCCAAAATTTTAACATTTATTAGCCAAAGATAGCAAATTAAAGACAAGATTACCAAACATCTTGCCAGCGCACACTTTTGTATAGCATTGAAGCCTATCTATTATTTTTAACATATTTCTTCTTTAACATAACGTTAATTGTAATCAGTGAAATAGAGTGGTTGCTACATATATATGCATAATACTTCTATATTGCTAGTACGATATACTCGCAATGAGTTTTCCGCTCACCACCAAAGGGATACAGAGCATATAATTTTTGTGATTGTAGTAGTAAACGTGTGAATCAAAAAAATATTTTCATAAAAGTAAACGTCACATTTTCACAGGCACGGTTCAAGGTATTTGTTCAAATTTGAGCTAATACTGAACTTCACAAGCACAAGACAGAATGCTAGAATTGTGGACATATTTTTCGGCTTGTTAAATCTGATTCTGACGTCCGTTAAACACACAAAATTTTTGTATCTAAATTGGGGGCTATCCATAAATTACGTCACACGAATTTTAGGACTTACCATTTTTTATTTTCCACAAATTTATGTTCTGGTTTTCTTCTATTCTAATCATTTCAATAAATACTTTTCAATTCGCTCCTGTTTTTTGACTACTCAAAAATTAGATTTTTACAATTTTTTTCTGTGGGACTATGATGAAAAATTTTATTTTTTGGGTACATAGACTCAATATATCGTTGTACCCCTTGTTTACTAGCAATATAGAAGTATTAAATATATGGGTTACTATTGATTTGGGAATCTCCTTCGCAAGTGGGCGTGATAATGGTATCAGAAGAATAAGTGAACGAGTTTTATACTTCAATTTTACCGGCTGTTCCATTAAAAATAGCTACTATAGCACTCACGGCAAATATTTTATCCTTCTCATTCTTATACATATATCTTCTTTATTTCAAAATAAAAAAAAAAAGCTTTTTTTAACCTAAAGTTTTAACATTTGATATCGAAGAATTCTTATACATTATTAACATGAGGTATTTCATTAGAAAAACATTGAGTCCGCCAGCTAGTGTCGGATATCCTGTAACTGTGTGCATGTTTTATTTCTTTATTTTATATTCGACAGTTTAAAGTCTTGAACGATTTTTTTTTTTTTAAACTAAATTTAATCATTTATCCATTAAACATGAAACATGCAGTAGGAAAGTAATAATACACACATTTTCCTTCACCTAAAGTTTGTTCATTTGATATCATAGAATCCGAAATTTGCTCTATTGAAATAAGGTCCGTGTTATATAAGCAATAAGTCCGCTACTTAAGTTACTACTGCGTAACACAGTATTCAGTGGTCTGCCCACTACCAGTAAGGGCTGGGGTTTTCAGTGCTAGTTTAACTTATTTTTTCAGTTTAACTAAGCTTAAGCTGCAAATTACGGTTTTCAGTGAAGTTTAAACAAAGTTTAAACGGCCAATCTGGCAGGGTTAAACTTTAGTCAGCTGGTTTGCAAATATATTTGTTTTGGTTTTTGGCCAAATCCATCCATTGTATATTTGAAACTATCTTCTAGTTCTAGCAGATAGTAAATTTCACTAGTTGTACAATTTTTACTTCGTTTGGACCTAACATACTTTATTTAGGGCTTTTCAGAAAAATTCACAAACAATTATTTTTGTACACAAAAGTCAGCTGTCTAGCAGAGAAACCAGTGCTGCCTACACAGAAAGCGATTCGTAATAACAGCGGCCCTAAACGCGCACTCAAAAATACATTTGCAGTTCAACTGAAGTTAAAATTTTATCTGAGTTTAAAGAAGCTTAGGCCTAAGTCGCGTATGTTGTTGGTGTGCACAATGGCATAAGTGCAAGAAAAAAAAAAGAATTAGCATATTTCAGAATTTATATTAGAATGTTGTGAGGGTTTTGAAGCCTCCTCAGAAATTTGTTTTGATTTTATAACCTCAACATGTTTTAGAAAAAAAAAAACGCTCTTTGGCTACAAATCGTCCATACACATGCGCGAGTAAATAAAAAAATAATGGCGAGAGTATGATGAAACTTGTGTACTGTTTCAACAAAACTAACCTCAAAATACAAGTTGATACCCAATAAAAGCCAAGCATATGAATACAAACTACAAAGAAAAGAAAAATAGTAATATAAATTATGAAATTTTCTATTACCTATAATTTTAACATTTATCTTATCAAATGAGAAAGTAAAATAATGAGCGACCATTTTTTGTTCGCCTAAAACTTAAACATTTATCTTATCAAAAGAGGAGAAAAGTTATAGCAGTATTAACACTTGGATCCCTAATAATTTATAAAAACAGCGGGAACGTGGATAAATAAACTGCCGACTAACGTATTAACAAGCCAAGTGTACATACAGCTATAATTTTATATTCCTTTTGACCTTTGTCAAAACAATTAACTTTAAAACTTATAAAACAATGTTTTTTTAACGTAAAATTTTAAAAATATAGTTTTATATTGTAGAGTTTAACTATCCTGACAAAAAAAAAAAAAAAACAAGTTCCTTAGAAGGAAACATTGGTAACCTGAAATAATAATTCCTATCTAGGAAGATGAAATTTCATTATCTAAAAAAATTTACAAGAATAATGAATTTCACGTAACCTTTAGTTTATGTAGCCTAAAATTTTAACATTTTATATCGTAGTATTCGCCTTTCCTGTGTAAAATAATCCCCGAACTGGAGAAAATATTTGTTGATTCCTAAATTTGATTGATAATTAAAACAACACGTTTCCATCTTCAGGATGATGACTTTTCATTTCCGAAAAAATTACAAGATTAAAATTCACGTCATCTTGTAATTTTTTCCATCTTTTTTTTTTTAGATACTAAAAGATAATATCAACAGTTGCAAAATAAATTTGTTAGTTTGTTGCTGAATATAGCGTACTCGCAACAAAGCTGTCACAGCATGAAATTGAGCTTAGTTCAATTTTATAGTGACGGCCTGCTCCTTTTTCTTACACAAATAGTTTTGTACAGAAAATTTGATATATATTTTTATCTCCCCGCTTATGATGTCGATTGCAATATTTTCTTTGAGGAACACAGAAAAAAAACACTCACAGTTTATCGTGAAAGGATTTATTTAGTTTAATTCACAATTTAAAGCAGCGACATCCCAGAATGCTTGATACCGACATTCAATTAATATTGTTTGTCTAAAAAAGAAGTAACGACCTTTCAAAAGACTCTCACTACAGCACATTGTTGTTCAAGAGCGAGTTGCTTTTCATTCTTGTCGTGTTTTTGGGTGCTAGCCATGTTCTGGTTCTTCTGCCTGACCTTTCTGGAGGAGTGGGGAGGTGTTTGAGATCTAGATGGTGAACTTGAGTTGCTTCTGTATCTACTGGGAGTGGTTGTAGACCTGGTGTTCCGTTTTTTGACTGGTGTTTCGTTCATGTATCTGAAGATGGCTCAATAGGTGGATGCTTGAGTCACAAAAAAGACCCTTGGTATGAATCAGAAGGGTATGAAAAGAGAGATAAAATATCTTGGTTTTTCCGACTTCCACATTGTGACACCGATGTGTTTAAGGGCGATTACTTATCAGTGCCAACATTTGGGGACATGTTCACGGCCATATATATATTAACTACCAGGCCAATCGCGAAATTGGTCCTACTTCCACCCATCAGCGAGGATGGAAAGGAGTAATATTCCACTTCTCCATTTCCCTAATTCCACTTCGCATTCCTTTCCGGATTAGGGAACCCTGCGTTTTAATCCCCGCAGAAAAACATCTACCACCCCAACAATAAACCCAATAACAAGCAAATGCACTCGTTAAACTTGGTAACGAGGCCAACAAAAACCCTACTGCAGACGGACGAACCGATCTGCCACAGAAGATGACAATGTCAATGACAAATTCTCCCACAACAAAGTCAATTGACAAATAAGGAGATAACAGGCTTCCAATAAACCCACCACATAATAAAAAAGTGTACAGAGCTTTCATGAACCAACTACTACAGATCACGCATTCCGACAACCGTGTATCTGTAATGTAATTTGAGAAAAGAGTTTTTTTTGTCGAGTCGATAGTATGCCCCCCGGAAAGAACGTCATCGACGTACATACTTGTGCGCAGAATGGTTGATGCGATAGGTAACGTGGTCTGTATGTCGTCTGCCAGTTGATGCAGCGTTCGGATCGCGAGATAGGGAGCGCAATTAACTCCGAATGTTACCGTTCTTAATTCGTAGACTGTTATAGGGTCCCCCGGTTTGGTTCGAAAAATTATCCTTTGGAACTTGGTCTGATTAGGTTTGACCCATATCTGACGGTACATCTTTTCGATGTCACTATTGAATACGTATTTGAAGAATCTCCATCTAAGGAGTAGGATGGTTAAGTCCGCCTGTAGTACTGGGCCTGTATGTAGCACGTCGTTAAGACTTGTGCCATTGGCAGTGGGGCATGATGCATTGAATACCACCCGGACTTTGGTAGTTGTGCTTTCTTCCTTTATGACAGCATGATGAGGTAAGAAATTACAGTCCGTTGATTGAGGTGGTATGATTGAAGGGACTTTTGACATATGTCCTAATGTTTCGTACTCCGTTAGAACTCTATTGTATTCTACCGCTAGTAAACACCTTTTAGAGAGGGCCCTAAGCAGACGTTGTTGGGAAAATCTTGTTTGAAGGGAAGGGAGACCATGTATTTTCCATCGGAGCATCGTTCTGTTGTATCTTTGAAAAGTTCCTCGCAATAGGCATTATCCTCATTCAGTGTTTTTTTCTTAGGCAGATCCTCTAATTCCCAGAATGCGGTTAACTGCTTATCCAGGCTTATTTCGTTGAAAAAGGATACCCTCTTATTGGTTGGTTGTGCTGTTTCTGCTCGGCCGGTTAATATCCAACCGAAGACGGTTTCTTGAGCTAGTAACGTGTTCATAACGTTTTTTCTTATACCGTTTAATATTATTTTTGCGTAAATGTCGCCTCCTAGGATGAGGTCGACTGGTTCATTAATGAAGAACCTCTTATCCGCCAAAATCAAGTCAGGGAAAGCTTGTTGGGTCAGTGCGCTGACTTGGCAAATCGGAAGGTCCCCTGTCAGTTGCGGAAGCACTAGGACCATTGTGTCAATTGACCTGCGCTGAAGGCGTATTGTTCATACCCGATACTTGGATGTTCAGGCGTTTAGAAGGCAGGTTTATTCTCGGTTTTGAAAGAGCATTCAGAACCGGAGTCAATAAGTGCTCTGGCTGTAAAATCCACTCCATTATAGTGGATTTTAACGCGTGCTGTTCCTAACAATACTCCTTTAGTTGTATTTGCATGACAAGATGAAGTATAATTAACATTTTCTTTTGTATTCCTAGATTCCAGCTCTTTTCGTGCTTGCTGTGACGTGGAGGGCCTATCATCTGTGGTGTTTCGACGCCACGTCTGAGTTGTTGCGTTTGGCTGAGCTTCTGCCAGGTGGAGCAAGGTATTATGCCTAGAACGACAAATGCTGCATCTGAATCGGCTAGCGCATCGTGTCACGGTGTGTCCAGCTGACAGACAGTTCAAGCACCAACGGTTGCCCTTAACGTAAGATATCCTCTCTGTCGGGGTCATTCCGAGGAATCTACCACAATCTCTTAGTTTGTGGTCTGTACTATTGCACATCTTGCATGGTGGTTTGGGGACGCTGGCTTGGTAAACCCCAAGTTTCGTTGGTGTTGACCTTGTATTGGGTGCTTTTGACGCTTGGCTACCCTTAAGGTCGGAGACGGTTTCCAACGTTTGGAACCGATTGGACAAAATTTTTTCCATATCTTCCCATCTGGGAATCTCGGTTTTATTTTCTATGGTTTGTTCCCATAGAGCCAGAGTGCATTCCGGTAGTCTGGTGCAACATAAGTATGTAATGATTGCATCCCAGTTGGATATGTCAATTTGATGACATGTGAGGGATGAGATGCAATTATTAATGTCCCGTTGAAGTTGTTTTATTGCTGTTCCGCATTCACTAGTAACAGATTTTAGATTAAAAAGGGCCTTCAATTGGGTATTAACCAGGATACGCTTGTTTTCGTACCTGCCGCTCAAATTTTTCCAGACTGTTGTAAAGCCGTCATTAGTCAATGGACACCTACGTACTATTTCCTTTGCCTCCCCTTGGGTTTTCTGGTTGAGGTGGTATAATTTCTCAACAGGTGTAAGGCGTTTGTTTAATATATATGTATATGGCCGTGAACATGTCCCTAAATGTTGGCCATGATAAGTAATCGCCCTTAAACACATCGGTGTCACAAGGTGGAAGTCGAATATTGTTTTCCCGGCCGGACGATTCAGTTTCTTGAGGAGTTTGCTTCTGTGGTATTTGCGCTTTTTCCATCTTTTCGACTGTCTGCCTTGAGCTGTGTCGGAGGAGTCTTACCACTGGTGGGGGACTCAACCGATAGTCAAAAGGCGCTAAATGTGTGTTAAACACGAAAACTTCCACTTACTTTGACTTGCAAATGGATATCACACATTCACTCGCGATACGTTCCTACGTGCACTAAAATCAACCACTTACCTTAATAAAATGTGTAAACCGATGTGAAAATATGAAAGGAAATGATATTAAGGATTGTAAGATATTGTGCTGCAAGTGTAATGTGATCGGCTGTTGTGATATGATAGCGTGATTAAAATGGACTCTATATGTGTATGATGTGATGTTGTGATGCGATCTTCGATAAGATGTGTATTCGTTAATAGCGGACTGTATATGTGTAAGTGAATTCGCTGGCTGACCTTGTCGCTGAGTTTATACTCGTAGAATTGCCTTCTTTGCCTTTGTTTAATTTAATAATTTTTGATGGTTTCCCAATTAAACTTCGCTGTGTACCACTGATATTAATTAAAACGTGCTTCGATGTTAATTTTTTCCTGGCGCGATAGGACCAATGTTTACGCGGCTTACCTATCGAGTTGGTTCTATTAATTATCCGGAGGGGAAAGCACTGTTACCGGTAAATATAAGTGAACTACCCGGCACTAGGGTGTGCCGTAATATTTAGGCCTATGGACTAAACAATAGTTCCTTGAAATTGTTATTGGTCACCATTTTACTTATTTGAGGGGAACCAATTTTTTTTTAACGGTAAATCGTTAATATCTCAAAAACGTTACGTTCTAGTGCAGTAAAAAGTTGAAATTTATCATCCAGTATATTTTCCACAAAAGATATCTAGCGATCAGCTTACGTCATACGCTAGTCATACGAAAATAGTATTTATAAAATAAATCACACAGGGTTCAATTTTTTAAAACATACATATGTATTAATCTAAAATTTTAATCTTTCATCCTTCGTCGAACTTTTTAGGTTTATTGAATTAAGATGTTTGGTAGTTTTTCTCACCAGGAGACACGTTTTCTGCTGTAGGAGCACTCCATAATCCTGACTTATAAAATCTTGACGATGATTGATCAGCATTTGGTCTTGTCGGAATTATGTGTTTATGTAGATGGGGATTTTCTGTGTCGGGATATTATTATACACCCAACATAGCCACACCTAAAGTTTTAACATTTGATATCGATGAATTTGAATTATATACAAGTAAAATAAGTGCTTTCACATTGAACATTTAACTTTTGACTATAGTGCGTTTCAATTTAAAGTAAGCATCCTTCGGGAAACCGTTTGCTTTACTCAGTAAAGTGTCAAAGAAAATAATAAATTACACATTATTGTTTTATTTTCTTAAATATATATATTTTTTTTTTATTGTTAAACATATCAGTTTATACAAACCAGTAAAAAAGCAACTTATATTTTTACTGCTGATTTTAAATGTAACCTAAAATTTTTGCTTTTAACTTCTGAACATAGTACGCTTCACAATTAAAGTAATCCTCCTATAGTTTATATACTATGAAAATCGATTTCTCAAAGGTATATTTAAGTAAAGGGCTAATTCGTTTTGAAAAAAAAAAAAAACAAGAAAAAAAACGAGGATTCAAGACTTTCGTAAGAAAGTTTCTGTTGAGTTTTATACTTTGTAATATTTTCACTTTGCTATATTATGTTGTAAAACTATTAGCAATCGTTTGTCTCAGATATCAAATATTTTCATTAGAGAAAATGTCATTCTTCAATACTTAAAACTTGCTACGTGTATGAAATTAATTGTTCATCGAAGATTACGGATAATAAACTATATCAATAAAATGACAACTAGCCAATGCACCAATTACAAATTTTCTCATCTGAGGAGCTTCATATCAAAACTATCGCGAACGACGCGAGTTACGTTCACAACGTAGGGTGAACCGGGGGCAGGTGTTACGGGGTTTTTTATTGGTATTGCCCGTTTATGAATAATTGACACAAATTTACTATTATTGTTAATCTTTATTGAGCTATAATGGAGCTTGCCGTCTCTACTAGCGGTAAGTAGGACGGTCTTTCTGGGACTACTTTTGCTTCTCACAAAGCCGTCCTCACTAACCCTTACGATCTAATTAATACATAGCATACCTAAATGTACATATGTACATGTATAGCCTATCCAGCATACAAACTATTTTCCTCACTCAGCATTCCCATGGATTTCGAAGTGTCGAGCAAATCAAGCACTTGAATGGATATGTGGGTGTGTATGTATGTATGTATACAAAAATGATTTTTGGACATCAGAAACCTACTTAGCTTTTGATGTCTTGGAAAATATATATCAAGTTAGGCTGGGCTACATTGTTGCTTGCAACATTAGACTTATTGCAAGGCCAGCCATTTGTTTATACAAAATGTGGAATGCCGAGTATCGTCTTTCGGTTTGTTTCCCAACAAGCAACCATGTCTCAAAATACACTTGGCTTCTTGCTAGGTTTTGCTGGTTGTGGGCCATTCCACATAACTTGCGTGTGCCTGATATCTTTATAATCCTTAATTCCTTATCTAAGATGAGGGGTAATAAACGATATCAATAAAATAAAAACTAGACCATGATCCAAGAAATTCTCAGCTCAATGAACTCTGCCGCTTAAATTTATGTTGGGATGTACATACGCGTAATTAGTAAAAATTAAAGTTCTGTGGAGCTTTTCTGTGCTGCTGGGTAATATAAGCACTGAGTACTGAAATTTCCCCAACTCGCTATAAATCGGTATGAGCATTAATAAATGAAATAGAATTATCTAAAATATAAGCATCTGACATAAGGCGATTTTTTCTATCGATGAATATGTAAATATGTATCTGTCACTTGACATTTAATTAGTAATTGTTGCCTCCGAAAATTCGTCTTACATTTGATTCTTGAGAACACGTTTAAAGCAATGTTTTATGTTCTCTCGGATTGTCAGAAGAGAAGGAAATGAAATCCGCATCCTTCAGCACTGCTGTTGATCAGCAGCTGTTAGTGGTTTAAATATATGAAATCTTGCAATATAAACGTAAGAGTTCATTACATTGGCTCAATGTGACAGACGTGAAAACATACCGCTAGATATCAGATAGTTTTATGTCGGGATCATGTGTCGTCTCGCATAAGGGGTAATAAGCTACATCAAATTCAAATAACCACTAGTTAGTGTAAAACCAAACATTCCCTCCGAAAAAAAAAAACACGCAGAAAATGTGATTAAAATCAGAGCTTATAAAGAAACTTCCGTCAAAGTCGGTGGTCGCGTACAAACTCCTACGATTTAATTTGAGTCTTTGTGGAGTTGGTTCAAATTCGTACGTTATTGTCTTGTCTGTCTCGTCTCGTCCTTCTAATGCCGCCAGTCAGGGTTGCAAACCTAATGGTGCAATTATGCAAATGCCGCCACGCACTTGTAGCTAGCTGGCGCTTTGTCCTTTATTCTAAATCTTATGCTATCTTAAATAAGATTATAAGAAAACCTAAAATCTAAACATTTAATATAAGAGTTACAAAATGAAAAATTTAATAGAATTAAACCTTGTTATAAAAATTTCGTAAGGATTCTAAACACAAAATTTTAAAGAACTAAATATTCTGGACTGTATGTGAATTTGATGATGTGATATGCTGGTTTGATATGCTAGCGGGCTGTGTGTATGTGTGTACTCGCTGGTATGGCTAATTAGTTATATGCCGCTCGTTCTGATTGCCTTCGTATTAAATTCTGCGCTGAATAAATACCAATTAATGCCGAAAAATGTTGAAATATCCAAATTATGCTGTATTTGATGATTTTGGATTGTGATTTTTGTAGTGGACTTTGTGCTTAGGTCGCTGGTTCAAATTCCTGGGGAGAAAGGACTAATGTTCCAAAAGTATGCCGCTTTGCCTCAGCGAGCGGAGTAAACGTGATAGAAAAGAGATGCGGTTGCTAGCGAACAATTATGAAAACTAACTAAATTACTGCACTGCTAGAGTTAAGAAGAGGTGCATAGCATAAATACTAACAATTTAGTATGCAAAAAACTAACGTTACACTGTCAACTACCTTTACAGTTGTGTGTATAAAAATAGCAGAACACTTCTGTGAATAAATAATAGCAGAAGTTTAGAATATGTTTAAATGAACTCAACAATACTTAAAAATTACCTTAAAATTTAAACATTTGATATCTGATAAGAAAATGTCAAATATACGACAGAGTTATCAACTTTTAATGCTTAATTTTAAAGTCAACTAAGCGAAATGGCAAAGCGCTTAGCTGGCATAGAACCCTATAAAGCCATCAATACCTTGCTAAAATGTTTTGAATACTTAACCCAAAATGTTATGACATTTCCAATTAACTGAAAAAAATCTAAAATTCAAACATTTATCATCTTACTTTAAGAATGCAAACAAAAGTACTGAATTTGCGAACTGTGAAAGCTTAATTTAGAATATAAGCAAAAAGTAACTCACCCCTTGCATTAATAACAGTACTGCCCCACAGTGAATGATGCGAGTTCGCATCCGCTCCGACTGGAGGTGGCCCATAGGTATCATCATGGGCCATGTAGGCCGAGAGCAGCCACGATCCCTTGTTTCCATCCTCCAGACATACAGCCGTTACGTCATCGCCACTGAAATTGAAGAGAAGAAAAGCTTTAATATTCTTTCTAATCAGTATACATGATCTTGGCCTACCTGCCGTACCATGCACAAATATGTTGTCTTTGTCAGTCCTCGATCTTACTTAAAAATTACCTTAAAATTTAAACATTTGATATCTGATAAGAAAATGTCAAATATACGACAGAGTTATCAACTTTTAATGCTTAATTTTAAAGTCAACTAAGCAAAATGGCAAAGCGCTTAGCTGGCATAGAACCCTATAAAGCCATCAATACCTTGCTAAAATGTTTTGAATACTTAACTCAAAATGTTATGACATTTCCAATTAACTGAAAAAAATCTAAAATTCAAACATTTATCATCTTACTTTAAAAATGCAAACAAAAGTACTGAATTTGAAAACTGTAAAAGCTTACAAAGATTTTTTTAAATTTATTCACGCCCACTTGCATAACTTCTTAACTCAAGAGTTAATTAAAAAATTTGTCAAAAACGTATTTGTTTAACCATTCATTTCTGAGTTAAAAAAATAACCCGCGGGCGTGCAAGTGGGCCTTAAAGTTTTTTTTTCGGACGAATTAGTTTTATTCATAAATAAATATTTATTTTATTTCATTCGTAAACTACAAAAAAATAAGCTACAAGATTGAGTGGCGCCTTCACCGATGTTATTCTAAAGCTTGGTTTAAGCTTACCCAAAATCCTAAAACCAGTCTATAAAATCCTAAAATTTTAACATTTAATATCAAGAGATGGACATGTACGTGAAGGAATTTAGATTTTTTTAATCTTAAAAAAAAAAAATCTAATTAAAAAACGTTAAACAATATTATTTAAAAAAAAAATTAATAATAACAAAAATGGATTACCCGATTTCTAAACCTATTCCTTTGTTCTTTTTTATTCCCTTTCAATATTATTTGAAAAAAAAAAAAAATAATAATAATAATAATAATAATAAAAAAAATGTGTTCATGGATTACCCTTTTTCTAAACCTATTCCTTTGTACTTTTCTTACTCTCTTTCGCATAGCAGGGGGTTTGTGGGTAGGTAGGTTGCGGTGGCTGCTAGCAGACAGCTAGCACACGTAAGCCCCGAAGGTCCCGTTATGATACCACGTGGATCTAGATGACCCCCTACTCGAACCACTTTGTGGATTCCGCGAACCGCAGAATATCCTTCGGCTTAATGGACGCTACCTCGCCGAGGTGATTAAGAATACCAAACCCTAGGTATTTTAACCTAAAGCCCCACAGCGCAGGACACTCTCATAGGAGATGCCTCACAGTTTCGGGCTCCTTCTCGTCTCTGCAGCTTCTGCAGAAGTCATTAAAGGAAATGCCTAACCTTTCGGCATGTCTGCCCAAGCCTATATGCCCCGTTGGAATCCCCAATAATAAAGAGAGTTTCTCCCTCCTAAATTTCTATACGTTTGCCAATTGGCATTTTTGAGATTTCTATAGGGGGAGGTGGTGGACGGTACTCCCTGTAAGTCAAAGCGGATATAGCGATGGTCGGAGAAGGAGTGCTCATCGTAGACCACCCAGTTTCCGACCATGCCTTGCGCGCTTCTCGAGCAGAGCGTAACGTCCAGAACCGCCCTTCTACCGCCGGTTCTACTCCCCTGTTGCAAATAAAGATATTATATTGTAATATGAAATCAAAAAGTAACTCACCTCTTTCATTTACGTCACTGCTGTCCCAGGCTGGGTTGTGTGAATTTGCATCACCTCCTATAATTATGGCGTGTTCCTTCGCCTGCTTAAATATTTTACGCACCGCCTGCGTAGGCGCTGGCTCGTCATGCGCCATATACGTTGAGGTCAATGTACATGGCGTATCATTGACCTCTATTTGAATAGATGTCGTATCCTCGTCACTAAATTGAGGAAGAAATAAAGTATTAATGTTAGATTTTAACAGAATACATGCTCTAGGCTCCTGGATGAGGGCTATATCTGCTGCCTGTCGTCCAGATCCGGGCCATTTAACGGATTGGATCGGCTGGGTTCGACATCCTCATCAATCCCCCCACCATCGTCCTTCTTCAGCTCTTCTTCGAGGTCATTCACTGACCTGCGGTCGTTACAGTAAACTTTGGCTTTGTATAAAGCCAAAGTTTACCATGCCTTTTGTCCTTTCCAGGAGGGGGAGTGACTCCTTGTTCAGCATCAAGACGGCCTGACGCGTTGCCTTAGTGCTCTTCACTAACCTTAGGATCCTTCAATCATCCGTTGGAAGATCCGGATTGTAGGCGCTGAAAACGTCTAGGACCTTTACCGGCTCCTCGCCCTTGGTCTACACGGGTTTGTGGGTAGTGCCCAATAATTTACGTTAACTTGAAATTTCTACATTTAATATAAAGCTCCAATTGCCGAGGCTTACCTTAACCTAAAATATTTACATTTAATATATAAACAATGGAACGCTTTTACGAAAGGCCGTTAACTTCTACGCTCTTAGAATCACTTTCAGTACGGTTGAAAAAATTAAAATAATATATGTTTTATTTTAGCAAGATTTGTTACCTGGTATAAATATTCACAATACCAACATATATTTCTAAAAACCAAAAACGTTCAATTCAAGAATTTTCTTGAGTTTTGGTCAACCCGTCCCGATTAATAAGAGGAACACTGTGCACACGTTTTGGATAGCATAATCGAAAATCTCTATGTATCAAAGTACCTAAAATTCAAACTTGATCACAATTAATTTTACTATGCTCTATGGTATTTTTGCTAAAAGTTAATGAAATCAATTGCACCTCATAATGCTTTCACACTTTAATGCAAAGGCTCGGCCATAGCACACTCCAGCATATGAAGAGGGTGCTTCAATAATTCTTAACATAATACACTTGAGAAGTAGGAAAAAAACTATGTTTAGAATCAGTCCCTTTTTACAACCTCTCAAAAAGATTGTTGTTTATCTTTTTATTCACCAAAGTTGTTTCTGCTCCTCCCCACCAGTGGTAAGGCAGATTCAATAAATAAATTTAATAGAGCTAATACAGAGAACGAAATGACAAATTCGCTGTCTATCGATTATACAAAATTATTGGAGATATAGATTATTATACACATAGTTTTAAATTAGTTTACAGTTTGCATATTTAACAGTCTGTAACTCTCAAAATTATTCTTTTACAACTGCTGGTCACGATTAACTTACATATGCCTTAATGGTAGCCTTGTTATTTAATTTTCACTCATTTTTTTCACAAAAATTCCGACTCGATTTCTTAGAATTACTCACTTTTGCAGCTGCATGGACGTTAGCATAACGGTGCTTGGAATGTATTGTAAAAAATAATGTCAATAAGAAGCAGTGTTGACTTTTAGAGTGATGTCACACGTTACATCCATATTGAACATCTACGAATCGCGATCCATATGTAACGTGGGCAAATTAGATTAGATTGGATGGCATGCTACACGTTCAGTATGAATGTAACAGCCATGGATGGCTTCGATATGTATGTAACGTGCGACACCCCTTAGCTTAGGCCCCTGTCATGCAATCGAAATGTTTTACAAACATGTCATGAAAACTAGTTTTCACATATACAGTTTTATATTTCACCGGGCCTTAGACTGGTTGCGTCCCTGATTGTTGACAATCTTTAACACTTTACTAGAAAAATATCTTTGTGTTTATCATTAACGTTGAAACGCTGTTGTTTAGAAGACAAATAGCATCAACATAACCTAAAGTTTGAACATTTGATATCAAAGCCTTTATATGTACAACTACGAGAGAATTCAAGGCTTTAGCTGTTAATAGCATTTTTCCTTCTATTCAACTTATGCAATGAAACTTTTATTTCGATCTCGCATATTTGCTTTGCATCTCTTTTAATACTTACGTAACTATTTGAACAATATCTCTATTTGCATGGCAATATAGGATTACACCCCATTTCGATTTAAGTTTGTAAAAAAACTCAATCCACTTCTTAACCACAATGCAGTGGTTGCACTCCATATTTTCTGTTTTCAATCAGTCCATCTAATGTTTTATCATTATGCTTTTTAGTTTATCTAAAACCTTAACACATTTAATATTTAAACACAGGTTATCCAGGAATCATATCATATCACAGTCCATCTAAACTAGTTTTAGTTTTTATTTATTATCAATACAACTGATTTATATTTTTATGCTATGTCTGCCGGATGAGAGCCCAAGAAGTAAAGGGTAATAACATTCCAATATTTGACACTAATCAAGCATTAAAAGTTAAGAAAACACGCTCACTTCAAAAGTAGTTTTATTTTAGCTAAAGCTATGGCTGAAGCTGCTGTGAGCCCAGCATTAAAAGTTGGTTTCCTAAAATTTAACATTTGATATCTTCTCAAGCGCAGTGCCAAAAACGACGCTATGGCTTAAATTCAACTTTTTGGGTTTAAGAATTATAAAGACTAAGGAATTAAAATTTTATTCTAGCCAGCTTTCCTTTGAACCTTTGCGTGGAAAACTAACATAGTTCGTTCTCTGCGTGGAAAACTAGCATAAGTAGTTCGCATAGAACTGCATCTTGTTAGTCTTCCACGTAAATAACGAAGTATGTTAGACTTCCACGCGAATTACGAACCGTGTCAGTCCTCCACGCTAGCCTGAACCGTGCTAGTCTTCGTTGAGACCGACGATATCTCTTCATTTCGGATACACTAGTATAGGTAGCGTTGCCCCTAACTTCACTAGTATACTTTATCTATAATTTTAGCGTTTGACATTCATAAGAGCGTTACAGGTTTAATAAAAACGTCCATTTTAAATGCGTTTTTTTTTTTTTGATTTAATTTAGTGATTTCGTGATTTTCTATCAAACAGGTTATCTTTTTAGGCTCTAGTATTGTCAACATTTACATAACTGTTTATTCTATTTTTAAAGGGTTACCCTTAACTAACCTTAAGGCCCGGTTTTACGATGCAAGTTTAAACTTAGTTTGGTAAACGGCAAATTTGTATGAGATAAACTCTAGTCAACTTTGTGGGTTAAACTTGCACGGAAAAAATGGGCCTTAGATTGGTTTTCATTAGGTCAAACTTTTATCGACTTTATCGAAATAAGCAACCAAATCTCGATAAAGTCGATGAAATTTGACACCATTTGACCAAATGAAAACTAGCCTTTATACTACGTTGACAATAGTTTAGAAAACGAAACTTGTTGAAAGACCTTATCCTGAAGCTTTAACACTTTATATCTTCTCATACGTACAGATTTGTCATATTGCAGTAGGTAACGGTAATCGTTGACTAAATATGGAGCTCTGCACCTGGTTTCTGTAACTTTTTAACGCAATTCGTTATTGTCATTAACATCGACTTTGATAAGTTTTGTACAAAAATTTGTTTCAAAATTAACGTTTTTTTATGTAACGAATTTCGTTAAAAAGTTGAAGAAACCAGGTGCAGCTCTATTTAATAGATCGCTTATCTTAAAATTTTATATTTGACATTCATAACAAATTTAAAGGGGGTGTAACACAAATGTTCATTCAAAAGAGGCTTAGATCGGCTAAGCAGCAGATTAATCCATATCGCCTCCAAAAAAAAATGGGGGCTTGGCATCTCCCATACGAATGGAAGTATTTAGGTTACAGCACGGAAGTTTGCTTAGACTAATGCCTAACACCTCTAAAGAACTGGTAATAACGAAAAAATTTTCTAAATATTATGACAAAAAATGTCGTCTATTCAATCGTTTTAAATAAAACCTAAACTCACTTAAAAATCTTTCATTTTTTTATTTACAATGCATATTTTTTATAGAAAAAAAAAAAAAATCTTAAATTTCTGCTTTGGCCTTAATGTCTAGCTATTAGCTTAATTTTATTGTTTTTTTTTTTTATTGTTGTATAATGTGGAAACTCACTCAAGAAGTCTTTCGATAATGTTGCCATTCTAAAATTTTAACATTTAATAAACGTTCAATCCCTGTTTTCGACATAATTTTAACTTTATATAATCTAAAGTTTTAACATTTGATATTAAGGATTCGTCAGCACGTTATAATAAATCGTTAATATTGACAAAACGGCTCTTTTTTATCGAAACAGTGGCCAATATTGATGGTTATTAATAAGGTCCTCAATTTTGCCTAGGTAGAGGGGGTTTGGCCAATATCTAGGCATTAAAGTTGGCTTCGTCTCCTCAAAGTATAATTCCTGAATATACTCACCTTTTAAATATGGAAGCACTAGTTTCCTGGGAAGGATGTGGGCTCTCACTCTCTATTTCTCATATCTTGCGCTCGCCTTAATTCTCCTGCTTGTTGTCCGCAAGTCACACAGAGCTCACGTTTGTTTCTATGTCAAGTTTAAGCAATAAGAAAAGCGACCTTGTCTTGTATCGATTTACAAATAATGATTTTATATTTCATTTTGAAAGGAACCGAGATACTTTTATTTAAGTTTAATAATAGAAAAGTTAATATTTATTAATTGTAAAGTGTGACAAAGTTGAATTTCATGAATATTGTATTGAAAGGGATAAAGCGATGTTGCTTCGGCGGCGGTTATAACACGACTTCGCTCTCTTGTGTAGTTCGAGTATGGAATGTACCTCATTTGTAGTTACTCGGATGATGCTGCCAGATAATTGCTTTTATATTTTCAGGGTTACCTCACAATTTTATATACGCATCCATGTGCATCTAAAATCTGAAACATTTAATATACATTCCAAATTTAGTTACCAATTATACGAATAGGGATGCCAGACATTATTGCAAAATGCATAATAGTTGGAGAAAAAAATTAGTATTTGATACAGCCCCTCAAGTTCTAGCATCAATATTAATGCCTAAATGTGAATTGCTGTTAAAACGCTACAATGACACATACGGCAGCTGTTGACAAGAAAAATTTGTTGTTTTTAGCATAAAGAAGTTTTGCGTTTATTTCGAAAATACACTTTCCCTGCAGTCAACTTAACTAGTTTAATACTAATCAAACACTAGTCAGCCAAACGGCTTCAACTAGTTCGAGTTCTGGTCTTACGAGATGGCAATTGTCCTCCTCTGCATCAGGGATATACCAGTTGACAGATTCGGCATATGATCGAAACCATCCTGAATTATATCTTTAGGGGGTGGAGGAGCTGGGGAACCCTTTTTTCTCTTTGTTGTCAATTCCTCTTCAAGAGTACTGTTGCTTGGGCGCCCTCTTTTAGCACTTGTACAGGGTCCTTTGTTACATAACACAAAGGCGACTTCATTTCGAAACTGAGCCAATGTCAGCAAATTTTTCTTAGGTACATTCCTTTCTAGAGAGTTTTTTTTTTTTTGTAAAGAATCCAAGAATTTGTTTTATAAAGCCTGTCATGTTCTGGATGGCCGGCCTACAGGTTTGTGATGTTCATTGTTGCTGAAGTGCAATGACAATTTTATTTTCTCAAACTTGTTCAGTGGCATTGTTGAAGAAATCGGGTCATACCCAAATTGTGGAGACCAGTATGATCTGGTGCTAGGAAATTTCTGTACCGACATGTATAAAAGAATGCCGAGGAACTTGTACAAATCTGAGTCTGTGACAGATGTAGTGGAATTTGGATTACATTGAATTATATATAAATTTGTTTGCTCTACTAATCTGTTGATGAAATCTTTTGTGAAAAAGTGGGTGAAACATTGATATGGGGTTTCCAGTTGTGATATCTCATTAGAAACAGAAGAATTTCCAGAGAAGCTAATATTATCTCTATTATGCACCATATTTCCCTTTTTCCATATCAACTTCCTTTTATCAAAAGAAAAAGTGACCAAATTAGTCAGTGATGAAGATGAAGGAGTAGTTTCTTGTTCTTCCGAATTGTTCTCCTGTATAAAAGAGGGATCATCGTCAAGAATTTCATCAAGGACGTTATTAACGCGTCGCGGTATGGTCAACAAAAGTCGTGCCAAATAGTCGAGCCGTTTTTGCAACAAAGCAAAATAGACTTGAAAACAATAGCATTGAGTATACATCGCTTCGATTGGTACCATCTTGCTTCAGAAAAAGGGTGCATAATGTACAAAAGTGGAGCATACTAATCCTTCCATCCATCTAAGTTTAACACATGGCTTAAAAAATAAAATAAAACCCTTACTTATATAAGATTTAAACATTTAATATCTACGGTCGTTAGTTAATATGTGAGGTAGATAATTTGCACAATCCAAAATTTAATCTACAAGGCTTATTGTTCCTTGTTGTTGTTGTTTTTGTTGTTAATAACAGCAAAAACACTCCCCGAAGGTTTTGGGGAGTGATGTCGAAATTGACAGTCCTTGGCCGGATATGAAGCCGGTACTCCCTTGCGGGACTGTCGTGGTAGTGATATCCGTAGGGTTAGTACGTCATTACCTATGTGCTTAGTAGTCGCCTCTTACGAACGGTATGCCTACCTCGGGCATATTCTAAACCCCTAACCCGCAGGGGTTGCTCCTGATTTGTTATAATACATGCAGTTTAAACATTTAATATACACTCCCGATCCACTACGAGCTTAGGTTAAAAATGCATGTATAGAGTGAATAAAAATAAACAAAAAATTAAAATACCTTAACTTTAACTTTAGCTGAGAATCTAATTAAAAAATTGGTCCTTAGAGCCGTTATTATCGGCTTTTATGCAAGCGGCCCTTAGAGTTTCTTTTTAACCGTAAATCTTAACATTTAATATCTAAGTAAAAAGTGCTCGTATATAGAGGTAATGCCGCCCCCTGGGCTTTTAAAAAACGGTCCTTTATGCTAAAGGAAATAAGCGTGGTAATTTTACCAGCGGAGGTTTACATTTATCGATTATTAGTTTATTCCCGCAATGTTAAGTTTTCACTAAAATTTGAGTCGATACATATCAAAGTAGCTCAAGACACTATATCAAATACCTAAACAATTAAATTCAATTTCTCAAAACTATCTTACGAGCAAGGCGAATTCATTACAGATGGCATTCTCCCACCATATGGTTTCTTCTTCTGCTTCATTGAAAATCAAATTGTAGCTGTCAAATTGCTTTTGTTGTTGCTTTGTCTGACATTTCCAGTTACAAGAAGTGTGTGCGTGCCTGATGAATTCGCCTTGCTTACGAGGGACTTGATCAGTTTTGATATAATAAAAAATTGCTCGAATTTTGTATGGTGGATATATATCATACCTGATTATGTACTTCATAAGATAATTTTGAAAAATTGCAGTTATTTATTTACGTTTTTGCTCTGCTATGAATCGACTCATTTGTTAAACCTAAAACTTCAACATTTATATACATTTCAGTCGCAAATAAGTCTTGTAAATGGAATCTTTAATGTGACAATGAATATTATTATGTAACTTTAATTCAATGAGTCAACTATATAAGTCATTTGAGCAGTTAAGGACTGTTTGGCATCAATGCTTTAACCAAAAGCGCGGGAAAATGTCGCAGCCGAGAAATACGTAGCGTCAGCATTTTACTTGGACACATTTAGTTACATTACCGGAAATTTCAACATTTCATATTCAAATATTTTAAACTTGATTACCATACGATAATATCTAAAACTCGAGTAATTACTCATCCTTATTACGCTAGTTCGTATTCTATATGAATGGAGCAAGTTACTATCAGTAGCAATACATAACCATTAATCTTCATGAATTTTTTTTTTTTAAATTATAATTTTAAAAGAGTAAACGATTATTCTACGGCTATTTATCACCTAAAATATGGCATCAATATATAGTGTTGATGGAAAATAGTGCACCATCAGGTGCGTTGAACGAATTGTGCAACATTATAATTTTTTTATGTAAGGAGACGTTGGCACTTTCTACTTCTCTTTTTAACTCAATTTATGCGAACATAGCATGAAATATCCTTGGCTTGCTCTTTTTTAAATTTACTTCGTTTCGTTAAAATATTCCCAAACTGATTACTTTTGAACACGTTTAATGGCAAAATACGGTTCTATAGATTTCATTGGTACATAAGATATAATGTGTTGCCAAAAAAGACCAACAAGTGGTCGATTTGGCAGTTCTCGTCCCATAGGATGCGGAGAGCATGGTTGCATTTTCTATATTCAATTGGCTAATAGAATTTCCACACGTTTAGGTGGGTGGAGGGTGTGGAAGGGGACGGGGAAGTTTCAATGGAAAACTTTGATTTGGATACTAGTGCGGCACTACAACTTAGGTCCTTTCAAGCAAGTTGAGTTTGGTACACCAGTTTAAAGTTTTACATTGAAACTTTCCTTTACAGTTTGTGATGAGATCTAAATTCACGTGTTTTATAAACACAATCAATTGTCTCTTGCAAACTCATTTTCTGTCAAGTCGTTCTAGCGAATGACCGATTATAAAGTTCTATGCCCATACAACGGTCACATTCAAAAAATTTTATTGATTTAATTATGCTTACTCGACTTACATAATTGTTATACTGCTTGCAACTTTACTCGACAAAACTCTACAAAGTGACAGTTCGCAAGCATTGTTCAGTAAGCATAATTGGGTCGTTATACACTAAATCAAATACGTTGAATTTGAAGTGATGTTGATAATTAATCGATAACTGATAATTCAACGCTGCTATTAAATAGATTTCGAATAGCTGTCGAAATTTATTACTAATGATTTATATTAATATACATATATAGTTTTGCACTGAGAGAAAATTTAAAAAATATGGACTATATGAATTTTTTTTTTTTTTTTTAATGAAACATAAGGAATGCTTTTATTGGTCGAACTAGTTAGGTGTGCTGTGCGATACGCTAAAGGTAAAAAGTTGTTTAAGCGTGATTTTTTTAGTTTTTAATTTTTTTTTTTTTTTTTTTTTTTTTTTTCAATGAAGTTTCAGAAAAAAGTTAAGTCAAAACAACACTCTTTTTGCAATAATATTTGAATTTTTTTTTTTTTTTTGTATTTTTAAGTGTTTTTTTTTTTTGTTGAATTTTTGAACAAACAGGAAAAAACACGTTTATACAGGAAAAAGTAAATCAACTGGCGTTTACGTATACCGCGAATAATATATAACAAAGAAAAATTAATAAACAGTAGTTAAATAAAAAGATATATCCCAATAATTACAATAACAGATTTTAACATTTTTCATCATAATCTTTCGATTTACATACATAAGTAGCATAAAATACAATTTGCAGGTTTTTAAAGCCTAGCCAATTGGTTTTTTTTTTTTTTTGTAATTCTCAGACATCAATAAATAAGAAATATTTTATGCAACAAAAGTAGTGTTGGAAAGTTTTTCCAGAAAAGTAGTAACAAACAGCCTACAAAATATAAACAGAAATCACATATATAAACGTAAATGTAGTGTTAGAGCGGCGTTTTTTCATCGAAAGAAAATTTCAAAACCACAAAAAGAGAAACGTTTACTTTTAAAGAAAAAAAATATGTATGTAGTTATATTATAAATATTAAAAAAAAAAATACATTCGCAAATATTTCAATGTATAATTATTAATAAAATTAAAAAAAAAAAAAAAAAATTTTTTGTTTTTTTTTTTCTTCACTAACAAGTTTTTTTTAAAACTTTTGTACAAAAAATGCAGTTGTCCAGTTGCCAACGACAAATTCAGCGGGAAGTATTTTTTTTTCATTTTTGTTGTTTTTGTTAAATTTTTTTCTAGCTGGCTGCACAAAAAAGTTTTTCATCAAAAAAAAAAAAAAAAAAAAAAAAAAATCGTCAACTCAATTTGTATGCCCCCAAGCAAACAAACATCAAGTAAGTACTGCTACCTATAAAACCCGAACCCGGAGATGTATGCTTCCCGCAAAAAAAAAAAAACAAGAAAAAACTGCTGCTGGCTGCTGCAACTTCGCAGTTCTAAATGTTCCACAGCACACAGCTGACTTGGTTTTGCCGCCCTAAATGAAGACAATGCAGTATTTTTTTGGTAATTTTTTTTTGCTTACTACTTATTGAAACTCAATTGTACGCACGTAAACTAATTTTTTTATTAAAATATATAATTATTGCAAATTTTTTTTATAGATTGAATACGCTTTTAATAGATATTCGCAAGTATATCGAAATGTTGTCGCCATTGAGAAAAGGTGAGATTTTTTTGTATTTTTTTATAAGAATATGTATTTATTTTACTACTATGTGTGAGGTGGATTTATCGAACTATCGATAGTTTGCAAATATCACTATCGATTGCATCAAACATATCGGTGGAACTATCGACATTTTGACAGCATTATTAAGTATTGATTTTTTTTTTTTTTTTGTAAACTAACTTTATCAAGTTTTTCAGTGAGAGTTCAAACTACACTAAAATTTGGTTTAAACCAAGGACTGAAACCGTAACCGATTAATTTTTCAAAACCGAATTCTATACAGTTTTTCAAAGGTTTGAGTAAAGATTGAGCCATGTTTGCTGGGAGCTTTTAACTTTCAATATTTTTTTTAAACCAAAAAAAAAAAAACATTTTGTAATATTGTCAAAAATTTTTGGTTCAACAAAAAAAAATTGTTTTTCAGAAATAGAAACAAAAAAAAAAAAATTTTTTTTTGGAAATTAAAAAAAAAAAGTATGACTAAAAAGTTTTTCTTGTTGAAAAAAAAAATAATAATAATTTTTAAATATTTCCTAAAAACATTTTTTGTTTGTAGGCCAAAATTACCAAAAAAAAAAAAAATTATATTCCCCATTCGGTGTACGACCTCGTGTGTTTCACTTTGCCTTTGTCCATGAAATCGAAGTCACTAAATCAAATCCGTATTCCGTAACTTAGCTGTCAAAGGCGAAGTCGTGCATAATTAATTCCAAATTTTTACTTTTTTCGTACAATATCATTTTAAAAAAATTTAAATTTTGAGAAAATGGCTGACGATGCAACGGAAATAGAAATTGTAGCCGACTTTCAGGCGTAGGCGATAGAAAGAGTAAAGGCTGGTTTTCACTAGGTCAAATTTTGACAACTTTTATCGACTTTATCGAAATAAGCAACCAAATCTCGATAAAATCGATGGAATTTGACACCATTTGAAATAATGAAAACCAGCCTTTAGGCCGAGCAGAATTTTGGGTCTCATTATGTATGACGAATGATAGCTCAGACGAACGATTTGATTTGTCTGCTTCCAAAATCACATTTTCTTTCATTTTTGTTTTTTATGTCAAAGAAAAGTCGAAAATATTTAAAAAAAAATCTATGGGGCGAATAAAAATTGATTGATAATGCGATGGCTTCGCGATATTGTGAGCAGACGAATCGTTCGTCTGAGCTATCGTTCGAGATACATAACACTTTCAGAGTGTTCGTGATGTAAATAATTCGTAACAGGGTTGCCACCTGTTCCAATTTCTTTTTTAAATATAGAGCTAAAAATGCCAATACGGGTATCAAATGAAAGGTATTTTCGACTGTTTTCCAAATATGATAATTTCAAGCAGGGTTGCCACCTAACCGCATTTTTGTTTTTTTTGTGTACATCTCGGAAACTGCTTGACCGATTTGGATAAAAATTGGCATATAGACAACTTGATTCGGTGGCGCGAACTAAAGTCAGTGGAACTAATGTCACTGACATTAAGACGCATTGCCAAAAGCGAGTTAATGTCAGTGCCATTAGTTCGCTTGATATTTTTTTTTGACATTAATTCGCATTGGAAAGTGAGACATTCGGGTTTGAGATGGAATGCTGTGAAAATCCTGCAAAAGCCATTCATTGGAGATTTATTTAAAAAGGTCTCCGGCGAAAATTTTAATTTTGTATTACCAACAATCAGCGGTTTTCGAGTGATACAGAAATTTATAATTTTATTATAAGTAGAGATTATGAAAAGGTAAGATATAACCGGCAGGCTGGGAAGAAAGAGTTGGAGGGGGAAAGGGGGCGCGGGTAAATAATTTTTTAAAGTTACAAAGTTAATGAATTTTAGAAAAGCTAATAATTTTTTTTATCGGAAAACTTCCTTTTTTTCTGAACAAATTATTTTGTATTTCTAGTATGTATCTAACTAAACTATTTTAAAAATATTAAAAAAAAAATTTTCTCGAAATATAAATGATAGAAGCTACTTTTTTATTATAAAGAAATACCGGAAAATTTTTTTGAATAAAAAAAATATTTGGGCAATTTTTGACTTCTGAAAAAAAATTTTTGTAAAAAAAATGCTATTTTTACCAAATTTAATAATTTTTTTTTTCTTACAAACTAAATGAAAAGCAATTTTTTTAATATAAAGATATATGGCAAAATTTTTTTGAATAAAAAAAATATTTGGGCAATTTTTGACTTCTGAAAATAAATTTTTGTAAAAAAATGCTATTTTTACCAAATTTAATTTTTTTTCTTAAAAACTGAAGGAAAACCAATTTTTTTATTATAAAGATATACCGCAAAATTTTTTTGAATAAAAAAAAATTTGGCAATTTTTAACACCTGAAAATTTTTTTTGGAAAAAAAATCCATTTTTTTACCAAATTTAATTTTTTTTTTCTTAAAAACTAAATGATAGAAGCAATTTCTTTATTATAAAGAAATACCGCAAAAACTTTGAATAAAAAAAATTTGGTCAAAATTTAACAACTGAAAACAATTTTACCAATGTTTTTTGGGAACTTTTTTACGATTTGAAGAAAAACAGGTAACTTTATTTAAAATGATTTTTTAATTTTTTTAAATATACAATAATATACAATTTTACATAATTAATCGAGATAATTTTTGATTTTTTTTTAAATAAATTAATCGAGGTTAAAATTTATTTTTTTCCAAAAATTATTTTTATTTTTTTTTTCACTTGCGGCTAAAAAGTAAGGTTAAGTGTCAAATAAGTAAGTTAATGAGATGAGAATGCGAGATTTTGCGATTTTTTTTCACAATTTTTTTAAAAAGAAAGAAGTGAGTCGTACAAGTTTATAGCTGCTGACTGATTTTTTTTGGCTAAAATTATTTTTTCAATTTTTTTCTTTTGTAACAAAACAAAAAACTAAAAAAACAAAAGAAATTTATATTGATTTATTAAAAATATATGTAACTACCATAATCAACTCTTATACAAAAAAAAAATTTTTTTTGCTTAACAATTTTTTCTTTTATATTTCAATCTATCATAAACATTTTATTAAAAATTTAATAATAAAACATTTTTTCATCATATTTAAAGAAATATTTACTAAAATAATTTTCTTTGTATTTTTCTCTTTCATGCTCGCCCTAACAACTGTTGGCGTGTGTGTCTACAACAACTGCATGCATGTTTGATGGCGATTACTAATTGACCAACACTATAAAAAAAAAAAAAAAAATTACTCAATCGTCGACTTCACGACTTTAAAAATTACAAAAAAAAAAAAAAAAAAAAAAAAATCTTTGAGGCATTTTCACACTGCAATTAATTTTGAATAACACAACTAGGCTTTAACTATTCCGGTCTTATCGATGGTCTATATCGCAATAAATCCTATCATTATCCTTACTTATAATTCGTGAAAACGATGCTTTATGCATTGACGATAAATAGTACAAGCATCGATTGCGATTACGAATTCGATTGCGTTTGCTGTTGACGATCATAAACACACAAGATAAATAACTACACAAAGCGTATGCCATTTGTCCAATCATACATACGTATTCTATTCTTCCTCTTCCTATTTGTACAGTTCACAAAGTAAACTCGTTCGTCGTCGTCTCACTATTCTCACATATAAAAACTAGTTAATATCTACTGTATATTTAACGAACGTACTCGTATATATATATTCGTTTGTAAGCGCTAAAAAATCGTATTTAAAATGAAGAAATGAAAAAAAATCTAAAAAAAAAAGAAAAAAAACCAAAAAAATATGCAAATGTTGACTTAGATTGATAAAATGTTAAAGTTGAAGTTTAAGGGTCTGTGTCGAGCGATAACAAAGTTGCGTGTTAGGAAACTTGTTTGACATTTATGAGGTGAATATAAGCTGTGATCCCTCACAACAATTTGACAGTCAGAATCAGTCACGGACTACAGGAAAGTGATCCCGAACGCCACTTTCCGAACTAGTGAGAGCAAAAATTGAGCTCTCTCCAGTCAGAGAGTTGCAAGTTTTAGTCAAAAGTTTTTTTACTGACTAATTCTGACTACTCGTGCTGTCAAGAGATCAGCTGTTTAAAGCGTTCAGCAGAATCAGTACGTCAGTACGTTGAAACAACTGACAGCAAAGTAGACTGCGGGTGTTTGTATGCGTAACGCCAGATACGACGGATACGTCAAAGTAGAATTTGCTCTAAAATTGACGTACGTCACGCAACTGACGTATTGGCGGAGTGATTCTGTTTCCCGCTAAAGTATTTGCATCCTTTCAAGAACAGCGTTGGCAACATTAGTATCAGCATGCGAAGAGTAGTGTGAAAAAAATGATGCAATCGTTAACTGATTTCTTGCAGGGATGAGAATATGTTTTGGGGAAATTGATAGCTTTAACATTTTTTTACTAGAAAGCAATCCTGTAACACGTTTCTGTTAAAAATCGACAAAATTCTCGATTCAAAATTTAAAAAAAAAATCACTACCTCAAAAGCAAGTGAGAAAATAAATCGACAAAATAAATTTTTTTTACAGAAACAAAAAAAAAATTAGTGTGACGGCAATATGCGTCAAATCGACTATTTCAGTCGAGACGACGGATCGCATTGAGTTACAGAAACGCACAACAATACTTTTTGAGAGCAAATTTCTATATTTTGACAGTTTTACTAATTTTGGTCAGAAAAGTAAAGGATCACAGCTATAGTTTTGCTGATTACTAACAGACAATTTTTGCACATCAGAAATGTTTGACAGTTATTCTGCCCTCAAAAAAAAAAAAAAAAAAAAAAAAAAAAAAAAAGCAATACTCACCACATTACTTTGCTACCATTTGACACATACGCCCTTTTGTATTCCATTTGTATATTTGTAGTAATAATTTTAAACGATCTCTATTTAGCTATTTAACAAATTAGTACGTATTGTTGTTGGCCCGAAAAAGTGCAAAAAACCAAACAGAAAAAGTGAGAAGGAGACTATATACATAAATCAAATTATTATGCAAAAACGTGGTGAGTTAACGTGCGCGCCGCTATCACTGCCAACCAGCAGGGAATAAAATCTTGGGAAATTATTGGGTCGCGCTTACCAAAAAAGAGTATAAAAAAGTGGATTGTGTTTTCACCATGGCTAGCGCTGGTTTGCAGGGATATTGGCTACATGTGGTGAATTTCGTTAAATCTCATCCAACTCACCATTACTTGACACACATGACAGCGTAAGCAGCCTATCAAGTATAGTCTTAGTTTTAAGTAGTTTTACGATATAAAAAGTTAGGTTATTACATATAAAAGTTGAAATTTATAAAAAAAAAAAAACTCAAGTTGTTGATAAGTGGTGGAGTACGGAAAAATTGTTTAAAAATGTGTTCTTTTTTATTTGTTTCAAATATGTACCTTAATTCACAAAGGCGCTAACTGACACATTTTTCTAAATTGCGATTTTCACACACATCACTAAAACAAAGGATCTATAAAACGTTTAAAAAGCCTTATCTACCTGCAGTGATTTTAAAAATAAAATGATTTTTTGCTTTTTCTGTAAAGTTTTTCGATTCTTAGTTAGGGCCTTTGTGAATTAAACAACGATATGCTTAATTGCACTTCAAATTGTATAATTTATGGTATTTTTTTTTTTTTTTTTAATTTTTTTTTACACAGAATAATTTTTTTCAACATCTACCATGTTAAACTAACAAGAAAGATCCTGCTAAATTTGCATAAGACAATGAGGCAGATAGTGTTGTTTTAACAGGAATTCATGTTAATTTAATAGGTAGTCATGTTATTTTAACAGGAAGTCATGTTAATTTAACAGAAAGTCATGTCAATTTAACACGTCAAACTTTTCAACATAAGATTCATGTTAATTTAACAGGATCTTATGTTAATTTAACACGAAGTGTTAAAAAAGAGTTGATTTTACATGTGTGTATTTATTGATTTTTTGATATAAGGACCTTATTATGTATGGCGAATGATAGGTAATGCTGCTCACAAAAGCGCATTTTCTTTCATTTTTTTTTTTTTATGTAAAATTGTAGGTGGCTCAGTTCAAAAAATTCAACTCATATGCATTTGGAAAGAGCATAAAACGTGTTTTCAGAACAGCGCATAAAATTCATTTTTTTCTAAAAACTATTGTGACGAATGTTCTCAAGAAACACTCATCTCCCAACACTAGCGTATTTCCACCACTAGCTTCACTACCACAACTACAGCTGTTTAGGTACATGACGCGTGAGCGAGAGAGGGAGAGGCAGCTCGCATATTTGCGAATGTGCCACAAAGAGGAGATGACGATAGATAAACGTTTCGAGAACACTGTTGCACGAATAACGCAGAAATGTGTAGACATTTCTAGTTTATGAAGCTGCACGCTGCAAGCGTATATAAAGACGCAAAGACAACGCACATCGATCAGTCTATTTTCAAGTGTTGTACAGTGAAGTACTGAACAGTGAATTAATCCGCGATATTGTACTACGGGTTTTAGTAGTGAATAAAGCGTACTACTTATTAAGCAGAATTTGAGTGTTTTATTTGACTTGCAGTGATCGAACTCAAGAGAAATAATCGAATTCGTCACACTATTTACTTCTGAAACGATAAATTATAAACATATACAAGCAATTCGCGCTTCTCAACTTAAGCTAATATTAAAATATGTCTCCATATTTTGACATATTCGGATGTGTAAAACTCGCGCGAATTTTACACATCATTTATTAAATTAATTCGATATCTTTTCATTCGGCCTTTTTTCGACATTTTGAGTTTCGAAATTTTTTTTCGATCCGAAAAAACGATCAACCAAACTCTTCCTCAATCAGTATCATTTTTTAAAAATTGAGTGACATTTTCTATTATTTTTTTTTTTTTAATATTTCTTATGCCTCTATGACACTAAATATTTTTCTAGGTTTTCCTTTGTATTATTTGTAACTTGTTTTTTGTTTAATTAAATTTTTTCTATGAAAAATACGAAAAAAATACAAGGAAAAAACAAAGTGTCATACGGGGTTTAGAGAATTTTTTGACAAACAATTTTTCCGCTAAAGTGCTAAAAATCTGCCACTATAAAACCAACATGTTCCGACTGTGTTATGAAATAATTATTATAATCTATAAACATAATAAAAATTTATATATATATATATATTAAAAACAAAATAATTATAAAAAATATATAAATAAAAAGTAGTTATTTGTACACCAAATGATGCAAATTATTACTCGTATTATATAAACAAAATGAAAAAAAATCATAAACTACTCGTAGTTAGATATAAAGTTTACAAAAAAGAAACGTTTTTCAAAAATTAACGTTGGAAATTTTGTATATATTTTTTTTTTTTTTCGTTGGTTTATTTTGTTGTTTTTTTAGATGTTTAACAAAAAAAAAAAAAAATTTATGAAAACTAAATTCTTTAGTCAAAAAACTATTTTAATTAAAGTTAAAATATTATAAAATAAATTAAGTTTGTCATTAGCCCGAGACCTAACTTTAATTAAATTTTTTTATATAAAATTTTTTTTTCTCAAAATTTTTTTTTCTAAAATTTTTTTCTCTCAAAAAATTTTTTTTTTTAAATTTTTTTTTCTCAAAATTTCTTTTTTCAAAATTTTTTTTTCTAAAATTTTTTTTTTTTCAAAAAATTTTTTTTTCTAAATTGTTTTTTTCTTAAAACTTGTTTTTTTTTTTGGTTTTCCCAAAAATTAAGAACCAGATAAAATAGATCTCAATCCAATTTACAAAACAACGAATTATGTAATTCCACACTCAGATCTCTTTAAAAACTACGTATTCATCGGTTTTCAATGCCACTAGTCTCTTTACAACTCATAAAAATATAGTATTTCTTAAAAAATGTATTGTATAATTTATTGATTTTACACTTTTTGGAAATTACTTCAAAATCCAAACAAATGTACCTTTATATTTAAATAAACTAAAATAATGTTCTAGCTGAATATACAAAAAAAAAAAAAAAAAAAAAACATACAAAAAATTGAAAATTTGCAAAGAAATTTCATAACTATTTGGAAAAGTAAGCAATTAAAAAAAAGTTAGGTTAGGTTAAGTTCTTAATTAGCGAAAATAAAGTTCAATACAAATGTAAAAAAAAAAAAATCAAAAAGTTTTAGGCTTAAATTTTTTTTAAATGCATAGCAGTTTTTAATTTAAGCAATTATGTTAAACAAAAAAAAAAAAACAAAGTTTTTCTTCTAATAAAGGTGCCTGCACACACGGCAGTCACATCACAGTGTTGTCACTTGCATCGGCAAAATATTGTGCTTGCGCCCGGTGCTGCCACTTTACAGTACCGCTACTGCATGTGTCTACTCAATAACTACCTACATCGTGGCGTGTACTTGATGTGTGTGCAGTGACCTTAATGCTTGTATCAAATGACTGACTGAACTAACTTTCGTTAATTGTTAGAATTTTAAGCTTATTTTGTTATTGTTATGAATTATTTATTATTGGCAGTTATTACTGTTTATTTTTAATAATCGTTATTGTTCCTAAAATGTATTATTTTTGAGCTTTTCAATATATGAAACAAATATTTTAAAACAAAATTGTTTGGTTTTTTCAATTATTTTGTGTATTTTTTTTCTTAATTGTTAAGGGTAAGTTATTGCATACTATAAAATTTACTTGATCATTTGATCATCACCACTGTCTCGAGTGACTATCCTCGTCCTGATATGCAACCGTAGAACCAACTCGTAGCTTTACCATTCAGCAGCCAAGTCACCGACAAAGACGATGCACCTAAAAAGAAAATAAAAGTGGATTTACTAAATACCAACACTCAACAACTTAGGCGAGTCCTTTGCCTTCCACTCTTCCTACAATTTTCTTGTCGTTTCCTTTTCCTTTCTTACCCTTCCTACTTTTCTTTCCTTTCCCCTCTCTCACTTTATATGATTTTGCTTTCCCTTCATTTTCTCTTCTTTTCCATCTCTTTACTTTCCTTCCCTTTTGTATTCCACAAAAAAGTTTAGCCAAGTAAAACCAAAAAAAAAAAAAAAATAGGTCAATAAAACCTACATTATAAATAATAAGGCACCAGAGAGTCACATCACATGGTAGGCATTTTTAGCACATAATTTTCCTGCAAATCCAAAACCACTAGGTAATGCGTTATCCAACATTTTACCTCTGAAAATAGTATGTGTCGCATCACCTGTTAACCAGAAAGTCCCATCACAGAGTTGGCATACTAACACGTCATTTCCCTACAAATCCAGAGCACCAGGTGATGCGATATCCAACATTTTGCCCATGAATTAGTCTAAAAATCAATCGGGAGCACCAGGCGCCCATGAAAAATAGCAAGCGGAGCATAACAAGGTGACGAAAAAGTCACATCACATAGTGGGCATACTTGCCCATTATTTCCCTACAAATCCAGAGCACCAGGTGATGCGATATCCAACATTTTGCCCCTAAATTTGCCTGAAAATCAGTCGGGAGCACCAGGCCTCCATAAAAAATAGCAAGCGTTGCATCACAAGGTGACGAAAAAGTCACATCACGTAGTGAATTTGCGTAAAAATCAATCTGAAGCACCGGGCCCCCATAAAAAATAGCAAGCGGAGCATCACCATTTTGCCCCTGAATTAGCCTAAAAATCAATCGGGAGCACCAGGCGCCCATGAAAAATAGCAAGCGGAGCATCACCAGGTGACCCCAAAGTCACATCACATGGTGGGCATACTAGCACATCATTTCCCTACAAATCCAGAGCACCAGGTGATGCGATATCCAACATTTTGCTCCTGAATTTGTTTAAAAATCATTAGAGAAAACCAGGTCCGTATAAAAAATAGCATGCGTCGCATCACCAGCTGACCAAAAAGTCTCATCATCACCTGGGGAGGAGGGGGTTCAATTTTGCCCCTGATTTTGCCTAAAAATCAATCGAAGGAGTGGAAAGTCCTATCTCTATATATATGTCATAAGGCATTTGGCCGAGAGTACGCTTGGGTGGTAGTCACTTGTTCTGTGAACAAGGTAAAAGTCGATTTCTGATAAATCGAATAATCCACTATACAGGTAAGTAATCGATTGTCACAGACATGAGCTCTAGTTTGCAAGTCTGATGTAATGCATTTTTTCCACTTTTTAAAGTTTTTCAGCTGAAAGTGATTAATTGGAATGCAATTGAAATGTAACTATAAATATAATATATAGTATGAAATACTAGTTATTTATTTGAATATACCCCTGAAATTGTTATATACATACATATAAAAAATAACAGTTATATTATATACGGCCGCCGTGGTGTAGCGGTTAAGTGTTCGGCCTTCTACACCAAGTCGTGGCGGTTCGATGCCCGACAAAAGTAACATCAAAAATTATTTAGAAAAAGAATTTTTCTAAAACGGGGTCGCCCCTCGGCAGTAGTTTGGCAAACTCTCCGGGTGTATTTCTGCCATGAGAAGCTTCTCAGCAAAAAATTCATTTGCTTTGCAAGTGCCGTTCGGAGTCGGCAAAAAACTGTAGGTCCCGCCAACTTGTAGGAAAAACTCAAAAAGCAACACACCACAAGTCGGAAAGAGAAGCTCGGCTAAAAATCTCGTTAGAGTTTATGATGATAACCTGTAGGTATATCGCCGCCATTAGTTTTTTTTTTTTTTTTTTTTTTTTTTTTTTTTTTTTATATTATATACAACACATATATATTTACAGTTGTATCTAATAAATAATAATAATAATTAAGCGATAAAACTGAGCGTTAGCATTTAAGATAAAATTAATATTAAAAGTTTAAAAACGTAGCTAAAAAAATGTTCAAAAAAATTAGTTAATATTTAATAAATAATAACACAGATATTAAAAATTAAAAATGTATACATAAAGTGGATTATCGTCCAGATAACTGCCCTTTCAATGAAACAAAATAATTTTGGGATCATTCTTGGGTTATTACAGATCATTTTGGGATCATCTTGGGGTCATTTTGGGATCATCTTGGAACAATTTTGGCATCATTTCGGGATCAGTTTGGGCTGATTCCAAAATAATCACAAAATAACCTCAAAATGACTCCAAGATGATTGGCGCAACGGAGATGACAGATGTCAGGAAATCAGCTGATTACGTGACAGGGTTACCATTTTTGTTGCTTTGTAGTCAAGCAGGGTGGCACTGTACATTTTAGGTGTGCAGCAATTAATAGTAGCGGATCCAAGTGTATTTTACAGTGTTTTTATATAATTTTTTTCTAAAAAAAAAAAAAAAAAAATATCAATAAAAAATTAGATACAAAAAGTGAATATTATTCACATAAAAAATTACCTATATAGTGAATAAAATTAGTTAAGTGAAATAAATAAGTTCATGTATACTTTTGTATAGACCCAATCGTATGTACTGATCAAGGCGAATTCATACAGGTGAGTTGGAGCGAATGCACATCTACACACACGCACACACCCCTTATAACTGAAAATGTCAGACAAAGCAACAACATAAGCAATTTGACAGCTACGATTCGATTTTCAAGGAAGAAGAAACCATATGATGGGAGGTTGCCAGCTGTAATGAATTCGCCTTGGTACTGATGTTGAAAAAAAAATATAAAAACAGCAAATTTAAAAAAAAGTATTGAGACATTTTGTTATAATTCTAAAAAAGAAACAATACAAATAAAAACTAGAAACAAAAATTAAAGGAAAAGTTTTAAAGGGTTCCGTCGAAAGAGGAAACTCTTTAGAAATTAACAAATTTATCGAAATCATCTACCGAATTCCAATAAATCTAGTGATCTCAAGAATCGCTCGTCTCCCAACTCTAGCGTATTTCCACCACTAGCGTCACTACCACAACTACAGCTTTTGAGATACATGACGTGAGAGCGAGAGAGGGAAAGGCAGCTCGCATGTTTGCGAATGTGGCACAAAGAATTCGTCACAATATTTTTTTACATAATTTTGTAAACTTATCTAACTACATCAATGTTGTCCCCTTTCAGTTGCCGTCACAATTACAAGGCACAGGGACTTCACTGTCACAAGTAATCTTTTTCCTTAACAAAATCTAGTAAAATTTCACTCAAAACAAATTTTAAGAGAAACATGTTTCAGTTACTTTAAGTTAAATCTTGAGTCACTTATTTAAATAAATGTCCAAAGTTAAAAGTCACAGTGACTTTGAAATCACAGTCACGATTAAAGTGTCGAAACTGATTCAAAAAGAAAAGTTTCCTAAGTATTTTTTGTAAAAATTCTGCAACCCTTCTACCTACAGTCACGTGGAAAAAAATAACCAATAGTTCAAAGTCACAGTCACGAGTAAAACTTTTCTTCAATATTCAGATATCTGCCAAACCGACTTAAATATGAAAATCACTCAGTTTCATTGAGGGACAACGTCTGTCACTATTTAGTTACAGTCGCTTTAAAAGTCACAGCGACTTCAAAATTACCGTCAGCAGTTAAATTTTTGTAAATCACATCTCTAACATTTATCAACCCACGCGACTGTACTTATGACGCAGATAAATGCGTTCAAATTGAAAATATTTCAATTACTCAGTTTACTTAAAATATTTTCGTTTCTGTTTACAATTTAAACGATTAATGATTGATAAAAATATTTTTCCGCTTAAAACTGACTAAAAATTTTAAGAAATCTACGTAAGCACAAAGGAATGCTAAATTTAAACGCATTTTTGCCACAACTTTTCACAAAGTAAATAACATACAAACATAAATACATACATATTTACAATGCCATTGATGGCAAAAATTTACTAAAACTGTTTTTCGCTCAAAATTTTTCACGACCTCCCATTGAGATTAATATTTAGCGAATACAAAGAATTTGAACACTATAAACATCATTGACTAAAGTAAATAAGTCTCAAGAATTTTCATTTTACATTGTTTACTTAAAAAGTGCGTAAATACAGAGCTTACACAATCCAGAGCACGAGGTGATGCGTTATTCAATATTTCGGTTCATCAGGTGATGCGATATTTAACATTTTTACACTGAATTTTTTAAAAATTATTTGAATTTGCCTGAAATCATTAGAGAGAACCAGGCGCGCAATAAAAAATAGCATGCGTCGCATCACCAGGTGACCAACAAGTCTCATCATCACCTGGTGAGCAGGGCGCTTCATTTTGCCCCTGATTTTGCCTAAAAATCAATCAAGAACACCAGGCCCGCATAAAAAATAGCATGCGTCGCATCACCTGATAACCAGAGAGTCACATCACATGGTAGGCATACTAGCACATCGTTTCCCTGCAAATCAAAGCATAAGGTGATGCGATATCCAACTTTTGCCCCTGAAAATAGCATGTGTCGCATCACCTGTTACCAGAAAGTCACATCACAGGGTGTGTATACTAGCACATCTTGCTCAACAAATCCACAGCACGAAGTAATACGAAATCCAACATTTTGCCCCTGAATTTGAAAAAATAGCAAGCAATGCATCACCAGGTGACCAAAAAGTCTCATAATCACCTGGTGAGCAGGGAACTCCATTTTGCCCCTGAATTTGCTTAAAAATCAATGGAGGAGCACCAGGCCCCTTAAAAAATAGCAAGCGTTGCATCACCAGGTGACCAAAAAGTCACATCACGTGGTGGGCATACTAGCACATCATTTCCCTACAAATTCACTGTAACAGGTGATGCGATATCCAACATTTTGCCCCTGAATTTGCTTAAAAAATCAATGAGGGAGCACTAAGCCCCATAAAAAATAGCAAGTGTTGTATCACCAGGTGACCTAAAAGTCACATCACACAGTGGGCATATTTGTCTTCAGTCTTTTCCAAAGAATTGGGTTCTGGCCAAGAAGGGACGGCAGATAAGCTCCGCATTGTGGGAAGATTCAGGCAGAGCTTAGACAGCTGTATTTTTGTTAAGCAGCGTTTCCTTGCACAAATATATTCAGAGGGCTAACGAGAGGGATGGTCTTAAAAGCACCGGGATTAGAATCTGGGGCTTTGGACTTAAAAAATTATGCATACTACCTACCAGGCCTCTAAAAACCGTATACCAATAGCTAAACATAAAAAGTGGAAACCTACAGGGTGTTCTCAAAACACAAAATCTTAAGTAAAAGACTGCACTTACACCGATCTGCCCTACTAAAGTCGTTTTTCGCAAATAATAAAATAACTTGAATAACTCTTATGTTTGTTTGTTAAAAATATCTCAAATTAAAATAGAATAATTTTCCAAAAATAACTCAAAAATTCTAAGAATAACCCAAAATGAATACCTGCGCTGCATGAGCCGTCATCGAGCGTCGATGACGTTAGTTGCTCATACGGGTAAAAATATGCATGTTTCAATATTCAGCAAGATATCATACAACTGCCCAACGTGCGATATGTAAACAAATAAATTTGATGTGTAAAAAAATGTTGGTCTGCTCGAAAATTTGTTTGCTTCATTTGTTTATATAAATTTTGCAAATTTCCGATCATGGCAATACCCGGTCAAGATCAGCGTCAATATCAAAACACTTTAAACGTCATGTGGCAACAAAAATATTTGCTATTGGAGCAAAGAAGTGTTGGCATTCCATTGCGATGTTTTGTGCTTAGCCCGGATACAAAGTGGTCATAACGGGAAATATATGGTACGACTACGCGTCAGGCAGTCGACGTATGGACATACATGGTGTTATAAAATGTAGAAATCGTCTACATCGTCTGTTAAGTAAGGGTTGGGCTAGCTGTCTTAGCAAAACTGTGTCTTCGAGACTCGAAATATATTGGAAACGTTATCGACTGGTCTAGCGAAGTATCCGGTATTTTCGTTGGTCTACAGAATCACTGAAAATACACATACGCCAAAGTACCTTGAGACAAGTCCTCAGCTCCCTTCCCGATGCAACACTTAACTCTTCCTCCGGTGATCAGTACTATGACATAAGAAGATTAATTTTGGTTTAAAGTCCCGGACTGACCTCTTTAAACTTTCGATGGTTCATCTCCCTAAAAACACAAAATCACTGCTGTTATGGTTTGACGTTTTAGCATCTTCAAAGAGTATTTTATATTTTGCACCACCCTGTACATGCTTTGATACGAACGAATATTTCACTAACGGACTATTTTGTTTACATTTCTTTTCTTTTTGTTTCATAACGTTATGGCCTGCCACAACCCCACCGCTCGTTTCGTCGTCTTTGTCAAGGACGCCACTTTTATAAAATGAATATTTCAAAAAGTTTTTGATCTCTGCTGTAAGCAATGTGTGTTTCATTTTATATACATATATATCGGGATCGAGAGATGATAGAGATTGCGTCGACTTTATCGATATTCACTACCAAATTCTAATGAAATCGTTCAAATCTCTATCGACCTTCCGAGTTATTACCGTCGGGAACTCCACCGCAATAGCTGCGAGACCCCTTAATATCAGAACGAGTGGGTTCGGGGCTAAAATATATGATATCGGGATTATGTGAATATTTGGTCACACTCCCATCTCCATACCGATGTATATACTCTAGGCTAATGACCACGAATTCCATTGCATATGAATCTCTCATCCGTATAATCATTTGCCAAACACAACGTAGTAGTGTATCTTAAAATTAATATTTACTCATGCAAAATTTTATAAAAGTGATCAGGGATGTTTTCTTGAGCGAGTATTGGAAGACGTAGTTTTGTATTAACTAGTACTCGGTGGTGGAGCACTTCCCAATTTAGGTTAGGTTCAAGTGGCTGCCGCAGAGGCACACCAGGCTAGTATTAAAAGGCCCGTTGTGATACCGCCAACACTATAGGAAAGTCAGTCCCGAGTTGTTGGGATTTTCCAAATAACAGGATCCCGGGACTGACACTCCTAAACCGACATCGTTACTCCTCCTCGAGCCACTTAGATGACTTGATTAAGGCCTTCAAGTCCTTTATATCCAGCTCTGTAACGGGAACTCCCAAAAAGTGCGTTCTCGCGCCACTTAAAGCCGGGCAGTAAGATAAGATGCTCCACCGTTATACCTAATCGGTTTTTATCCCGAAGAAGCTGCTTGGTTGTGCCCTGCCTGGCAAGTTCGTCTGCCCTACGGTTTCCTTCAATGTCACTGTGTCCCGGGACCCATGTGAGGTTCACGCCGTTCTGTTGGGCCACCTCTTCAATAGATCGACGACAGCTTAGCGTCAGTTCAGAGTAAGAACCAAGAGCTTTGATGGCCGCTTGGCTGTCGTTGAAAATAACGATATCCTCGCTGACACCACGCTTATTTATCCAGGCCGCGGCGTCGAAGATTGCTCAGACTTCAGCCTTCAATACGCTGCAATGATCAGGTAGTCTAAAGGAGAGCTAAAGGTCCAGATCCCTTGAATAAATCTCTCCTCCAAACTCTGCCGCCTAAATTCGAGCTGTCGGTGTAAATAATTAGAAATGTCGCCATTAGTAGCGGGATACCGATCCGTCCTCTCCCAGTCTTCCCAGCTGGGAATGTTTACTTTGAAGCGTCTGTCTCCGACTGTTATGGTCGCACAACGATCTGTGCTCAGAGGGAAAAAACTGTAAGATTCCACTTTAAAGGCAACCCCTCTCCGCTGGTGATCGCCGCATATATGCGTTTCAATTTTAATAGCACGCGACCATCACACCATATTTGGTCATACGAAGATCTACAAAATTAGTTGTTTTTATTATGTTTTCCAAGTTTAAATTTACTTTCATATTTAGCGTGATTTCGTTGCTCTGACGTGTAACACAGCGTCAGCAATTTGCGGCTCATCGGTCGGCCACAATGATTCATTCTCATGCTCGTACCTCACGCGTACCAACACGTCAAGCAGCGCTAGAGAATCGATAATGATGCATGAGTTCTGAGTGATTGACTATGACAGGAGGCGCGAAAAGACCGAAAAGGTGACAATTAAAAATTTGAAGTAAAGAAGAAGAAAATCAAAACACCAAGACTCATCGATGCTAAAATTTAAGATCTATATATAAGAATAAACCATTAGTTACCAGGGTTACATGATTTCGAATCATTTTTCATTTCAAATCTACTATCAATTAAGAAATCAATTTGATTTGTGATTTGAATCGGCATTCAAATCAAAGATACTTTCAATTTGTGATTTGAATCATGAACCAATTCAAAGATACCCTGTAAAAACGTTGGATTACCCAGACGACTCTAATGAAAATCCAATTCATTTCATAAGATTGGATTGGAATCCCGCTACTCATGGAGGAGGGGTTTATTCAAAGGATCTGAACCTTGAGTTCTCCTTCAGACTACCAGATCACTGCAGTGTATTCCAGGCTAAAGTCTCAGCAATCATGGACGCCGCGGCTTGGATAGGTCAACACACTATATGACAAGCGGCCATCAAATCCCTTGGCTCTTACTCGTTGAACTCTGAACTGACGCTCAGCTGTCTTCGAACTCTACAAGAGATAGCCCAACAGAACCGCGTGAACCTCACATGGGTCGCGAGATATGGAGACATTGAGAGAAATTGTAGGGCCGGCGAACTTGCGAGACAGAGCACGACCAAGCAGGTTGTTCGGGATAAAGGGGGCTTAGGTATGCCGTTTTCTCCATGCAAGCTAATACTGAAATAGTACACACTCTTCCAGGCCAACCAAAGAAGGCTGCAATCTCCAGGGTGCCGGACATGCAAACAAACCTGACCGAAATGGGATCATAAAAGATCAAGATACATTTATGCCCCAAGGAGAAGAGAAATCTCCATATTAATAAGTGTATTAACTGGGCACTGCCTTATTGGCAGGCAAGCAGAAAGACTAGGTGTGTCCTACCGACGATGCTGTAGGAGTGGCAAAGATGACGAGGAGGAAGAAACGGTGGCGCACCTCATCTGCAAATGCCCGGCTTTAGGTGGCGCGAGAAGGCGCTTTTTGGGAGTTCCCTTCCTTGTTAGCCTACGCCAGGTTACGGAGCTGGATATAAAGACTTGATGACCTTCATCAAGTCATCTAAATGGTTCGAGAAGGAGTAACGATGTCGGTTTAGGGGCGTCAGTTCCGGGATTCTAGTTTTGATGGTATCACAACGGGCTTTTTAATACTGGCCCATGTATGCCTCTGCGGCAGCCACTTCAACCTAACCTATAGGATTGGACCACCTAATCCAACTAGTACTACTAAATCCCGTACTCCATGGAACACCCACACAAGAGTATTTTACAAAAAAATTCCAACTAGATTACTCCAGTTGGAGTACAAAACAAAGCGAGAGAGGAACACCAACTCCACTCTCCCTTTTCATTGGAGTATGTACTCTATGGAGTATTATTTGTCGTTGCCGAATTCATATATCAAATATTGATTTTCGATCCCTGTAACATAATGTCTCACATATGACGCAAATTATCACTCAGCATAGCAATGGGCAATTTTTCTAAATGAATGAAATGAAAACACGGCTGTTGCTTATTGAAAAATCATTCATTAAAATTATGATTATTATTTTCGTATGCACTTTAAATAAGCAGCGCAATTCAAATTAAATTTTTTTTATAAAAATAATGTCTCTTGATCGACAAAATTGCCGCTAAAAATTCCTTACCAACGAACAAGCAACTTGGCCAAGAGTCAAGCAACAGAAGCGCGCAAATGATGCTGACACAGGGTGAGTAGGGAGAAGAAAATATGCGCAACGACATTCGGCATGCGTCAATGCAGTAATTTTCAACGGAAAATGCAAAATCTGCGAAAATTGGAGAAATATCTTTTCGTTTGTTTTTTTTTTGCGTTTGAAATCAGCATCGTTATTTTAGCACTCACTCAAAGTCAATAATGTGCAAATTTGAAATAGTATACATATTTGTTAAAAGTCACATTGCAACAAAAATAAAAAAAAAATTGTTCGTGCCCAAATGTACCATAACGAAAAATCATCTGAGCGGAAGCCGCTAAATAACTGCCCTTTGTGGCTCGTTGTCGGCTGCCAAAAAGTTAATATACTATACACACAAGCTTGTGCCAATAAGTGTTTAAGTACAGGGTGTGTAATTTTTTTTTTTCACTTTCCAGTTCAATGAATCAAAATCGTATACTCGAGACAAACAAATGCCGAAGTTGTGACGAAAATTTTAAAAATTTGCCATCCCTGTGCTAATCTTGGCTTGCCAATAACTGATGGTGAGAATCTAGAAAGTATATTCAACCAGGTCTCATCATCATTTATTCGCCCTTAACCACCTGGGCGATTTTGGCCGTTTCGTATCAAAGCAGGTCAGTCAATCCTTTTTGGCGAAAACTGACGCCAATTAGAAACACCAAGGGAGTTCACGTCATCCTCCACTTGTTGTTTCCATCTCTGTAGAGGTCCCCCTCTTCCTCTGCTGCCGAATTCGGGTGTCGATAGAAAAACCTTCTGTGCTGGGGCTTCTTTGTCCATACGCATAACATGATCCAGCCAGCGGAGCCTTTGGGCTTTAATTCGCTGGACTATGGTCAGGTCTGCGTAAAGCTCGTACAGCTTATCATGGTATTGCTCCGAGTCCATTGGCAAAGCCGTATAAGCTTTGCATGGAAGTCAAGTTAGGCCTAAAGGATGATTTACACGGGTCGATTTTTGTCGTTCCACTGCGTTCTACCTTCAAATACAAGGTGTGAATCGATCGAATTGCATTTACACGGTGGAACGACAAAAATCGACCGATGATAAAAAGATCCTTAAATGTTCCCAAAATGATACGAAATCGAACCCAAAACGACCCAAAAATTATCCGAAAAATATCCCAAAATTACACCAAAATGACAAAATGATCCCAAAATGATCCAAAAACGATTCCCAAATTACACCAGAACACCCTTAAATGTACCCTAAAATGATCCCAAAATTATCCAAAAATGTTCCCAAAATAATCCTAAAAGAATCCCAAAGAGACCCTCAAATGTTCCCAAAATGATCCACAAATTATCCCAAAACGACTCCAAAATGATTTTAAAATAGCCCCAAAATTATTCCAAAGTGACTTCTAAATGATCTCAGAATGATCCTTAAATAATCCGAATGTGATCCCAAAACTATACAATACAAATACAACACGGTAAAATGGTAACCCTGGGCGTCTACCCTACTTGAAAATACCTTTCATTTGATACCCATATTAGCATATCTAACTCCATAATTAAAAAAAAATTGAGATATATGGCAACCCTGTACACCTCCCAAGTGGCAACCCCCAAGTAGATAGTCTTAGAATCAATCATACTATGCCAAATTTCTTCCAAATCGGTCAAGCGGTTCCCGAAATAGTCCAGATATACAAATATACTGTGGTAAGGTGGCAACCCTATTTGAAACTATTCTAGTTGACATGTCGCTGAAAATAGCTTTCACTTCATACATACCCATATTGACATATTTTTCTACAAAATATAAAAAAATTGAGATAGGTGGCAACCCTGTAACCCGCCCTCAGTGGCAACCCCCAAACATCAAACATACTATCTATATTCAAAATTTCATCCAAATCGGTCAAGCGGTTCCTGAGATAGTCTGGATATACAAATATACAAATATACTAGTCTAGCTCGTTTAAAGTTATAAGATTAAAGGGTGTCACAGATGAAAAAAAAAACAATAATGGAGCACCAAACAATTTTCAATGCCCTCAATAATACAAAGAAAAAGCCTTATGACAAACAATTAGAAAAGGTATATCTCAATGACATCTTAAAAGAACCCCGAGGTTTGGGATAGCCCTTAGGAATGACAGTTTAAGTATCTAGACCCAAGCGGTGTGTCTCGGGCAAGTACCCCAACCGCTTACAATAATGAATAAAAACATTTCTTTAGTATTTCTGCTCTACAAATTATAATTTTTGCCTCTTTTTTAAATTATGAGCGTTAGTAATTTGTCATTTTAAAGTGCAAACTACACCGCTGCATTTATTTATGCATGACATGTGTCATAATCAGCTGTTGTCGGCCATTATACCGATCGCAATTTAACACTTGCCTGCATTCAGTTGAAGAATCTAACAAATGTGCTTGCAGAATTTGTGTGTGACTTTAAGAAAGTACCAGAATAAAATAATAAAATGAAATGAGACGCTGTGGGACAAATGTTGGTAAAGAATGTGTGACTAATTAAAAAATACACATTTAAATTGTTAATGAATAATCAAGAGAGAAAAGCGTTGTTGAAGGTTGTTACGTTTTTCCAGTGCCCTATTGACTAGGAATGTGAATCAACAAAATCATATCATAATAATCGCCGATACCCGATATATAGTGGTGGAGCTCTATCTTGAAATACAGAGCCGCATGCTTCGTTGTTGCTGTACATTTATCAAGCCACGGCAGCTAGTGCGACAATTGTCCGAAAATCTACAAACCAAATTCACACACATTATTACGATCTTTGCTTGGCCTCTCGAACAATAAAATTAATGCTGCGCTTGTGAGAACGCTATGATCGCACTGTCCAATCAATGGTTGTCGTTTGTTATGCTCAGTCGCTCACTTGGCAGCAACGATAAGCTGTTGCCTCGGTGCTTGCTAGTGAACGTGAGAGCAAAAAGAGATAACATAATTTGATTGCTGCGATAACCGCTCTTTCACTAATACACACACACTTTAATTTCTCCCAGGCCCTGCTGTATATACTGTTCACTTAGCAACCAACGCCTAGCACGAGCGCAGATATCTAGGGCAACAAAGTGTTTTGTTTTTTCTGAAACGGTCTAATGCCAAAATATTTCTAATTAGCACAAATGTAGTTTTCTAATTTTTTGGGACGATTTTATGTTTATTTATTATTTGCGCGAAAAAGTCAACACAGTGCGCTAAATCTAGCGGTATATTTTGGCTTAATGTACTATATAATGACAAACATACAAAAATATGCACATTTTCAGTTTTACCTACACCCATGAACTTCGCGTGTCTCTTTTAGCGTCCAATATTTTTTTTTTTTCAAAAATTTTTTGCTACTCAATGCGAAAATCCTTATTTTCGAAATGAAAAAAAAAAAAAAAAAAAAAAAAAAAAAAAAACTAATGGCGGCGATATACCTACAGGTTATCATCATAACCTCTAACGAGATTTTTAGCCGAGCTTCTCTTTCCAACTTGTGGTGTGTTGCTTTTTGAGTTTTTCCTACAAGTTGGCGGGACCTACAGTTTTTTGCCGACTACGAACGGCACTTGCAAAGCAAATGAATTTGTCGAGGGGCGACCCCGTTTTAGAAAAATTCTTTTTCTAAATAATTTTTGATGTTACTTTTGCCGGGCATCGAACCGCCACGACTTGGTGTAGAAGGCCGAACACTTAACCGCTACACCACGGCGGCCGCCAAAAGAAACTCACGCAAATTTTCGAAAGAGTAACACCTAAAGAGCATACGAATCAAGATCGCATGGTGCTCTTAAACTAGCAAAACTAGATTTTCAGTGCAGGGCTTTATAAACTTAAGTGTGCATTTAGTAAAATAAATTATTTAAGTTTTTTTCAAAAATTGTATGAAAAAAAATTTATTTTTTTTCTCAAACGAAACTACTGTTATTTCCGCAAACTGGGATCACTTAGCTATTTTCATTGCGCAATATTTTCTTCTTTCCAGCTAACAAATGCGTAATTACGTAAAATGTAAGAGTTAATAAATTTTTCAATTTACTTTTAGCAATGCGTGACTCCAGGTCACTAAGTTTAAGCGCTCTACGCAATATTACTTAATTCGATTACAAAGCGAAATTCACCAAAGTCTAGTCTGTCTGTTTCTCTTCATGATATGTGGTGAATACGATGGACCTATTGGTATGACAATCCCGCAAGTTGCCCCGAAGTCATCCAAATTTTTACTCAGTACTAGTACTAGTATAAGGGTATTATAATTTTGTCCACATAACGGTACTACGTAACGGCACAAAATAATCGACATAGATATAGATTTCCATATATGAAAGTACTTAGGTTGGAAAAAAGTTCATTAAGGCATGTCTATCCGTCCGTCCGTCTGTCCTTGAATGAAAATTGAGATATTTGCACGAAATTTTGTATACAGGTTACTTTCTGGCCAAGGTAGGTTGCTATTGAAAATGGGCGAAATCAGATGATAACGCGCCCTTTTTCGATATCGAAATTTCGAAAATCACATAAATTGACATATCTCGGTAGCTGAAGTGGCTAAAATAATAAAATTTTATGAATACTCCCCCTGGTCATTCTCTTATGACTTTTTCATAAATTTATTAAAGTGGGCGTGGCATTTTTGAAAATTCGACTGGTCATAACTTTTAAACTGATTACGGTAGAACGATGAAGTTTGGCACAAAGCATACGCGTATCGTTGGGAGTACACCTGATGAAATTTGATAAAATCGCCCTCCAACCATGCCCACTTTCGGTATCGAAAACTTCGAAAATCACCTAAATTGACATAATTCGGTAACGGAAATGGCTAAAATGCTATAGTTTGGTAGGATGAGCCCCCTCGTCATTCTATTATGATTTTTTGATAAATTTTTTGAAGTAGGCGTGGTACCGCCCACTTTTCAGGCAGGCATATTTGAAAATTTCACGGGTCATAACTTTTAAACTGATTAATTGCTACAAGGTATACTAGCATATACTGATGTAATTGGACGAAATCGCTTCCCAACCACGCCCACTTCCGAAATGGTATATTTCGAAAATCATATGAAAACTACTGCTGGGTATTTAATGTTCGGGTTACCCGAACTTAGACTTAGACGGTAGTTAGAAAATAGAAAGAATGCCTGCATATATTTTTTTGTTGGAAACTCAATAATTTTCATTTTTTTCGTTGCTAAAAGTAGGAAAATCGCAAAATAGAGCGATTCACTAATTGCAAACAAATTATACTATGTAAAAAAGAAATAAAATTGTTTATTTTATTTTGTTATTTATTTTCTTTCTTTTTTCTTTTTTTTTCTTTTTTGTAGATATTCAAATGAACTAAAATAATTTCTTTGATATATCTTTCACGTGTTTTTCTATGCTTGTAGATACATTCATTTGCAGTGAAATTATTATTACTCAAAGTACTGTGAATTCCTTAACAAAAAAAAAAAAAGACAAAAACAAAGGCGAACTCATAAAAATGAAACATATTTAAAACCAAAACTGTGACAGCTGCTGCTAATATGCATAGACGCTAGTGATGTGTTCTTTTTTTACTGCTTAAAGCGGCGGGGTTGTCAGGTTCGGTTAGATATACAAAATTTACTTTAGTACTAAAAACAATTTTCAAAACACATTTTGTACTCTATTTTAGTACTCAATTTAGCACTAAATTCAAGAACTTCTTTCCAGGACTAAGTTTTAGTACTAGTAATTTAAACACATTATATACTTATTTCAGTAGTAAATTTTAGTACTTATTTTACTACTAAATTCCAATTTTATCTTTGAGATGGTTCAAATAAGGTTAACTGTGGCAGACATTTCCAGTTCTATTTTAGTACTTGTATTTATTGCTTTATTTTAGAAGTAGATTTTGGTAACCAAAAATGTTAGGAACTGTAGCAAGATATCTATGTAGTTCAAAAAGCTCTTAACTTTTAGTACTTAATTTGTGTACTAAATTTGAGTACTAAAATTTTGCACTAAATTGCAAAACTAAATTTGTGTACTAAATTTTAGTACTAAATTATAAAAATAACTTAACTTAATTGTACTTAATTTCTGTACTAAATTTTTAGTACTAAATTATAAAACTAAATGTGTGTACTAAATTTTAGTACTAAATGTGGACAATAGATTAAGCATCACTTCGTAATAAATTTGAGTTTCATTGTCTTATAACTGCTTTCTAAGCTTTAATGGACAAAGAAGACTCGGTTCTGTGAATTCGGTATTTTTAATTTTTAAAAAACATTTTTGTACTAATATTTCGAGCTATTTTTTACCTTGGAGTTAATAACAAACTCGTGTAGTTCTGGAAATTACCTTTTGTTCTCACAAAAGTTTGGTGCGTAGATTTAGTAATTAGGATTACTTTTTTACGTAAGTAATTTTTTAATTTAATTTAGTACCTACTAATTTTTTTTTTTTTTAATTTTGTTAAATTCCATAGCAAAATGTATTTTTTTTAATGTGAAATTCAACTAAGGTACTCTAGTAAGTTTTGAGCGTAAATTTTGTACTAAACTTTAATTTTAAATCTCAGTAATTTAGTAATTCAATTTAGTACTACTTTCTGTACTAAATTTTAGTACTAAATGTGTGTACTAAATTACGAAAATAAAGCTGTGTACTAAATTTTAATACTAAATTTGTGTACTACATTTTAGTACTAAATTTGTGTACTATATTTTAGTACTAAATTACAAAACAAAATTTGTGTACTAAATTTGGCCAATAAATTAAACATAGCTTCGTACTAAATTTGGACTTCTTTGTCTTTATAACTGCTTTTCTAAGCTTTAACGGACAAAGAAGACCCGGTTCTGTGAATTCGGTATTTGTAATTTTTAAAACACATTTTAAGCGCCTCCAGCTATTCGAACGTTCGTTAGCACCCTCGTATACCATTAAAAAAAAGCTTAGTTTTCCAATTGAAAAAAAAAAAAAAAATGGAGTACAACCAAAAGTCAGCGGAAAATTGAAATGAGATGCCATAGACCTACACACATAACGAGCTCATTCAGAAAATACACATAAATATGTAAAAAAAAAAAACAAGCCAACCACAACAACAATGAGACACCGAAGATTGCTATGCCACCGGCCGCTAACGAAGACACCAGACGGCGTGAAATTTTCGTATAAAAACACGAGCGGAGAGTGTGTGAACTCTTGCCATTGTTTTGGTTAATAAACTACTTTTGTTATATTGGGATTAAACATTGTACACTGTTTTTGCTGTTGTTGTTGTCGCTTGTTGAAGACTTCTGCCAACGCGCCGGTGCTCATCATCAAACTAAAACAATTCGTAGTTGTTTTCCGTTCATGTTGCCATTGCTATTGGACTTTTCACATTCATCAAGCAACGTATAAAATCTAAAGCAACATCACGAAATCAAGCAATTGAAAAACGGCAATCGTCCAATCAACAACAAAATACGAAAAAGCAACAAAAACAAAATTTTTATATAATTAAATACTACATAAACGTAAATTTAAATTTAAACCAAAAAAGAATTTTCACAATTAGCATACACACATTGAATTACTCGATCAAGAAAAGTGCACAGTTCTTGACAGGCAGCTAGCGAGCGCGCACGTAACGGGTCTGTTGTGAAGAAGGCATACTAGAGACTAGTGAATATAGCAGCAAGGAAAATATTAAAAATAAAAATCCCTAACAAAAAAAAAAGTTAATAGTTAAAAATAAAAATTTCAAAAAAAAAATTTAAAGAATCTCAAGAATTCACTCGCATTCCATTGCGTTTTGTTGCACAAGAGATCAAAGCAAAGTGTTAACACATTAAAAATACCAACAAAATTACTGTTAACCTAAGTCGCGTGCATTCATACAAATCGTGTCTACTCGCGTGCAAGAACGTGTGTTGCTCAAAATATTTGACGATACCCAGCTAAAGAGTGTGTTCCGTTAACACCTTCGCAATACGCAGTCGTACGTGTGTTAGTAAAAAAAAAATTGAAAATTTTACGTTTACTGCGTGAAAGTTTGTGTCATAAAATACAAACTCGTTGTCGCCACAGCCAGTAATACCAAGCCAGCCTTCTATCTAATTTAGCAGCAACCGTGCAACATACATAAATCAAGACGCAGCTAAAGAAGTGTTGCAACAACCAGTTGGAAGAAGTAGAACACATCAAGAAAAAAATACAAATAAACAAACAATGGCTGATGTTTCGCATGAGTTAGACGCATTGCGTTTTGTGGTGGTAAGTTGTGTGAGAGAGAATCAGTTAAAAGTTGAAAGAAAAAAAAAATTAAAATTAACTAAAAATGGGTAACAACAGTTCGCTGCAGCGAAACCCCAAACTAGACAGACAACTAGAATTTGCTGGATGAAATCATAACAGTTAAAAAATACAAATTTCATTCGTTTCGTTTGCTTCTTTTTTCTCTTATAATTCACAGATGCTTTTTCGTGATAGGGTAAATACAAATAGTCGCTGCTTTCTTAAGAATAAATATAAAATAAAGGCAAATGATAAAATAAAGGATAAGTCATGAAAATTCTGGTTAAACTCATACTAGTCCAGGTTCAATGCTTTTTGGGCTAGTATGGAACTAGAATATTTCATACTACTCCTTTTTGGACTAGTATGGGGTTTAGTTCATTTTATGGAAATCATACTAGTCTCGGTTAAACTAGTATGGGACTAGTATTTTACAGATATTATAATTTTAGTATATCATATATCATGACTAGTAGATGACTGGTATGTATGTATGTTCTGGTCAAAATCTGACAATTTACATCTCGTAGTTGGCGCACAAACTAGTTGTAAAGTATTAAAAGTAATATGATTTAAAAAAATCAAGGCTCAAAATTATAAAACAAAAATTTAACTTAAAAAATAAAAAAAACTTCATACGGTTAAATAATTCATTAAAAACATTTAAATAACCTAAATGTTTTTTATAATTGTATCGAGTACTAACATTTTTTTATCAAATAATCAAAGTGAAAAAAAATTAAAAAAAAAAAATTCAAATAATAAGGTCAATAAGATTTTTAAAGTCAGGTGTTCTCTCCAGAGGGTCAAGGGTCGGTAGGTAATTTTAAAAATTTTTTATTTAATTTTTTTGTTTTAATTTTAAAAAAAAAATTTTTTTGTTAAATTTTTTTTTTTTTTTTCTTATTAACATACTCCAATTTTTTACACTATGAAACATCTATATGCCGCCAAATATAAAAACCAAAATTAAATTATGTTTTCTTGATCCCAGGAAAAAAAATTACAACTACCGATATCTTACAAACCACCCTCTGAAGAGAAACCACAGGGTGACCCGAAAAATCTGATTTCATATTCGGATTCAGCACACCCAAAAACTTCAGAAACCCGTTGGGATTTTCAAAAACTTCAATTTTGTTGTACCGTGTTATTGTGCCAATACAGGCCCGTACGTAGGGGGTGGTTTTGGGGGTTCAAACCCCCCTATTGGCTCTCAACGACTGAATTTTTTCATAAAAACTGTCAAAAGTCACAACCTTCGGAGCATCCAAAAGTTCAAAACCCCCCCTTTAGCAAATTCCTGCGCACGGGCCTATGCCAATAGAAGCCAAATCAACCGTTACAACTTTTCCACTAGTTATAGTCGGTTTTTCAATGACTTATACGTGGAATCAGAAACTTCAGATAAAGAGATATGTTCGTATAAATTTTCAAGCCGAAATTCCGCAAGTATAATTTTTATTTCCTGAGCGAAAAAAAAAATAAATATCATAAGAAACTGATTACGAATGATGGAAAATACAAAAAATTTAAAATAAAAATTATAGTTAAAAATTAAACTCAAGGATAATGATTATGATCAAGGAAACTGATTGTGGCTGAAAAAATTAATAATTTACCTCGATCCAAAAAATATAAATTGAACAATAACAATTAAATTCCGATTTTTATTATTTAACCCATACTGTTTACCGTCTCTGAAAAAAAATAGCAAATTAAGCGTGACAACTAAAAAGGTGCACCAGGGCGTATGCGCAATATTTTTATAAGGGCGTCTCATATTTAGGATTAATTTTTCTTTTTGTAAATCTGAAGCAAACCGAAAATTATAGAGCGCTTCTCTGTAAATTTTTGTCATAAAAAAACACAACAAACTACTCGACTCTTGTCAGTTTTTTTTCTTTCTTAATAACCATTTTGACTGGAAAATGGAAATGACTTAGCTAAAGTTTAGTTGCACTACGTTGCACATTTCGGGAGGGGTTCGGACCCTTCTGCGATTGATTGTATTCAATCAGTGGTACAGGGTGCGTCTTACGTGATAATTTGCTATGATTTAAACATATTTTCATATATGTATCAGCAATTATGTAATTTAAATAAATTATAACAAAATTCAGGCGTTCAATTTAAAAAATATATCGCTTTAAATTCATATCATTTAGGGTTAATAGCCCCATTTTTGGAAAAAAAAAATTTGTATGAAGGCCAATTTTATTCGCAGTCACAATACATATTCACATAAAACATGATTAAGAAAATATTTCAAGGGAATTTTTTAATAATTAGTCAACAATCGAAATGGACTTTGTGCGAGTGAGTGGCAAAAGATATCGCCTTAAAATGATTATATGTAAGTAGGACTATTTTAGATTTGTTAAGAAAGTATGAATGAACTTTTCTAATTGTGAATCGTGTTGTATGAGAGTTTTAAAGTAATTTAATTTTTACAATTTTTCCGACAGAGCTGCTTTAATCTTGGAAAATATTTTTTTTTTTTAATTTTTTTTTTAATTTTTTTTTAAATTTTTTTTTTTTAATTTTTTTTTTAAATTTTTTTTTTTTAAATTTTTTTTTAATTTTTTTTTAAATTTTTTTTTTTTAATTTTTTTTTTTAACTTTAATGCAAAATTTTACTAAAATAATTCTAATTATATTTTTTTAAAATATGGTGCATTAGTAAAAAAATTATTCACAATAAATTTTTTTTTTTTATTTTACCAAATCATTTTTTCATTTTCGCCCAATTAATATAAATTTTTTTTCCTAATTAAGTTTTTTTAAAATATGGTGCACTAAAATTAAAATTTTATATATCAAGTGTGACGCCGTAATGAAAACATTACACATCCGCCGTGGTGCGCCTTTTTAATACTCACGCTTCCTTTTCTTTTTTTAGTTTTCAACTTTTTTACTAAAACAAAAATATAGTTGTAATTTTTTGTTTGAATTTCAACAAATAATTTTTTTTTTTAATTTGGCAAAATTAACTAAAAATTTGTTTAGTAAAAAATTATTCACAATAATTTTTTTTTTTTTAGTTTTACCAAATAATTTTTTTTTCAATTTTGCCCAAATAACTTAATTTTTTTTTTTCTGATTAAATTTTTTTTTTTAAATGGCGCACGAAAATTTAAATTTTATACAATCAAGTGTGACGCCGTAATGAAAACATTACTCATACGCCGTGTTGCACCTTTTTAATGCTCACGCTTTGCTTCCTTTTTTTTTAGTTTTCTACTTTTTTTACTAAAATAAATATATAGTTGTAATTTTTTGTTTAAATTTTAACAAATTTTTTTTTAATTTGATTAAATTAACTAAACGTTTTTTTTAGTAAAATGTATTCACAAAAATTTTTTTTTTAATTTTACCAAATATTTTTTTTTAATTTTACCAAATATTTTTTTTTAATTTTACCAAATATTTTTTTTTTTAATTTTACCAAATATTTTTTTTTAATTTTGCCCAATTAACTAAAAATTAATTTTTCTAACTAAAGTTATTTATCAAACTTGATGTGATGCCGTAATGAAAACATTACTCATACGCCGTGGTGCATCTTTTTAATTATCACGCTTTCTTTTTTAGTTTTCAAATTTGGCAGATTTTTTAAACTAAAAAAATTGTTCCTTAATACATAAATTATAATAAATTTAAATAAAAAATACTAAGAATTTTTTTTTAATATATTTTTTATGCATTTTTAATTTTTTTTTTACTAAAATTTTGAAAATATGAAACCAAAAAAATGCAAATTTTTTTCAAAAATTAATTCAAAACTATTATTTTTTAATTTAACAAAGTTGTAAATTTTTTTATTTACGAAAATTTCAAATTTTTTTTTCAAACAAAGCAAATATTTATTAACCAATAAAACTAGTCAAAAATATAGCAATAAAAAATCCTAAAAATAACTCAAACTGACAAACAAAAAAATATGAAATTATGCAAATATATACAGTTTTTAATGTACTTTCCTTTAGAGCCATTATTGTATTTTTAAAACCAAAATTTTTATATTTTTTCTCTTGTTTTCAAAAAAAGCTGTGCGTCATTAGCGCCACCTTTGACGCTCGTACCCGATATACGCCTTTCACCTAATACATCAGAAATAAAAAAAAGACGCAAAACAAATGGCGACCAGTAATAAAAAAAAGACAACTCAGCCACATAGCTTTGTGTTATACAAATTGCCAAAATACTTTTTAATTTTTTTTTTTTCGCTTAAACTTAAATCTATTCTTAAAAAATTTCGAACAAACAAAAACAAGCAAAAAATTTCACACACCCACACACAAATGGTGTATACGCCACCACCAAATCGTCGTCACCATGACAGTGATCATTTGGCGCTCGGCAGCTTTGTAGTTCACGTTCATGGTTCAACATCACCATTTGTCGTCGCCAACTCGGCAGACCGCTAAAGCACTCATCTACCCGGTGCTTGGCTGTATGTTGTTATTGGCGTGAAAAATTTATTTGACGCATTCGCGCGCCACCTATGGACGTACATACATACATATATGCATATGTATGCAGGTGCGCCTATATTTTTGGTTTTTGGGTGCGATAAGTTTGCCAAAATTGTGCGCCGCTTGCACCAGATACGGGGTGGGGATGAATATGTATATGTATCACTCCGGGAGCTAGCGTAAATGTTGGTTGTATATGATTAAAAAATTACAAGAAAACTTTGTATTTGGCATTTAGTTATATAGTTACCACGAACTCTAAAACTTTGTATTTCACTGTGTATCTCCTAAACTAGAAAAGCTGAAGCAATGCGCTATTGACTTTTGGAAAGTGCAATCCTTCAAGTGACAAACTTTCAGCAGATATGCGTTTAGATAGCTTGGTTTAGGTGGATTCTAGACTTGTGTAGTTCATGAACTAAGTATTTCAATGTACTAGATCATGGGAGTGATGGCGGGTTAGGGGTTTAGAATATACCCTAGGTAGGCATACTGGTCGTAAGAAGCGACTAATATACACATGGGTAATGACGATCGATGGCTGATCTTCGGATATGATGCCTCTCACCACGCATTACGAATTTTCTCCTTCCTCACGCATGGAGGGATGACATGATCTAGCGTACCGGGCTCATATCGGGAGAAGGACTGTCAATTTCGGCATCACTCCTAAAACCTTCGGGTAGTTTTTTTTTGCTGTTAACAACAACAGTGATCGCGGGAACTAGTTCCAAATTTCAAATGAACTACATACTTGAACTATGTAAAATTTTCGTCATATTTATAGGATTTATTGAGAATGAAAAAATGCCCAGAAACCAAAACGCGCGCTAAAGTAAAGTAAAACACTCGAGAGAGGGCGATCTTCTTTTCAATTTATCCTTTCAAAATTTATCTCATCTCAAAATAAGTGTATGCAAATACATAACTTTCCATCACACCCTCGTATGCGCACTTCCATGTTCTATTTTTTTTAGTATTTAGCGCCAAAATTTTGGCACTTGAAAGTGGAATATGTTTAAATTTTAATTCTCTACACAAAATTCTTTCATGAAAAGTGCTTTCAAAACAAAATATGAAAATGAATATCTAATTTTAAAACTTTTAGTGTGCGCTGTATGACAAATCCGCTAAAAGTCAAGGCGCAATTAGTTACACCTAAAAAATACTTAAAAAAAATATAAATATTTTTTCAAAAACAGTCGTCTAGAATTTACCCCCTAAACAGTTAGCAATTGATGAGAAAATAAGTCTTGCCAAAAATTAACGCTGTAACTTAACCCTTAGATGTGGCTATTATTTTTCGCCCCTTGCCTAAAGGCTCATTTACACGGTTCGATTTTTATCGAATCACTTGTGTTCAACCCTTAAATACAAGGTGAAGTTCGATCGAGTTGTTGTTTACACGGTCGACTGAAAAAAAAGGTTAGATTTTTTTTTTTTTTTTTTTTTTTTTTCAAAGTGAATTTTCTCATAATTTTTGAAACTTTTCCAAAAAACCTTTAGATGTTCTTTAATTTGAAGCTTTGAAGCTTCCAAAACGTCAAGTAAATAAAGAAAAAAAAAAATAAATTTTTGCAGTTTTTTTCACTTGGTATATTTTACTTATTTATGTAAGTCAAATGATTAATGGTTAAACGCCTGTTGAAAATAGCACAAAATGGCTTGGAATTAAAAAAAATTAAAAATATATAAATATGTATATAATACACACCCAATTACGCATTAGCACGTGCCGTTTAACTTAAAAACATGTTTGTTCATGATCTAATTTTTTCAATTTTGATATGTATGTATCTCCATATTTTTTTCATTCCTCTATAATTTAAGTGGCGTTCAGAGCACCTTCGAAACTACGTAGAAATATGTACAAAAAAATATTTCTTTGCAACATTTTTCACATATCCAAATCAATCGAAAATTAAATTTTCGCTTATAATTTGCAACCTTTTCTGTTGCATTTTTATACCAAACCCGAAAATTTGATTGATGTGCCTTCCGGCTTGTAAAAATTCTTGTGTACATTTGTAATTTTAAAATAACCCAAAATTATGTTTTACCTCCCCCAGCCGATGCAAATGCATCCACATTAAAATCAAAATTTTTTTACTTGAATCATACTGTATCCGTACAACGGTTTTCTTTGTTTTGCTCTGTTTTTGTCTGCAGCTGTCAGCCGGCAACAGCTAAAATACGTTGCAATCTTGATGGCAGTGAAATGATTTTAACAAAGTGTCATGCCTATAAAAATCAATTTCACATTTGTTTAGTAGGTATTTTAATTTGCAAATAGTTTAATAGACTTGTGTGTGTGTGTGTGTGTGTGGGCACATAAAAATGCATATTTCACACAAGTGGCCAAGTGCAGACTCGGACATTAATGTCGCTACGGCGAGTGAATGAATGCAAAATTCTTTTTGCCGTTATTTGAAGGCTGACACACGCTGCAGGAAATGTAATTTATTTGCTGGCAAATGTTGACTAAATTTTAAGCATTTATGTATTATATGAGTATGTACATAATTTTGTATTCAAGAATGTATAATAAATGTACTACATACATATGTATATTTCAAGAGAAAAATTTTGCATATGCCAAAACAATTGAGATATATTTCATTCGAGTTTTAGACGATTTTACCACATCATGGCCTTTTAAGTATAATTTACACAGGTCGATTTTTGTCGTTCCACTCCGTTCTACCTTCAAATACAAAATGTAAATCGATCGAATTGCTATTTACACGGTGGAACGACAAAAGACGACTAGAAAAATAGACCCATGTAAAACAGCCTTTATAGCTACGGCCATCGGTAAAGGCTGATTTAAGCGGGCTACCCACCTGCCAAGAAATACCTCACGAAAAAAACGAGCATATATTTCTTGTGCCTGGTCAAGAAAATTTGACGTTTACGGCATTTTCCATTTTATTGCAGATAACTATTATAAAAATGTATAAAACATGTGCAGCGAAGTATATACTCATCTTTGCCGTGAATCTGCACGTTTACCTCAAGAATTATATACGAGCATATTTATTTCTTGAGGTAAACCGGCGTTGCCAACCATCGAAAATTGTAGTATTTTTTCTTAAGAGCTGAGTATTGGCTCAAGAAAGTTTGACGTGTGAAAACAGTTCTTGACCATTTCTTGAGCGTTTTTTTATATGGCGTTTGACATTTCTTGGCAGGTGAGTAGCCCGCTTTATACGGGTCGATTTTCTAGTCGATTTTTTTCGTTCGGTCGATTCACATCTTGTATTTGAAGGTGGAAAGCAGTGAAACGATAAAAATCGACCCGTGTAAATGAGCCTTAAATCAATTCAAATTTTATTTTAAAATTTTAGTTAATACTCATTCTGTCAGTCAAGTATGACAAGTAACACGACTGTTTCTTGAGCTCAAAGTCAGACTAAACTCTTCGATATCGGACTTAAACCATTTAGAATTCCCAAAAACTTTTGGTACATTTCTGAAAATCTGAAAAAAAACGACGAAACGACTAAATGTCGCCATTGGATCTCTCTAGTGCTCAAATATTGCTTAGAAACTCAATACTGTACCATTTCACATTGTTACAACCTTGAAAGAACACAATTGGAGCGCCAACATCTCTTTTGCTATTTTTTTATTTAAATTTCAAAGACCCCAAACGATCCTTGCCAACATTGGTGCTTTGCATTAGAAAGAGCTATTGTTATGCCATTGACAGTTGCGTTACAAAAAAAAAAAAAAATTGCAAGCAAGTTCAGGGATGTTCAGTAACAAACACTCTTACAGCAGCTTGAATGCACATACACACACATTCACGTGCAATCAATACATGTGAGGTGTATTTTTGTGCACTTGCAAGTGCATAGCACCGAAGTATCGCTGCTCGTTGCCATTTTGACAAATAACAAAAACACTCGTGGGAGAGTGCAGTGCTGATTAATTGACAACGACATTTGTATGCGACAAAAAAAAAGAAAGCATGAAATATTTTGAAGATCACGCATACACCCTGTGATTGGCATTGTTGCAAAGAATTGTTGTTACGATTGCAGGTAAAGTCGCGGGGTTTTATTTTTTGCAAGCAAATGGTGAATGAGATTTTCAGAGAATGAGTTTGTGAATGAACTAATGTGACATGCTGCAATTATATGCTTTCACCAGCATGATTAATTTTGTTCGAGATAAAATAAAAATGCGGTGCAAAGTAAAAGATAAAAAAGAAAGAAAAAACTGAATTAAATAGAAAAAAGAATTAAAATAAAATAAATTAAAAGAACAAAAATAAAGCAAAATAAAATCTAAAAAATTTTGGAATGTGCACTTTGAAATAGGTGAGCTGACTGTATCTCGGCAGCTAAATATTTGTTGTTGTTGTCGTTGTAACAGTACTTCACCCTGCGTTGTCGGATCATCCATTCACTGAATGGGATATAAGGGAGCAGACAAGGTTGTTCTGATATGGACAGTCCTTTGTCGGATATGAATACCCTACGGTGAACAGCATCAGTATCAAAAGGATACCAGCCGTGGGAGCGGTTTCGTTGACCCCGTAGCCGTGGTCGATGTGCATTTTTTCTTTCACGATAGGCATACCTACCTCGGGCGTATTCTTAAGACCTTACCCACATGGGCTGACGGCTGATTATAGGATTTTCCTATTTCAGAATGAAGAAAGCCCAAATCCGGCATTTGATCAAAAAAGTCGGTCTTCTTCAAACAAGTTTCGAGATAGATAAGGTGATCTTCAACTCAATCGTCGATCTCTACTGAGAAACATTTACTACTCTGCGAAAACCTCACAAAGTCTTCATTCAGTCAAGGATATGTACATACATTGGATGATCGTGCTCATTAACGGGTTGCAAGCCCAGTGGGAGCACACCTTCCACAGCTGACAACTTTGAATTTTGGACGAATCTTTAAAGGCTGATTTACCCGGGTCGCTTTTCTAGTCGATTTTTTGATCGATTTTTCATTCAACCTTCAAATGCAAGGTGTCAATCGATCGAACTGCTATTTACACGGTGGAACGATAAAAGATCTACCAGAAAATCGGCCCATGTAAATCAGACTTTAGTCATGTAAAAGTATACCCTTGAGTATTGAAACTTGTCTGAAAAGTTTTGAATGCTATCAGGATTCTCTATGCAGGATTCATGGCTTCACGGGTTCGCTCCTAGCCAGACCATTTCTAAAGAGATTGAACCTCAAAAACTACTTTGTAAAAATATACCCCTTATGACATGTATTTATCAGAAACTCAGTTTGAACATCAAGAGCCTTCAAAAAAAAAAAAATATTTTACTTTCTGTCTAATCTCAAAAATCACACAAAAGTTTCGGCAACCAACTAAAAATTTGCAAATAGCCCAACAAAATTACAAAACAGTCAAAATTCGATAAATAAATTTTAAGAACCCAATCAAAACAGCACATTTCTAAGCGCCTAATAACAACATACTGAAAATGCCAATTGCCGTTATGACACAAGTAAAATTTGCACAAACTAACGGTACAACGAAATTAATCAACAACTTTTGTGTATTTTTCATTTAACACACAGGAATCACCACTCTCCTCCAAGGTGGCGATGTTTAACAAACAAACGCAACAACATCAGCAAGCACAGCTGCTCAACCCGTTCTCCGCAGCCAGCGGACGTGCCTCACCAAAGCCTACATTCTCCAAAGATGAATATGGCAAGTAAGTATTGTTGAAAGTGTGGACGATACTACTTTGAGTTTGGGAGCACTTTAACTTATGTTAACCTCTCTTTTCACAGACCTCTGGCCGGCAGCATAACCGAGATGCGCGGACAGAAGGCTAATATGCATGTACTGCGCGAAATGTTGGAATTGTGTCAAATAATCGACTCTGAAGGCTACGCTGTGAAGGATGAGCCGACAATGCGTGTCATACCATTTGGCGAACTTTTCAATGTGAGTACAAATCAAAAATTCAAACTACGTTCTTTGGCTAATTTACTAATCATGCACCTTTCCTTTGCACTTCTCTTACACCACATAGATCTACAATTACATCTCCGATAAAGTGGTGGGCATTTTATTGCGCGCTCGCAAACACAAACTAGTCGAGTTCGAGGGTGAAATGTTGTTTCAACGACGTGATGATGACGTGCCAATTTTTCTGCTCAAACCAATCGTTGATATACGCCATGAGCTAAATGCCAAAATTGAAGATATCAAACGTGGTAGCAGCCCGGCGCCACAAGCGACCTCATTATTGTTGGACAAAAGCGCACACAAGCAAAAATTGGCATCACGCTCAACAACGCCAACCGCATCACCAGCGCCATCGAAGCATACAACACCTGCACATTCAAAAGCATCGTCACCGGTGCCCTCGAAGGCGTCGTCACCAGTACGCTCAAAGGCATCATCACCTGCGCCAGCAGATACTGTCAAATTGGCACAAACAGCAGCTGCACCAACAACAACACAGCAGGGTGAGGTGAAGCAACAAACCACGCAGCAACAGGCACCTGAGGTGACGATTACAGCGGCACCTGACGCTGCAGCAGAGCAACTCGCCCGGTTAGAGGGTGGTGAAGAGGCAAAAACCCCACCACAGCAAACACCTGAAATTGATGCAGGCACAGATGCAAGCGCAGTGGTTAGTAATGAGATCACCCCGTCAGAGTTGGAGCCTGTCATTGCAGAGCATATCGAGATGCCGGTTCCGATTAGCGCTGAGGGCGCAACAAACGACCAAAATGTTATCGATATACCGACCAACGCTATTGATGCCACCGCGCTAGCAGCGCAAGTTGAGGCTTTAGCGACAGCGCCAACTTTAGTAGAGGCAACCGCTGATGCTGCACTCAAAGAGACAGATTCATCGAATGCTGGGGAAAATCCGCAGGCCTAATTTTCTTTTTAGAAAACACAAGTGATTAAGCTAATTAAACATTAAACATACATACAATAACTCAATGGAAGCTGGGACTAGTTTATGACGGAGTACTTAAGTTTCTTGCAATTCATTTCTGCACAGAAGCAAATGAATAATTTGTAGTTTAGACATAAGCTGCAGTATTACAATAACAAAAACTAACTGTAAAACAAATGTGCTTGCATAGCCAAACGCACACCGCACACACCAACAACAATTGTCAGCTAAAATGCGGCGAAGCTTCGTAAGTTTTCGCAGAAACTTCGCGCTTCATTCGAGCTGTTCGATTTGCTGTTGTAATTAAGGAGATTTTAGGCAGGAAAAAACATACATATTTGTATATATATTTGCTGTTGTTTGGGTACTTAAAACAAAAAATTATATTAAAATATTAATTTTTTTTTTTTTCAATAAAATAGTATAGACAGAAAGTAAAAAATATAACTAATGGATTTCTTTAATGGATGTCTATTATATAGTTAGTCGATCATACTGATTTATCTAAACTTGTTTGATTAACTAGGCCCGGTTTTTCTTGCTAACGCAATGCATTCGCTGAGTATATTTTTTTCGTTGCCGTCATGCCCTCCCAGTTTTTGGCTCCCAGATCATTAAGGACTGCGACGCACTCATCGACAAGCTTCGAAGTTGTAGTGTAAGACTGCAAGGCGCGAAGGGCGGCCTGACTGTCAGACATAATGTAGATTCGCCTAGAGCATAGTCTTTTTCGGCTTCGATCCATCTTCCAGCTTCGATCCATCCCTATACCAAATCTCCGAATCGGATTCAGCATAAGGGTTTCCTGTGTCTCAGAGCACTCGATCTACGATTGAAACTTCAAAGTTTCGCATTATCCTGAGCATAGGAGTTACTGCATCACTTATTTGCAATATAGGACTATTTATGAAATTCTTCATATGTCCTGTCATATTTCCGATTTTTAGATCGGAAAGGGTTTGAAGTAATAGGGAAATGCATAGCAGTCTTCGTAGATTTCCTGGTTGGAACGCAAGTTACTGTTTACACAGAGGATGTTTCTTTAAGTTAACGACGATGGCAGATTTTCACTGGTTCCGGTATAAATACAACCTTAACTTGTCCACCTGTTGGGAATATATCCTATATAAATTTGATAGAACTGGAGCTGTATAGCTGATTCCTCGCTGCAACAGACAAGGATAGACCCCACCCGGTCTTGGAGATTTGAAAGGACTGAAACATTGGTTAGCTTTGTCGCCAGGCTCTTCTCTGCTACTAATTGTTGGAGAATCATCTACTACAGGATGAGAGTGTTGACAGCCTGGTATACAGTCCGGAAATTGAGTAGCAAGCAAAAATTTGCTGGCTGCTTGGTGTAGCTCTCATATGAATTGTTCAGAGTACCAATGACGTTACTATGGCTCTCACAAGGGCTTTTTGGAGCCGCACTGCCGTAGGGAGAACTTTTCCGAAGTTCATTCTTATAGGAAGTTAGAGCATTTCTGTAGGAGACCCAGTCTCCCGTGGCTTTGGCTGCATTGAACTTTCTGGCTTGACATCCAAGGAACGTCATGTTGTATACGTTTCTTGGATTGGGGACAGCTCTCGTAGAAAGCTGTTGTAATATCTGTGCGATGCTGTTCAGCCTCTCCCGCGAGCTCCCACCCCGTAGTTATTGGTTGGTGTTCCCATTTCGTTCTCCTTGGATTCCGGAAAACGGACTCATGGTCAAGTATTGATTCCTCCGCCGAGACGTTCCAATTTGTGACAGCGAAGAGGACATGTTTTGGTTACATTAAGTAAGGTCAAGAACCCTCCCGTCTAATAGCGTTAACAAAAGTGGGGTCATTAGCACGATTTATGACATTGATGTTGTAACTACTAATTAACTCCAAGAGGTGCTCCCCCTGTTATTTTTGTTCGTACTACCCCACGCTGTATGGTGGGAGTTTGCGTCAAAGCAGAGGACCCATGGGATACCCTTCTGTTGGCAATACTCAATGAGGGATTTGGATTCAGCAGTTGGGGCTGTTTCGTCCTCGCCCGGAAAGGCATGTTTTACACTTCTTGGGGTCGGAATTTTTGCCCAAACTGCAACCAAATCAGCTGTCATGAACTGTTGGAGTGGGATAAATGCCAGTTTCTAGTTGAGAAGCATCGCCGCACTGGGAAGCGACCCGTGGGCATCGATCAAATTACCATCAGCACTATTTAAACCATTGTGAATCTATACCAAGTGAATTCACTTGACGATAGACGTCAAAATTCCAAAATGAGTTTAACACCTGTTTGAGATTGTGGTTAATAACAAGTGTGATATCATAGACATAGTCGTGAAAACTTCAAAGTGAGTTTAGTCGCCTGTTTTTAATTTCCTTTTTTGTCTCACTTCTTTACATCTTCCCATCTCTTTCTACCATTAGGTAAAAGATAGGAGACCGCCATGTTGATGTGTGCAGGATGTTAAACAACGCCATTTGCTTTTCTGTTATTCGGTGCTGGCGACATTTTAATATGTACAGGATGTAAACAAACCGACATTTTAATGTGTGTTGTCAAAAGAAGAGTTCACACTTGGTATTGATACACAATGATTTAAACCTTTTACAGAACCACGTAGAATCCATGGTTCTTGAATGAAGGCCCCTTCCACACCTTCTCTATTGAATCTTCTGCTAAGAACATCCGAGGCCCTTGGCATGGTGAAGATTCACCTGGAGGCGTTTAAGACGCCTCGAACTGCGAGTATTTGCTGGGGGGTCTGACATTGTTCGTGACCCCATCCGCCACGGATGATTGTCGGTTACTGTTGAGCAAAGCATCCTTATCAGATTCCTGACTTTGTAACCTTTCTTTGTCGATTGCGGGTCTAGAGTTCTCACCACACGATGGATTTATTTGCCAGCTTTCAGAGGGGATGTGGTTAACTTAAGTTGGCGTTGTTCGTGGAGCCTCGCCAGTCGCAGCTCCTGCCGTGAATTTCAGCTGAAGCTTAGTTTGTCCATCCTCCAAACCTTGTGCCACCTCCGTCGACTTTGAGTTGCAGGCTGTTTGTTCTGCAGCCTTCTTTTCTACCATAACATTTTCATCACTGTCACTGGCTTCATCGGTTCGGTGGGAGCGTAGCCAAACAGTTTTTCAAAATGCTTCTTAAAATTTGATTTTTTGCATTTATGTAGTGGACTTTGTTGAAGTTATGTTATAATATAGTTGAATATACTTTGTTATTATATACTTATGTTTTGTAGATCAGACAATCTTTGTAACTCTAATTGAATTTTTTCATGTCTGACATATTTTTTCTTCATTCGAAACTTTCATATCAAATAAATACATTGCGTTTTATAACGTGTTTAATATACAACCTATTAAACTCTAAAAGGTTATGGGCCCAGGGTGTGATATGAATGTTTCACGAATCCGAGTATTGGCTAGTGAAGCAGATTGGCCAATTTGGAAGCGCAAAATACGAGATTTGCTGGACTACCATGAAGGGTGTTTGGATGTCATTGACGGGAAGCTTACGAAGCCGGAGCCGTTATCAGGGACTCCAACTGATGCTGAGATCAAGATCCACAAGGGAAAGGACGATTTTTACAGAAAAGCTAACAGCTATGCAAAAACGATGCTGGTCAATTCTATAACAGATGATGTGTATCAAAAGGTCATGGACAAAGAGACAGCCTATGACACTTGGAAAGCGCTGAGGGAGCAATTTGAGGCAACATCAAAGGATCAATTATTTAAGATTTGTACTGATTTCTTTGGCTATAATTGGGATCAAAATAAGGACGTATCAACCCATGTAGCGACTTTGCGAGGTTTGTGGAATGAGCTCAACAACGGATTAAAAGCTAAAGGCGAGAATTGTCTGCCTGATTTAATTTTATTGTGTAAAACGATGAACATTCTACCAATCAAATTTGAGTCTTTTCGGTCGAGCTGGATGCTGCTGTCTAAAGATGATGATAAGACTTTTGATGAGTTAAGTATGCAGTTAAGTGTTTTTGAACGCAACTTAAAGAGGCAAGACGAGATCCCTGAGCAACAAGAGGCATTGTATTCTAAAAGTAACAAACCATTGATGGAAAAATCTAAGCAGAAGAAGGATAGTAGCTGTAATTATTGCAAGAAAAGAGGTCATTGGGTACGTGAGTGCAAAAAGTGGATTGCTGATGGTCGGCCACCCAAGAACAATCAAAATCGAGAGTCAAGAAAACAAGAAAATAAAACAAATGTTTCGTTGGTGAGCGTTTCGACTGAGTTATATTCAGCACATGCAAGCAGAACCACATGGTGGGTGGATAATGGTGCAACAAGGCATGTAACAAACAGCAAAGGATTTCTAGTGGATTATACTGCGTTTAACGGTGAATACAGCATCAAAGCAGCTGGGAAGGAATACCTAAAGGCATTGGGAAAAGGCTCAATCGATATGCTAGCAACAGTTAATGGCAAAAAGCAGAAGTTAACTCTGAAGGATGTTTGGTATGTTCCGGAAATAAATAGAAATCTGTTCTCGGTTTTGGCGGCGCAGGACAGGAATCCTGGTAGTGAATTTTATTCAACAAGCACAACGTGCTGGCTTAAAGTTAATGGTAGTGCAGTAATGAGTGGACATCGAGAAGCTAATGGAACTTTATTTAAAGCTGATATGAAGCCAGCTTTGCAGGATGAGATGCATGCAAATGCAGTGGATGATGACGAATCATTACTACAGTTGTATCACGAGCGTTGGGGACATCAAGATAAACGGCATGTAAGGAAGTTAATGCAACAAGAATTGGGAATAAGTGTCAAGAGTAATAATGATTTATGCGAGTCATGCGTGTTCGGAAAAGCACATCGCTTACCTTTTCGTAACAGGGTAAAAGCTACAAAGCCAGGGGAGTTAGTGACAGCTGATGTGTGCGGCCCATTTTCAAATTCATTTAAAAAAAATCGTTATTACGTTGTATTCAAAGATTCATACACAAAATTTCGATATTGCTATATAATCAAAAACAAATCAGATGTCAAAGAATCGCTAGAAGCTATGCTTATTCATGCTAAACAACAAGGCCATTTAATAAAGGAGTTTCTTAGTGACAATGGAGGCGAGTTCAACAACTCTGAAGTAAAATCAATTTTAAGAAAGTATGGCATAACGCAGCGATTGACAGCACCATACACACCAGAACAAAATGGATCAAGTGAAAGGGAGAATAGAACAATTGTGGAAATGGCAAGAACGTTTAAATATTCAAATCCAAACGTAAAGTTTCCTGAAGCAATTTGGGCAGAATTGGTTACCACAGCTGTTTATGTACTGAATCGTACTGAAAAATCTTCTATTGACGGTGTAAGTCCCTATGAGTTATGGACATCGAAAAAGCCAAGAATCAAACATATGCGAATTATTGGATCTACATGCTACGTTCATGTGCCTTCACAGAAGAGGAAAAAGATGGACGCGAAAGCCAAAAAAGGGTATATGGTAGGATATGATGGTGATGAACGATATAGAGTTTATGTTCCGCAAGAAAACTCAGTCATATTTTCAAGAGATGTCAAGTTTATGGAAAATATAAATGAAGTCAAGTTACCTATAAGTGATGGTTGTGCAGAAGATAAGTATGAAAAGAGCTACATAGAAGAAGACACTGGGGATAAGTTACCTTTATGTAATGAATATTCAAATGTTGGAGATCAAGATTTAGAGGCGAGCAAAAGCTTTGGTACGAACGAAAATAACATAAGCTTAGAAGAAGATATTTATGCAGAAAATTCAGGAGATTGTAATGATCGAGATCTAGAGGAGAACAAAAGCGCTGATATGAACGAAAATAACGTAAACATACAAGAAAATATTCAGTCAAATGATGAGGAACCAATCAACGCTACTAGACGTCAAAGAAAACGTATGAGAGAAAATAGTATTATTGAAGTTGACAACGAACCAAATTTGAGAAACCGTGAAAATATTAAGAGATCTAAGTATTATGATGATTTTGTAATGGAAGCTGAAAATTATGTAAATGAGTTAGAAACACCTGAAAGCTATGTTGAAGCAGTTGCAAGTAAGCAGAAAGAAGAATGGCATTTAGCTATGCGTAAGGAGATAACATCTTTAAAGGAAAATAGTACGTGGGAACTGGTGAACTTACCACAAAGGGCTAAAGCACTGCCCTGCAAATGGGTCTACCGAATAAAAACAAGATCTGATGGAAGCATTGACACATTTAAGGCACGATTGGTTATCAAGGGATTTAATCAGCGTTACGGGATTGATTATGAGCAAACTTTTAGTCCGGTAGCAAAGATGGCAACTATAAGGTCAGTTATAAGTATAGCAGCAATGGAAAAGATGGTATTAAAACAATTTGATGTATCTACTGCTTTTCTGTATGGAGAATTAGAAGAAACTGTATTTATGAAGCAGCCGGAAGGTTTTTCAGATGGGACAAATAAGGTATGTAAATTGAAACGAAGCCTTTATGGCCTAAAGCAGGCACCTAGGTGTTGGAATAAGCGTGTGGGTGGCGTTCTCACAGATCTTAAATTCAAAGTGAGTGAAGCTGATCCTTGCCTTTACATTAGAGAGCAAAACGGAAAGAAAATTATACTGGTTTTATATGTTGATGATGGTTTAGTGGCAGGAACAGGTAAAGATGATATTGATACATTTTTAAATGAACTGAGTCAGGAATTCAAAATTGTCTCCAAAGATGCTAGTTACTTCTTAGGATTAGAGATTCAACAAGATGATGCTTTTATACGAGTTTGCCAGAAATCGTATGCGAAGAAAGTACTGGAGCGTTTTAGTTTTGAATGTTGTAAGTCTGTCTCAACACCAATTTTAAGCAACGCGATTTCAGAATCAGGGAAAGAGTTAAATCACACATTTCCATATAGACAAGCAGTTGGAGCTGTGATGTATTTAATGCTGGGAACAAGACCAGACTTAGCTTACAGTGTTGGTTTTTTGTCAAGAAGCTTAGAGAAACCAACTGAAGAAGACATTGTTCGGGTCAAGCGAGTTTTTCGATATATTGCTGGAACTATTAATATGGGAATAGTTTATCGCAGCAACGTTGACAATGGCATTATAAAATGTTACAGTGATGCTGACTTTGGAGGTTGTTTTACAACTGGTCGTTCTACATCAGGTGTTGTTATTACGCATGCTGGAGGTGCAATCTCATGGTTGAGTCAACGTCAGGCCATGGTAGCAACGTCCACAACTGAAGCTGAAATTGTAGCTGCCACTGAAGCTACAAAAGAAATTATATGGTTAAAAAGACTATTTTTACAATTAACTAATTTAAAAGAACTACCAGTATTACAAGTTGATAACTCAGCCGCAGTCAAACTTGCTCAAAATCCAGAGTTTCATCGTAGAACTAAACACATTGCTATAAAACATTTCTTCATCGTGAAAAGATAAATGATCAAGTATTAGGAATACAACTTATCTCAACTCAAGAACAAGTGGCAGATATTATGACGAAACCTTTGTCAGCAATAAGAATGAAAGCACTCTGTGACAAAATGGGCTTAAATCAACTATAAATAACAAGGGAAAGTGTTGAAGTTATGTTATAATATAGTTGAATATACTTTGTTATTATATACTTATGTTTTGTAGATCAGACAATCTTTGTAACTCTAATTGAATTTTTTCATGTCTGACATATTTTTTCTTCATTCGAAACTTTCATATCAAATAAATACATTGCGTTTTATAACGTGTTTAATATACAACCTATTAAACTCTAAAAGACTTTTGTAGATTCGTTTTTTTTTTTTAATCGAAAAATATTCGTTTCCCAAGTTTCGATACTCATAACCGCATCTTTAATCAATTATTATCACATATTGCGGCGAATGTTAACAAGAATCGCTCATCTTCCAACACTATCGTATTGTGGCGAGTGTTATCAAGTATCGCTCATCTCCCAACACTAGCGTATTTCCACCACTAGCGTCACTACCACAACTACAGCTGTTTAGATACATGACGTGAGAGCGAGAGACAGCTCGCGTGTTTGCGAATGTGGCACAAAGAGGAGATGACGATAGATAAACGCTTCGAGAACACTGTTACACGAATAACCCAGAAATGTCTAGACATTTCTAAGTGATGAAGCCGCAGTCTACTAGGGTATATAAAAGCGCAAAGACAACGCACGTCAATCAGTTTATTTTGAAGTGTTGTACAGTGAAGTACTGAACAGTGAATTAACTGGGGCGCTGAAGATAAAGTCGCTGCACTCTTCGTAGCATTGAAAGGACCGGCAGCCGAAATCTTACAGACTATTCCTGATTTCGAACGAAACAACTATGAAGCATTGATGGCTGCTGTGAAGAGACGTTTTGGTAGCGAGTATCGGAAGCAGATTTACGAAATAGAGCTACAAAATCGATGCCACAAAGAGATCATTTGCGGAGACGGTATCACATGCTCTAACTCAAGAAACAGCATCACTTTTGTGCAAACTAGCGTACAAAGCTCATCGTGTGGAAGTAGAACGACCAGAATGGGTGGACGCAATCCTAGAAGTATTGAACGGAAAGCAACAGAAAATTTAAGCAGCCATTAAATGTTTCAAGTGTGGAAAGTCTGGCCATATTGCGCGTTATTGCAACATCGGCTCCAGAGACTTCGGCAAAGCAGGTGGACGTAAGGGTAACACTGGAAGAGATGAGCAAGATGAATGCCCCATAGTTTCTGTCTCGCAGTTCGGAGAGAAAGCAAGTAATGTTACTGTTAGAGGTTTCTTGGACGGAAAAGAGCGGTTACTCACCGTGGATACTGGCGCATCTCATTCCATCATTAGAAGTGACTTGGTCCATAAGAGAGTAAGACCATTGCAGGATGCAAAGTTGCGGACAGTTACTGGTGAAAGTAAGCTAGTCCAGGGAGAAGTACGGTGCAAAGTTGTGATTGGGAATGTGACTACATACCACAACTTCTTAGTAGCGGATATTGTGGACGAAGTCTTCATTGGCATCGACTTCTTGGCTGAGAGAGACATTCACATAAACGTGAGAAATAGAGTTATGACATACAATGGCTAAGAAGTACCTCTGATCTTTGGACACAACATTGGGTATTGCACCAAAGGAGTTTCCTTGGAGGTGAAGCACAGGGACACTCGGAAAGCAAAGGTACCTCGTCGACCAATGGCTTCGATAGACAAATGCCTACTTGAGAATATTTGGAGAAGTCAACAGGAAGATTCAGATCTGGCATGTGTTCCTAGGGCTAGAGCGAAACAAACGACCAGCAAGAAAAGAAATGTCAGCGGAGAGTCCAGTTGCCAAGTCATATTGGGGGCAATGGAAGAGTTTACGATTGGTATCCGGTTGTTTGCATCGAATATGGGAGAGTGAGGATGGTCAATGTGCTCGGAAGCTTATAGTTGTTCCAAGAAAGCGGATGTCTGATGTTCTCAGGGAAATGCATAACGATCCAAGTGGAGGTCATCTAGGAGTCAAGAAGACCTTGGAGAGGATTAAGCAGACATTTTATTGGGTTGGTTACGGTCAATCGGTAAAGGAGTGGATTGCCAAATGCGATGAGTGCATCAGAGCAAAGGTGCTGAGGTCTACGAGTCCTGGTCGAATGAGGCAGTGCAACTCAGATGCACCGGTTGAGAGGATTACCTTGGATGAAGCAGGTCCATTCACCAGAACTATAAGCAAAAACATGAAAACCAGGTACGACAAAGCAATGGAAACGGAAGGGTTCCTGGAAGGAGATTTAGTATTCCTATACGGGCCACAACGGAGGAAGAGTGTGTCTCCCAAAGTTCAGTGCAACTGGGAAGGACCATACAGAGTTGTGAAACGGATCAACGACGTTGTTTACCGCATACAGGCTGTTGGAATACTACGGAAAAAAATGAAAGTGGTTCCCCTGGAGAGACTAGCAACGTTCGGATCGGGACGATCAGACTTAGGTGGAGGGCAGTGTGGCGAATGTTAACAAGAATCGCTCATCTTCCAACACTAGCGTATTTCCACCACTAGCGTCACTACCACAACTACAGCTGTTTAGATACATGACGCGCGTTTGCCAATGTGGCACAAAGAGGAGATGACGATAGATAAACGCTTTGAGAACACTGTTGCACGAATAACCCAGAAATGTGTAGACATTTCTAGGTGATGAAGCCGCAGTCTACTAATATAAAAGCGCAAACGACAACGCACGTCAATCAGTTTAAAGTTTGAAGTGTTGTACAGTGAAGTACTGAACAGTGAATTAACCCGCGATATTGTACTACGGTTTTTAGTAGAGAATAAAACGTACTACTTATTAAGCAGAATCTGAGTGTTTTATTTATCGTACAGTGATCGAACTCAGGGAAAATAATCAAGGAATCATCGAATTCGTCACAATATCAATTGCCTACTCAACGAATCACATTATTGTGACTGCAGCGCAAGTAAGAAGCAGCATATAAATTATTTTTGTTTACCGCTTTGTCGTGAAAAATTTGCAAAGCTTCTGGATTTTCGGCAATAGTTTTATATTTTGAAATTTGAACAATTGTTACATTTTATACAAAAGTTACCTACAAACTTTGCAAAATGGTTGAACGCATCGAAGATTTGAATTTACCGAATGCAGTTATTGGACGCCTCATCAAAGAAGCACTACCCGATGGCGCTAACGTGAGCAAGGAAGCGCGCGCGGCTATAGCACGCGCCGCATCGGTATTTGTCATATTTCTCACCTCAACATCAACAACGCTTGCCCGTAATCAAAATCATAAAACTATAACTGCGGCTAATATATTGGAAGCCTTAAAAGAATTGGAATTTGAAAGTTTTGTTGAGCCACTAAATTCAGATTTGGATGCATATCGCAAGGTAATGAAAGACAAGAAGGAGAAAGCGAGGACGACCACTTCAGCAGCTGCGACAAGTGTGGCTTCTAAAGAAGAGGAAATGAAAACTGAGGAGTCCGGATAGAAATGGAGCGTATGTATTTGTTATTTATGTATTTGATTCTGTCATACTAGAATGTTGCATATTTACGAACCAATAAATGTATTTGAACATGTTTAATTATACTTAAGTGTTTAAATTATTATGTATCTATTATTAATAAGCTTTATAAAGCTATGCTCTAGCGCTTTTAGTGCTCGCATAAATGGAAATATGTAGTAACTAATTAAATGCCATACCTTTGAACGCCTTAGTTGATTACTTCAGATTCCAAATCTTGCCAAAATGGATCGGAATACGTATCTGAATCCTCTTCATCATGCGAAATTGACTCTTCTGCGTCATCATCAATTTGCCATTCTTCGTCACGCAGTCGCGACATTGATATAGATGTGTCTTGGTCCTGCTTATCGCCACCACGCGTCAATGCGTTAATGCCTTTCAAAGCGCGGCGATCGTTAGGTTCAATACTGGAATGGACAAATAGTACTTAATTGTTATTTTCTTAAAATTTTCTCATACCCACCTTAACGCAATCGTATAATATTCCAGCGCACCATCTAAATCTTTAACAGTGCGTCTCAAATCGCCCAACATGCTGAAGTATGATGGATTTGGAAAAGTCATTACTTGTTTCTTTAGTATGGCGCTAGCCTCTTGCGTGTCGCCATTGGCCTGACACACGTCAGCCATAAGCGCAACAGCCACGGTATGGTGTTCATCAATTTCCAAGGCTTTCGATAAGAATTTTTTTGCACTCTTCTTGGCAAGCGGATTATTGGAGAGTAGTAGAACGCGCGCAAATAACTAAAATAAGAAAAAAAAAAAAAAAAGGCTTGAGTGCCAAGTACACGTACATTTGGGAAACCCTTAACACCTTGCTTTAACGTAACCGCAACCGCTTTTTTAACACAATCATAACATCTACCATACCTTTACCCATACTTTTACATTTGAAGTCGGATTTTCATTAGGTCAAATTTTGACACATGCTGTCGACTTCATCGAAATAAGCAACCAAATCTCGATTGAGTCGATGAAATTTGGCACAATTTGACTTAATAAAAACCAGCCTTAAGTAACCTTAACCTTGATGTAACCGTATCTGCAACAAGGCTTACACGTAACGTAACCGAAGCGTCATTCAAAGGGCAATGTTCATATTCATAACACAAGTCATAACCGTAACCTTATTCGAACCCCTTAACGCATCACCCTATACTCACCACATAACTACGAGGCGAATTGCGAAAATAGCGTACAGCTAATGCGCATATCGCTTGCGCTTCATCACGCCGCTTCATGCCCACATAACAATGATACAAGCCCTTATACACCTCGAAGCGATAACTGGCCACACATTGGGCAGCACGAAAAAATGTGATAGCCTCGGTGCGTTGTTTTAATTGCAAACAGATGCGACCACGTAATAGTTGAGCCTCAACATTACGTTCATCCAATTCAATGGCTTTTTTGGCAAATGATATAGCTTTCTCAGTTTGACCGGTAGCATAGGCGCTCTGCGCCACAACAAACCAATGAGCAGAATTTAATTCTTTCAAATTGCTCAATTGTGCTGCCAATTTTTCTAATTCAGCCAATTTTTGATTATATTCATAGACGACAGCTAATGGCATCAGCGCCTCTGTATTGTATGGATTAATCATAAGCGCTGTTTCTAAAAATTGTTGCGCTTGCGTATAACGCCCATAATAGTATAGCGATTTGCCAATTAAGGTGAGTAGATAAATGTTTTGATGGAATTTGGTGTTATCATTGATTGATTGTAAAGTTTTTGAGGCCTCTAAATGTTCGCGTCCATACAGTTGAGCCTGTGCCTTAATCCAACTGCTCAGCCAATCGATATGTTTTGGTACGGCGCTTGCTGGAAGAAAATAAATAGTTAGTCATGTGCTTTTAAAATCTATTTCAAAACAAAACGCATAGTTTACCATTCATCACTAAAGAATTTACTTCTATGCCATCAACACCCAACATCAGCAGCGATTCAATGGCCTCCAGCGCCATAGGACAGTCACCCAGCACTTCTTTATATGCTGCTATGGCTTCGCCGTTATCTACATTTTGTCCATATTGCCATAATTGTGCCAAAAGCATATGCACTTTGGGTGTACGCATTTTGTTTGACAGCGCCTGCAGCGTCGTAATGGCTTTGTGATCTTCACCCATATCTTGATAGCATTTGGCAAGTCTATAACGCGTTTCCAATTCACTAAATTGCTCTTGTGTTACCTCTAAACTAACCAGTTGTGTATTTTTAAAACGCAACATTATTTTTCGCAGTAGCAATGCCGCTTCATACTGCTTAGCAGCCTGTCTATAGTTGCGCTCATAATAATGTGCATTGGCACTGAAGAGCAGTACATGATATTCCATTTCAGGTGTGGCGATGGTTCGATCATTTTGTAGCAATGTAAAAAGTAAACTAGCGGCGGGAACGACGCAGGAATATAGCTCATTGGTGTAAAGTTTCTTGATGTTGGCGAAAAGTACCGATTCCATTGTAGCTACTTGATGAGCAAACTTTTAGCTAATTTATTAGCAGTCGACAAGTAAAGTATACAATTACCGTAAACTTTTCCCGCTTGCCGATTGCTGGATATTGCGTTTTGTTATAGTTTAAATTTTGTTTAATGCAATGCAAATACTAATTAGACAATTGCAGCCAAACAAACAAACTTGTAGATAATGCTTCCTCTTTCTTCCGGTTCAGTTACAATGACAACCTGTTTCTTTTTACATTTCAATTATGTTGCGTTTGCACTAAAGCTTTCGGCAGAATCAGTCCGGCACGTACTTGCCGTGGAAGAAACTGACAGCCGAGTAGGATGTGTGTATTTTGCATGTAAAACGCTAGATTGACAAAGTATCAGTCAACGGATCCGGCATCCTTTGCCAATTTTCTATTTTGACGGAACGGCAGCTGCGTGACAAATGTCAAAATCAATTTTACCGCCAATTTGACAACGCGTTTGTGGAAATTGTGAAAAAGCTAATTTAACCAAAGTAATTTTTTAATATTTTCCATTTGTTATGTTTTTTTTAATAATTTTCGTTTTGCGCTAATTACTTTGTTGACATATTTGTGTACTTCAACATGGGGTACGTCAATCGCTATGTGCCATCCCTGTGCGGCACGTACGTTTTGTCACGACGTACGTCACGTACATGACGTATTGACGGACTGATTCTGCCGAAAGCTTAAGCCTTTTCACAAAAGTTCGATTCCGTAGGAGTCGAAAAAATTGTGTTGCCAGAAGAAAAATTTGTTTGGAACTAGAATCAAAGAAAAAAGTAATAGTACTTTTAAACAGCATCAAATTTTTCCATACAAATCTCATTTTCCAAATTTGGAATTCCATTACATTTGACCTCAACCCATGAATTATAATTTCAATGTCTAGAGGTCTATCGTTGCTTGTTTAAATCTATAGACCTACGTCAACTCGAAAAGCAAGTCGGAAAATGTCGATAGAGGTACCAAAGGAAGTGACCTGATCCCAAGAGCCTGGATCCGAAGACAAAAATAAAACGACCTAATTTACATGGGTCGATTTTCTGGCCGGTTTTTTGTCGTTCGATCGTATTAATAGCAATTCGGTCGATTCACAAATTGTATTTGAGGGATGAATGAAAAATCGACCCGTGTAAATTAGACCGTGTAAACAGCAATTCGATCGATCTTCACCTTGTATTTAAGGGTTGAACCCAAGTGGTTCGATAAAAATCGACCAGAAAATTGACCCGTGGGGACTGAGGACTGATGTATTATTTTTGGTATAAAACTAAGACTAATCTATCCTCAAATATACTATGTTTTCTCCGATTCCCCGGGTTTGCTATCAATATTTTCTGGAAATAAAATATCCATGTAGAAAAAAGATGAACGTACCCGGCTAACTAGCAGCGGATAAAATCTTGGAAAATTACCGGGCCGCGTTTCCCAAAAAGGCGGATGATAAAGCGGGTAATTTTGTTCAGCTAAGCGCTTTTTTTACCCATGTTGAAGGTGCTAATTCGTGTTGGAACTTTTCGAATTATCGAGTTAATCGAATTATATTTGGTATTTCGATGCCTACTTTTACCCGCATTAATTTTTGGTATTGCGAAGCACTAAATTTTTACTTTGTTTTCACCATGGCTAGCGCTGGTTGGCAGGGTAGCTTCCTGAAGAAAGTGCTATAGGCCAAAAACAACTTTTTAACGACGTTAGTTACATGAAATCGTTAATTTTGACACAATTTTGTGTACAAAATTTGTCAAAATCGATGTTAACGGAAATAACGAATTTCGTTGAAAATTTACAGAAACCGGGTGCTGATATTGCAGTTACAAATTGTAAAATTTCTCCTTTTTACTTTTTGCTTCATTATGATCCAACAAACAGAATTCTTCTTTAGATACTTTACTCGTAAAAATATATTGCTTTAATTCTCAAAGGTCGAGTTTTATTTAAACAAATTTGTCAAAAGTATAACAACAATAAAAAACAAACATCAATGAACATAGAAAATACAATAAATTCTTTAACAAAACATAAAACATTTAAATAAAATAAATAATTATGGCTTTTTAAGCACCAATAGCCCCGATAAAAAATCCAGCGCCATTCGAACTGAATCTAATATTTTAAGACAGTCATTCGAATTTTTAATACCAATTGTTTTCAAGTCATTTATTGTCAATGTTGAAAATACATCTAAATCCACGATTTCTTCGCGTTTGAAAATGTCCCAATACTTTTCCATGCCAACACGTGTCAATAGCTCATATATGGTGAGATTATGCATAGATGGTGACAGCTGGTTCCATACCCAATTGAAAATAGACGACATTGATGGGCCATCATTATAATCGTTCGTTTCATTGATAACAAGTTTGGGTGGAATATAGCGGCTTGTGCCTTTCCGTTTTGAAGTAGCTCCACACGTGCTACAAGTTGAAGATGCACTTGAACTAGAAGCAAAAGAAGACTTTGAGCCGTTTGAGCAACCTGAACTGTAAGCGCTTGAATCATCACGTCGTTTACTAGTGTCATTTTGCGAGCTATAACTTGTCCAACCACTAGCGTTCGAAACGTAGCTAGATGAACCTGAAGCTTCGTCAAAGGATGATGAGTTGCAAGTGACTTTCGCTGAACTTCTAATGGACTCAGATTTTACTGATTTATAATCAGCTTGCATAAAGCCGCTACTTTTATGACTTCCAGAGTCATTAGCTGCACTCTTTTTTGTTGAAACAAATCTCGGAGAGAGCTTTTTAGTGCTAGCCGTATTCTCAGTCCCGTGTGTCGACTTCATATATTTACTAGGATTCACATATTTCACAGAAGATATGATTCCATTTGGTGATAGCATAGAGTTTTCCTTAGCACGTTCGATTTCAATTGCTTGCATGAAGGGTTTCAAAGTGTTATCGCCACTTAAATTAAAAGTAAATGCGCTATTTTCCGCTAGAGGCGTTAAGGGTGTGAGCGGAGATTTTTGATCTTGTAACAAAAAGATTAATATTAAAACAAAAAAATATTTTTAATAAATTATAAAATACCTCTGTAAGCGCGACTAAATGGATGCATTTTTTAGACTTGAAATTAAAGTTCGTTTTTTGACAAAAACTAATTGGACATTTAACACGTATTAAATTCAATAGTAATTCTAAAGTAACTAAAACATTGCACAAACAATTAAAAACTGCTAATGACAAAGTATGCATACATTAACAAAAGCTTCAGCAATCATAATCACTGGAAAATAGCCGTTACTGAGCCGGTTATCAAGGAAGAGCAACAATAACACTGCACTGTATTCACTGTGAATCAAAGCGAATTTATTACAGGTGGCATCTTCCGCTTTATGGTTTCTTCTTCTTCCTTGACTATCGCCTTGAAGCTGTTAAATTGCTCTAGGTGATGACCCAATGCACGCTTGCTTGTTTTCATTTCTTATCTAGGCTTACCTTGCTTTTCTTTGACAGCTTCTATGGCCAAATAGAAGCTTCAAAAGCTGTCAAAAATACAGGATGAGACAAACAAGACAACAACAATACAAATAGTGAAGCATGTGAAGCGCAGCCAAATAGAGATTTATTCGAAGCTTTGAAGCGCCAACTTTCATTCATTTCTGTAGAGTTCAAGAGAATTTTGACATTTTCGAGGCAAAGCCAGCAAGGCAAGCGTGCATTGGGTTGTTGTTGTTGTAGCGAGGTGTAGCCCTGCCTAAACGTCAGACAGGGTCACCCCGAGTGTATTGCTCTTGGCCGGGTCGATATAAGGAAACGGCCCGGGTCGTTTCGGCACGATGGGTATAGCACAAGTACTGGTACCGTTCTCGTAGAACCGGCAATACAAGAAACTAGCCGTGTAGGTCATTTAGCGTTACCCAGGGTGTACCAACGGGGAGGCAACCTACTTATACATATAGCAATTTGCTTTGTCTGACGTTTTCGAGGCGTGAAAACAAAATACGAGGAGTGTATGCGTGCGTGTAGAACTGAATTCGCATGCGACCACCTTATATGTATTCGCCTTGCTAACTAATGGCGGCGATATACCAACAGGTTATCATAACCTCTAACGAGATTTTTAGCCGAGCTTCTCTTTCCAACTTATGGTGTGTTGCTTTTGAGTTTTTCCTACAAGTTGGCGGGACCTACAGTTTTATGCCGACTCCGAACGGCACTTGCAAAGCAAATGAATTTTTTGCTCAGAAGCTTCTCATGGCAGAAATACACCCGGAGAGTTTGCCAAACTACTGCCGAGGGGCGACCCCGTTTAGAAAATTTTTTTTTCTAAATAATTTTTGATGTTACTTTTTTGCCGGGCATCGAACCGACACGACTTGGTGTAGAAGGCCGAACACTTAACTGCTACACCACGGCGGCCGCCTTACTGTAACCAGTAAATCGGCCCGCGGAAATGAGCCTTTAATGCTTAATACGTCAGACAAAGTTCTTCAATGCGTCGGATACGTGACGTACGCCGATTTTGAAGCAAATTCTATTTTGCCGTATCCGTCGTATCTGGTGTTAAGCATACAAATACCTGCAGTCTACTTAGCTGCGGTCCGAAATTTGTATACAAAAATAAATTAAATTTGTTCGTGAAAAATGTTTTCGCAAAGCTCCGCTCTTTGCTGAATTTTACCAAAGTTTAAAAAAAACATTCGACTATGCACTGATCATTTAACTTTTGTAGGCTCCATTGTGAATAAAAAATTTAAGCAACAAAAAAACGTAAACAGCTGTTGGCATGTCTATTGTGAATGCTTTCTGCAGCAACTGGGTTTCTGCGTGTTTATCTTTTCAGAATCTTCTGCTAATTATAGCGATTACCAATAAAGAAAAAAACGGAAAAGTGAATAGAATTTGCAACACCAGATTAAAAGCGGAAAAGCAAGTAAACAAGGCATAATCCAAAGAAAAACTTGGCTTTACACACGAATAAAAACAAAACACAGTGCAATTGTAGGGGAGGAGAAAGCTTGAGTAGTTTTTGCCAGCGACCTTTGTTGTTATTTGAGCTGTGGGAGTGCGGACGGGAAAAACATTGGTTAGATAATTGCAAAAAAACAAAATCATTTGAAATCGTTTTCATTAAAATTAAATGTTTATGATACGCCGCCGTGTGCGGTACAAAGGAATATAGCAAATTTGGCGTAAAAGGTAAGTGCAAGTTTATATTTTATATTGTATAGGTACTATATGCAGTGTGAAACTGGCTAAACTATTTTCTTTTTGTGCAGGATTTGCTTGCTGTTGCGTTGCAATTCTGTCTGCTATTTTCGCGAACAGAACAAAACATATACGCAAGATACTGGTGTAAGCAAAACGCCCATTGTTTGCAAACAGCTACTGAGTTGTCAGGCAAAGGAAAGGCGAAGACAAGTAGAGTGTGCCGGCGCACCTTTATATTACAATACAGCTGTACATAGGCGTGCTTTGTATAGAGAACGCCAAGATAATGTCTGTGCGGCTGTTCACCTTACGACTGGTCAAACATGGTCGTTACTTCCTACAAAGCTACTGGAGACGCGACATACACACCAACATTTTGGAACAAAATCGAGAAAAGACGCGACGTAGCCTACCCAGCTCATTGAGGGTAAGATACAACATTGTCTGATTATCATGTCTCTCTATTTTACCTACAAAACTTTCTTTTAAAACTACAGTCGGGCGCTACTGGCGTTAGCGCGTCCACTTCAACATCGCCCACAGCGGCTAAGGGTACGCTACATGCCATTACACATGCATCAACAAGTGGTATTGCAAAGTCGCTACCACGTACTGGTATTTTGAGTGTTGGACAACATGCGCGCAAAGTATTCATTGATAATATTTTGAATCGTGTCACAACCAATTACTCACACGAATTACGTACGCAAGCTACGAAAAAACTATTCTATGGCGACTCTGCACCTTTCTTTGCTCTGGTAGGTGTTAGTTTGGCTTCTGGCGCTGGTGTTTTAACCAAAGAAGATGAATTGGAGGGTGTTTGCTGGGAGATACGTGAAGCTGCTGGTCGTTTGCAATCATCATGGAATTACGATGAAATATCTGAGACACTCGATGCAGATTTTAATATCGATAAGTTGGATGTGGGTCCAGCTATAGCTAAAGGTTGTGCCGCTGTTGTTTATTCAGCAGCATTTAAAGGAGTGAATAAAGAAGACGTTGCTGCTGTAGACACACCAAATTTGGTGGCCACACATGATGCCGCAAATGCAGCTGCTTTGGCACGGTCCGATCGTGTGTTGTCACTACAGCAGCAATCATTTCATCCAGAGTTGATGTCACCAATACAGAATATGTCACGTTTTGTGCACAATTTTGGTAGCTCTATGGATAATTTGAATGAATTGTATAATCAAAATTCGGCAGCTGCTGCTTTTGTTGCGCAGCGCTCGACTAAAGGTACGCATGAGGAGAATATGCAGAAATTGGAAGGTGGTATGAATGGTAGCGATTTGAACTCGGGATTCTCCGGTATTAGCAGTGGCATGCAGGGGTTGGTATGTAGTACCTATAAGTTATTATAATTTGTAGATGTTTACTTATGCTCTCTTCTTTCCTTACAGCAAGCCGTTGACGCTCCTTTACCCAGCATAAATCGCTATCCACTAGCTTTGAAAATGATGTTCAACTATGATATACAAAGTAATGCACTCTCCATTTTACGCGCCATGTATAAGGAAACTGTACCGGCACGTGCGCGTCGCATGAATGATTGCTCGGAGGAGTGGGAACGTTTATTACAAAATCAAACACTCACTTTACCGCCACATCCAAATATTGTTTGCATGTTTGGTTTTTTCTGTGATGAGGTACGCAATTTCCCTGATGGTCATTTGCTGTATCCAATAGCGCAACCGCAACGCATTAATCCCCATGGTTATGGACGTAATATGTCATTGTATCTGTTGATGAAACGTTATGATTATAGCTTGCGTGCACTACTCGATTCTCACAAGCTAAGTGCACGTACAAAACTTTTATTACTAGCACAATTACTTGAAGCGACTGCGCATATAAATCGTCATGGTATTGCACATCGTGATCTTAAATCGGATAATATATTGATTGAAATGAATGATGATGATTCGCCGCCGGTGTTGGTACTCTCAGATTTTGGTTGTTGTTTGGCTGACAAAGTGCATGGCTTGCAGGTGCCTTATACTTCGTACGACATTGATAAGGGTGGCAATGCTGCATTGATGGCACCAGAAATTATTAACAAACAACCTGGCCCATTTGCGGTTTTGAATTATGCTAAAGCTGATTTGTGGGCATGTGGTGCAATTGCTTATGAAATATTTGGTCAGCATAATCCTTTCTATTCGACAACTGGCGGTTTGGCTATGGCTAATGGTGAGCAAACACTTTCATTGCGCAACAGTGATTACAAGGAGGATGATCTGCCACCGCTGAGTGATGAATGCCCTGCCATTGTGCAGCACTTAATCCACAATATACTAAATCCAAATCCTTCTAGGCGTGTTAGTCCGGATATTGCAGCCAACGTGATGCAGTTATTTTTGTGGGCGCCATCGAAATGGCTAAGGTCGGGCGGTATGCCCAATAGTCCAGAGGTATGTAACTGGAGTTTCTGATACAGTATTATATCGAGCTGTACCTACTTGGCTTGTTATTATGTTGTTCTGGAAAGGTTATTATGTTGTTCTTCTCTTTTTTTCAGATTCTTCAATGGCTCCTTTCACTCACCACAAAAGTTATGTGTGAAGGTCGTTCCGTGGTCGGTCATTTGACCTTTGATACGAGTGGACGTCGTACTTATGTGGAATATTTGTTGATATGCAGTTTCTTGGCGCGGGCACGCTTGAGACGTATACGCGGCGCACTCAGCTGGATACAAGACGTAGTAGTGGCTTAAAAAATTATTAAAAAATTGTTACTTAGAAAATCTAACGGAATGTGTCCAGTTCTGTCAATATGACTAATCTTGTTATTCTTTATCCGCACTTTAATCAATATTTCATCAAATCTAACAATAACAAATTTTCTTGCTTATAAGTAAATTCTATTATATCTGTTGGAATTTGCACCTTTTGTTGTGAAGAACTCTACTAAGCCGAGACAGACACACCCAAGCTTCAGAAAGTATAATAAACAACTTACTTCCGATACGCGATGAATAACGAAACAAATTTGTTTACAATGTTCAATAATAATAGTCATTTAATATTGGCAAAAATTGAAATTGGCATAATTTCTTATAAGTACGCATAAATTATTTGTAGTTTAAAAAAAAAAAGAAATTTTATAAAACAAGCACTGAAATATTTTGCAAGCTTTATTTTTGTTATCTAAAGAAATTTTTAAAATAATATTATATTTCAATCAAAAAAGGAAGACAAAATATATCTATATACTAAAAAAAAAATAAACTCATGTAATTGATGTCAGTGGGGGTCTTAAAATATCCTCGAGGTATAGCGGCTTGCTATATAAATGTGTGAATATTTTGTTTCAAAACCCCGGAGACGGGTTGAGTGCTGGGTTTGCCGGGATTATCACAAAGCTTCGGAATTCGATGGCTTACTCGCCAATCAAATTTTCCAAAAACCCCTTTCCCCTTGCATTCCTCTAAAAAACGTTAAAACTACTTTATTGGGCGACAGTGGGAATTTTTATTTTTTAAGTTATGAGTTATTAACCAATGAGAAACTTAACATATTTTTTACTTGCAAGTTTTTATAAATATTTGTTTAGTTTTTTTCAGCGAACAGACTTCTATGCGTTTTTAACAACTCTGCTTAAGCATATTGACATCAAACAGCTGTTGAAAGCTGCATTATTTTTTACGGTTTTTTGAGAAGGTGAAAAGTGTAACAGTAAACAAAATAAAATGTAGGTAAAAACAACTAATCGGAATGTGCGATTTGTAATCATTATATAAATAAGGCCCGCTTGCATAAAAGCTGATAACGACTAACCGGAGTTTAATTGACGTATTTTGTATGGTTAGCTGTCAAGTTAATCACCGATTAGGCTTAATCGGCTTTTATGCAAGTGGCCCTAAATGTTCTTTTATTATATTTAACTAGTAAGTAATTGTATGTATGTATGATATCTTGACAATTATTCAATTTAGAAAGCGGGCATACACTTTTCTTATCAACAAACATGATCTTAAGTATATTTTGTTTTTGTTTATAAAGGCTGATTTACACGGGTTAATTTTCTGGTCGCTTTCGATCGATCTACACCTCGTATTTGAAGGAGGAACGCAGTGAAACGACAAAAATCTGCCAGAAAATCGAACAGTGTAAATCAGCGTTTGGGGATCTAAGTACAAGAAAATTTGTTAGTAATAAGGTTATCTTAACCTCTAACGAGATTTTTGCCGAGCTACAATGAGAATGAGACTTTTGCTTGCTTGTTTACAATTTAAAAATCAGAAAAATTACTACTTCAGCTACTTAAATAATCTGCTACAATTTTCTAGACAGAGCTTGCTCGGTATTCCCCGAAGTTGTCACCAAATCTTACCTACCCACAGTATAAGCTTTCCAAAAAAAAACCAAATAGGTGGCAACCCCGGTGGCAACACCCAGGTGGAAAAAATTAGAACGAAAGCATACTAACACTGTAATAAAATTTCATCCAAATGGGTCAAACGGCAGCGAAATAAGAAAGAATAAATAAGAGATAAGAAAAAATCAATAAAATGGGTTAGGTGGAAACCCTAGACTTCAACCCTGCTTAAATATGCCATCGTTGGAATAGGGCGAAAATACCTTTCATTTGATACCCATATTGGCATATCTAGCTCTGTATTAAAAGAAAAAAAATGCGATATGTGGCAACCCTGTAAAACGCCCCAAGTGGCAGCACCCATTTATATAATCTTATACCGCAATTCTGTAAGCTGTATCTAGTCACTAATAGAGACATTTCGTGGTCTATTTCATATTTGATACAATTTGGTATTCAGTAAGCTGCCTCACATCTCTAGTCTCAATAAAGAGTCACTAATTTGTCATCTGCTTGTAGGCAGGTAACAAAGTAAATTAATCAAAGAAAATTTTTTAAAAAATTGAAAAAATTAAAAAAAAAGTGAATTTACGAATAAGAAGTATGTATATGTTTAAAAAAAGTTAATTAAATATTAAAAAATTAAATAAAAAATGAAAATTTACTGTTCGCGGACCGGCACTTGAACCTGCGACCTCCCGCGTCATAATCCGGACGCTTAACGCCTGGGCTACATCGACATCTATAGGGCAAGCGTCAAATGCGTTACTTAAAATATATGCAATTTTTGTATTCACCACACCTTAAAATGAGCGAGACGGAGACTATGGTAGATTTCTTGTGACTTTCTCTTATAGAATACCGGAATCATCTCAAGTCACAAAAATTGTATCTAATGAAATATCTCAAATTTAGTGACTTGATATGAGACAGAATTACAGAATACTGGTATTACAATGAATCAAGTTGTCTATATGCCAAATTTCATCCAAATCGGTCAAGCAGTTCCCGAGATATACGAAAAAATAAATAAATTGCGGTTAGGTGGCAACCCTGCTTGAAATTGTCATTTTTGGAATACGGCCGAAAACCCCTTTCATTTGATACCCATATTGGCATATCTGGCTCTATATTTAAAAAAAATTGGGATAGGTGGCAACCCTGTAAACCGCCCTAAGTGGCAACACCCATGTATATAATCTTAGAATGAATCATGCTATCTATATGCCAAATTTCATCCAAATCCGTGGAGCGGTTCCGATATACAAGAATAGCTCGTTTAAAAATATAAGATTTCAGTTGCACCTTCTATTACGAAAATTGAATTTCCGTTGTATCATCTATTACAGAATACAATTTTCTCAAATTTTACTCACAATCAAAACTTCATATCGCCGCCTAAGAAGTTAACTTCAAAAATACACTGCGAAAAAAGTTTAAAAATCGGCAGCCCCCAGACTCCATAAACCCGATTCCGAAATATTGACAACAACTCATCACTAGAAAGAGTAGCTATATAATACTAATCAGTTAGCCGGTTGTGTTAGTCAAGTTTGTTGCTCATTTGTGATTTGTTGCTCGCGCGAATTGGACGTACTTAAATTGTTAATTTTAGAACATACGCAATTTAAACGGTTGTAAAAAAAAGAAAAAACCGCGAAAAAATACGCTCTTTAGGTACGGTAACAAAACCACAAAAAAGTATAATAACTGTATAGGTACTTATAGATAATTGCAAAAACAACACAAAATGATGTGAAAGAACGAATCGCTAGTAATAAGAGATTGCAAGTGCATGAAACAAAAACAAAGTTTAAATAACAAAAAAAAAACAAAAACACTTAAAAAAGTGAATGACTGAGGCTGTGGAAAAACCTGTCTACAGTCACTGTGACGCGTCGCATATCTCATAAATTGTTGACTGTGTGAATGTGTGCTGGCCAATTCTGGGAACAAAGAACTACATACCTATTTACTTTTGGCGAGCAAAATATGAGCACAATAAAAAAAAAAAAATATATTATTATTATTATTATTATTACTGCACGCTTAATTAAAAAAAAATGAAGGCTGAGAATATTTTTTTACGACGTTTGACATAAATGTGTTAAAAAGTATACCCTTCACCAATTTTGCACACTTTTGGTTAAAAAATTTATATAAAATTTTTTTTTTTTGTTGTGAAAAAATTTGTTTCAACTTGTTTAAAAAATGAGTTTTATAATTTTTAATTTGCGTTTTTTGTGATAATTTGAAATTTTTTATACTTTATTTGGTTTAAAATTTAAACTAGACCAGTTTTCAAGAAAATTGGCTAAATGAATGAGGTTTCAGTTTTAAACCAAAAATGTTTCACCAATTTTTTAAAGAAAAAATAATATTTTGTCCGTTGGCTGGGATTCGAACCAAGACTCCGCGCAAACAAAACAAAAATTCTAGACCGAAAGATTTTAATTTTAAACCGAAAGGTTTTAATTTTAAACCGAAAAGTTTTAAAAATAAAATAAAATGAAAAAATGTGGCAACTTGGCAGGATTCGAACGGAAGCGCTCAGGAGTCACTACCGACTGCTCTACCGCTGAGCTATGCCGCACATGGAGTTTTCGTGAGCAAAATGCAATGACTTTCAAAAAGTAGTGTAAAAGTAGGTCGCCTCCCAGTTGGTGCACCCTGGGTAACGCTGAATGACCTACATAGCCTGCACGGCTAGTTTCTTGTATTGCCGGTTCTACGAGAACGGTACCAGTACTTGTGCTGTACTCATCGTGCCGAAACTACCCGGCCCGTTCCTTATATCGACCCGGCCAAGAGCAATACACTCGTGTGACATTTAGGCAGGGCTACACCTCGCTACAACAACAACAACAACAACTTTCAAAAAAGAAAAAAACCAAATGGAAGAATTTTTGACTGCTTTTTCATTTAGATCTTAAATCGAAATCAAAAGAAATTGAAATTATTTCTAAACTTTTGGAAGGTTTAAGATATTCCAAAAAAAAAATCTTAAAAAATCGTCTAAACTTTATACGGGTTTAAAATTTAGGCTCATTTTTTTTTAACGTGTAGCAGTGTCCGCTCAGAAACCTAACGAGGTCCAAGAAATTGGGCTATAAGCGCTGACCGAGCTCAAAATCTTACAATAAGCTCAGCTCAAGTAAATCTCAATAAATGGGCAATTAGAGTTAAGCTTAAGCTCGAGGCCGCAATCAAGCCAAAAATAAAAGATCACTAGATGACTGTACTGCTCATAAGAGACATAGAGCCCAGGTAGCTCACTTCCGTACCTGAAGTAATGCTAAACTCAGTTCCCCTGCGGGTTAGGGGTTTAGAATATGCCCGAGGTAATGACGTGCTAACTTGATGGTTGATCTACGGATATGATGCCTCTCACCTCTCATTACCCATCTTCTTCTTTCTCACGGATGGAGGGATGACATAAAGTTCCACTGGCCATACCAAATCGCTACCATGACAGTCGAGCAGTACCGCAAGGGAGTACCGCAGCGTACCGGGTTAATATCCGGCCAAGGACTGTCAATTTCGGCATCACTCCCCAAAACCTTCGGGTCTCTGGTATGGGTTTAGTTGGTCGAGATATGTTTTACCTGTTGTGCGTGGAGACGCGCTATCATCGAATATCGAGAAATAACAACAAAGCTTCGCCATACAATTTATGTATGACTAGTAGACCCGGCAGATGTTATTCCGTCGAAATATAGAGTGCTAGTCCAAATATTGGTCGATAGCTCCGACATCGGCCTATAACTTTGAACTGGGTCGAGTTATTGAAAAACGAGATATCTTAAATTTTGAGTTAGACATCTAGTAATGCAACAGTAAAAGTTTCAGATAATTTCATTTAGGAGTTTTTGAGTGATACGTCAACAAACATACACAGAGGCAGACAGAAATATTAAACTTTATTATATGTAGAGATATAGATACAATGTATAAATACTTTTTTTTAAATAATTACAGTGCATAACTACCTTGTCTCTAATTAAGTATCAAATTTTTTCTCCCCACAAAAATCCACCTTAACGAAATCTAACGCACCCACAAATGTAATCAACTCAATAATGTGGAACGCCATTTGTGCCTTTGACATTCCATCACAAACACTTGTGTCCAACATGTACTTGTTACACAGGAATTTAATAACGCACCGCTGCCCCAGCATTCCTGCCTCCCACATATTGGTGCGGCAACTACAACAGCGGTATTGTTGCGATATTAAAGTTTTTTTGAATTACCATAGAAAACAACTAAGCAATACAACATATTGTCAAAGGCGCTCGAATAAAGACCACAACAGACACGACTTGAGGCCACCACCAAAACCACTAAGGTCAGTAAGTTGATTTTTTTTTTTTAATGGCATAATTACTTACTACCGCTCAACAGGTTTTACCAAACATCAACACAGCAACAAAAACAACAACAAAGCCTAAAATTACTTAAAAATAATTTGTTTTGGAGTAAAAAATCAGTATTTGGCATAATGGGTGCTGCAAATTGTAAAGAATATTCAACAACTTCTAAAGGGAGCAATAAGGCAGAAGATACAGCGCAAAGTGGTGAGTAAATATTTAATATATATTCAAAATTTTATCTACTGCTACCCCCCTAAATTTATTAAAAACAATAACAAAGCAATTCAAAATTAAATTTTCAAAAAGTTTCCTGTTATGAACTTACTACATAGAAGATGCCTAATTTTGTCTGCAAAACTTACAAAAACTGACCATAAATATATAGGCCCGTGGTCATAGTCGAAATAAAATATGATTTTAAGGGCCACTTGCATAAAAGCCGATAACGACTAATCGGTGATTAACTTGACAGCTAACCATACAAAATACGTCAATTCAACGCCGGTTAGCCGTTATCGGCTTTTATGCAAGCGGCCCTAAGTAAGTTAAAGCTTTTTACACAACTTTACAAGTGCTTTTTTGATATTGGAGTACTCCAATAGTAATCCTTTGTATACCTCATCGGACCACGTTCAGCTTTTTGAAAGTCGATCATTGCTCGTGCCTTATTGACGAAAATTACTACACTATCGCTCTGGCAGTATATACCCCAATGAGTAACATCATTGAAGTAGATTGGAAAGTACTCTGACGGTAGGTACTCCATGGAGTAGTAGAAACAAAGCGAAGGTTGGAGTAGGTGGTCCAGTCCTAGGATATCGCAATGTTAATTGGAGCACAATTTATATGTGAAAAAGGATTACATTTGGAGTACTCTGATGCTCCAATTGGAGTACTCTTTGGATAGGAAATAGAGTACTCTCGATTTTTGCCGGGTTGTTTCATGAACGTTTATTAAAGATAATATACACAAAATAAGTATAGATAGATAGTGTTATTTTAACAGGAATTTATGTTAATTTAACAGGAAGTCATGTTAATTTAACACGAAGTTAAGTTTTTCAACATGAGAGTCATGTTAATTTAACAGGAAGTCATGTTAATTTAACACGAAGTGAAGTTATTCAACATTAGCTTCATGTTAAAATAACATGATCGATAGTATTGAAAAATAATAACCTGAAAAAGTGTTGATTTTACATGAAAATTTGTCTGTGTGTAGTCAAATACCGCATTGTCCTTTTTTAGAGGGTGTCAGTGACGATTTCAGAGGGGTGGTGTGATGAAGTCCTAGAAGTGTGTTATGAAAATGTGTATGTATGTTATAAAAGGAGTTTATGTATTTCTACAATTAGGTCACCAGTCCTTTGCTGGCTGCATTCATTATTCGTGTTAGAACAAAATGATTAATTAATACATGACTCAGAAAGCTTTTATTTTGTTGTTGGAACAGCTAAACTTAGCAAAAGGGGTAGTTTAAATATTTAGGGTTTCAAAGGTGCCCATATGTTAAAATTGTCTCAGAGGGTGAATTTGCGGAAAAGTTATTATCGGTATTTTTCTCAGCAATATTGGAGGTATTCTCGCCCCAGCGCATTTTTTTAAAGCATTTAATTCCCAAATCTATATTATTAAGTGTCTAAATTTTAGTTTTACCGAAACAGGGGGCAACTCAACTATTTCGTAGAAAACTACTCCTTTTTACCATTTTTACGAACAAATCTTTTCTTTCAGTTCAAAGGACTCATATATTTTTTTACAGTGTTATTTGAAATGGTAATTAGTTTTATCAATTTTAAAACCAATGTCACATTGGATTTAACAAATGTCCATCTTATCACCGAATGTAAAGCCTTATCTACAAAAAAGCAAACAAATTGATTGAACTTCTTAACAAAATTATTTGATATATCGCACCCTAAATAAAAACCGTCACAACTCAAAATGTGGTACAGCCAGTACATACATTTTATTTCTTTTTGACTATAATCGTTACTCTTTAAAGAGCACAGTGATGCAAAGTTTTTAAAAAATCGAATGACTTTTGTGGGATCCAGAAGCAATTAACTGAAAGTTACTCTAATTTTGAGTTGTGACTCTTTTTGATTTAGTGTGCGATATCACCTTTGAAAGAGGAACCATGAGGGTTAAGACTTTATGAAAATAGTAAAGGGGAAAAGTAGGAAAAAAACAAAACTGGCCTTGGAATACGTTAAAAAATAATTGAAGTAGAAACTTTAAATAAAAATAGACAACAAAAATTTTCGAAAAAATCAAATCAAATCTTTTTGGGATCATCTTTGGGTCAACTTTCTGGTCGATTTTTTGTCGTTCCGCCGCGAAAGTAGCAATTCGATCGATTCACACCTTGTTTATGAAGGTTGAATGAAAAATCTAGAAAATCGATCGACAATTTTCCCCTTCACAAATGCAAGAAAGCAACATTTCTTGCACTCGCTTCTTTACACGGTGCGGATAGTTGCCCCTCCAATCAGCAAATAAAAAACAAATCTAAACAGTATACAAATCTTTTTGAGATCATCTGGAATTATTTTGTAATCATTTTTGGGTCATATTTTGAATAACAGCATTTTTTATTTTAACATTTTTTACATACAACTTTTTTCAAAATGATTTATACGGGTCGACTTTCTGGTCGATTTTTTGTCGTTCCACCGTGAAAGTAGCAATTCGATCGATTAACACCTTGTATTTGCAGGTTGAATGAAAAATCTACCAGAAAATCGACCAGAAAATCGATCGACAATCTTCCCATTCAAAAATGCGAAAAGGCAACATTTCTTGCACTCGGATAGTTGCCCTTCCAATCAGTAAATAAAAACAGTAATCATTTTTGGGTCATTTTTGCATCAGTGAGGAATCATCTGCGGTTGTTTAGGGATCATTTGGAGGCCATTTTGTGATCAGTTTGGGATCCTTTTTGGGGAATCGTGAGGGATCATCTGGGGTTATTTAAGGAACATTTGGAGGTCGTTTTGGGATCAACATTTGGGTAAAATTCAAGTATTGAGTTTCCGTCTTCAAAGAGATAAAGTTAAAAATTCTTCTGCGCTATTCATCTAATTTCAACTTTCCACTACAACTACGCAGTTTATACTTTTATGTACTACTATTTCCTTTTCTATAGCAATAAAATACTGAAAACTGTATTTTTAATAAACAAAATCTAATCGCCTTTGCATTTTTGCGTTCATAATTTTGAAAGAAATTTTTTTAAACCGTTTGTGATTGTGCAATAAACAAAAACCAAGCGATAAAATACCACAAAGCAATTTAAGATTCAAGTGGTAAGATCCTATTTGTGCGTTGTTCGAAAATTAAGTTATCTGATAGTAGACTGCTGATTGCGTGCTAATCAAAAGTGGACGATTCCGGTGAAAAAAAAAAAATTATTTTTAGAATAATAAAAACAAGCAAATTAACCATTATTTCTCACATGAACCGTTACAATTGCATGACAACAATTGGAATAAGCAAAATAAACAAGAACGCAGACGCGAACTGGAAAGATTGGCGCTGTCAAAATTTTCCTCACTGTCAGTCGTTGTTAAGATTTCTGTGCAGTGAATTTGAGTAACCCAAAAAATTAGTATTTTTGCAAGTTTTTAACTATTATTAATTCAACGCAGGTATGTAGATAACACATGTAATTAGATTTTTTTGTTATTGCATAATAAATTTAGTGAAATCAGTTTAGCAAAAACAAATCAAAATTGACAAAAGCAATGAATTGTTTCAAGCATTAAAAAAAAGATAAAAATAATTGCAGAATTTTTGTTTGGTAGCTGTCGATTTTGCTTTATCCCTTGCGTACGCGTAATTAATAGTGGATTTACTCAGTTTTTTTTTTTATTGTTTCGTTAATTACTTTTGCTTTTATTGCCAACAAAAATCGTCCAAGGCTATTTAAACATGAATGTTAATAGTTTTTTTATAAGCAGAATTAGCCGGTTTGCATGCAATTTGCAGGTGGGGGTGGGGCGTATGAGTTACGTAGCATGTCGTCATGTTTAAACAGTGTTGGTAAGGTGGAATATTTTTTTGCTAAGGTGATTATAGAATTGAAAAACCACAGCCCTAGCCATAATGATAATCGTAGCCTTAGCCGTAATAGTAACTGAAACTCTAGCATAACTATGACCGTAGTGGCACAATCCGAACCATAACCATAGTTGTGACTAAAACCGTATAGCCAGAATCGTAGCTGAAACCATATTGTAGACACAACCGTAACCATAACCACAATCGCAACTGTAACAGTACTATAACCATAACCATAAGGCCCTCTTAATCTTCCTTATCGCCAACGCCATGGCCATGTTGTTGTTGTTGTTGTTGTTGTTGTAGAGAGGTGTAGCTCTGCCTAAATGTCAGACAGGGTCACCCCGAGTGTATTGCTCTTGGCCGAGTCGATATAAGGAAACGGCCCGGGTCGTTTCGGCACGATGGGTACAGCACAAGTACTGGTAAAGTTCTCGTAGAACCGGCAATACAAGAAACTAGCCATGTAGGCCATGTAGGTCATTTAGCGTTACCCAGGGTGCACCAACGGGGAGGCGACGTACTCTTACACCCCTATGGCCATAACCATTTTCTTTGTTTTAATCAAATTGTCACTTCCTTATGGTTACTGCAAGATTAATCGACCACATTGGAGATGGCGAGCGTTATGAGTATGGCGTTAGCGATAAGGAAGCCTAACAGGGCCTATAAACGTAATCTTAAGCGTTATTGAACACTATCATAACCACTACCTCCGTCCAAGTTTACTCGTGAGCGTAGTACTGTAAACGTAGAATTGCCGTAACCTTAACGGTAGGCCTAATCGCAACTTTACCCCTAACGGTAACCTAAACCCTCAGTTGTACAACGAAAATTTATAATTTTAACTCATAGTTAACGTCAAATTCGGGGTTCAACTCATACGTTTTTGACAACTTTTTAAATTGACTTCTAAGCTAAAAAGATAACTCCGGGTTGTGTAAGTGGGCCTTAATGATAACCTATTTTTTTAATATACTCTCTATAGTTCTTAATTGTGTCTGATTCCAATGGCCCATATTTCTTGTTAGAAATTCTCTTCGCTGGATTTCCCCTACTGTGATCAAAAATGTTCCTATTAAGGGATCGGCCCCAACAACTCTTGCACCTAGATACTCTATAATCTAAATACCGCTTTTTCTCATGCAAATATTTGCAGCTGTGGGTCTGAACAAGCATTATAGTTCTTGATATTTATTTTTAATTACAATTCATGTTTTTTACCTGACCAAACAAGTTCAAATTGCCCTACATTTGTATGAGCCATTGTTTATCTATTGTTGTTAGGGTACAAAACAAAATTTTTGGGTAGTAGCTATCATTGCCAACCGGTTGATTCGTCATCATATACTCAGTCACTCAGTTGAAATAAAATGCACAGCTCAATATTTACTCTACATCAAGCTCAATACTCTCGCTATGCTCAATGCCACAGCTGTCGAAAATATGCCGCTAAATTATTATAAAGAGCGCGTACCTATTATAATAATTTTTGTTGTGCTTAGAATGTATGAAAATTACGAGAGATAAGTTGAGAAGTTTAAATAAATATTAGTAGGCACATATTTGCCAGCGTTCTTGACTGAAACTGACATGTTTACAATTTTATGTAGCTAATCGTTTCAAACGGCATATAAGGAGAAGTTGTGAGGCTAAAGTAGCGCAATTTTTTGTGGAATATAAGCAATTATTACAAAGTGTTATTAAACAAGTTATTTTTCATATATAAAGTTATATTTACAAAATAATAGCATAAAATGTCAGGTAAATATATAAAGTAACTCGCTGACACGGCAGACGTTGTCCTGCCAAAAATTTCTTTGCCTGCATGTATCCCTCCTATCCCTTACCCTAACCCTCTCCCCAGTCCCAACCCCAACCCCAGCAACGTGATGGTATATCATGATGTAAAAATAGCATGATTTATATTTACATCAGGATTTACCATCACTTTCTTAAGGGCAATATGAAAAAACTGATGGGCACTATTTTTCCAACCGCCACTATACATATGTGATTTATATGACCGGAAATAAGTAATGTGATTTTACAACGCCAAAAGTTTATGCATATCTATACCTTTCACTTATTGCTATCGAAATCTTAAGTACAAATCTGTACTTAATTAAAATAATTGTATGTACATTCACGCCGATTATTGGGATGGTGATCAAGTGGCTTTCGAACACATTAGAGTGGATAGGAAAACACTAAACGTATATCTTTTGAGGATCATTGTTTTTTTTTTTTTTTTGGTTCCAACGACGAACAAGTGGAAGCTGTAAAATCGCTGGGGGGTCATTCACTATTGTATCTACAAAAAAATGCCGATAGGCGGCGCTGGAGTCGAGATATTAAAAAAACCGTAATTATGGTCCATTTGAATAAATATGAATACATTTCGCAGACAATGTCGCGCGAATCTGCTACATAGTAAGTCGTTTTTGCCCTTTTTATACCTTTCATGAACATGAAATGGTATTATAACTTTGGTCCGATGTTTGTAAATATGAGAAGAAGAAGAGATAGACCCATCAATAAGTATACCGAAATGATCAGGATGACAACCTGAGTTGATTTAGCCATGTCCGTCTGTCCGTCTGTCCGTCTGTCTGTCTGTCTGTCTGTCTGTCTGTTTGAACGCAAACTAGTCCCTCAATTTTTGAGATATCTGGCTGAAATTTTGTATGTGGCCACCATTTTGTAATATAGGAATCATTTGTCGGAACTGGCAGGATCGGACCAGTATATCATATAGCCCCCATACAACCGATTGTTCAGATATAAGGTTTTTTGGCCAAAACTTCTGCAATTAAAAAGTTAGGAACGTAAACTTTTGCAACTGGAGTACTTTCTATTTATGTAGTGTATATAGTGAAAATCAACAAGATCGGGCAAATGTAACATATAGCCCCCATACAACCGATTGTTCAGATATAAGGTTTTTTGGCCAAAACTTCCGCAATTAAAAAGTTAGGAACGTAAAATTTTGCGACTGGAGTACTTTCTATTTATGTAGTGTATATAGTGAAAATCAACAAGATCGGGCAAATGTAACATATAGCCCCCATACAACCGATTGTTCAGATATAAGGTTTTTTGGCCAAAACTTCCGCAATTAAAAAGTTAGGAACGTAAAATTTTGCAACTCGAGTACTTTCTATTTATGTAGTGTATATAGTGAAAATCAACACGATCGGGTAAATATAACATATAGCCCCCATACAACCGATTGTTCCGATATTAGGTTATATGGACAAAACTTCCGCAATTAGAAAGTTAGGAGCATACAATTTTACAACTCGAGTACTTTCTATTTATGTAGTGTATGGAGTGAAAATCAACAAGATCGGCCAAGTGTAACATATAGCCCCCATACAACCGATTGTTCAGATATAAGGTTTTTTGGCCAAAACTTCCGCAATTAAAAAGTTAGGAACGTAAAATTTTGCGACTGGAGTACTTTCTATTTATGTAGTGTATATAGTGAAAATCAACAAGATCGGGCAAATGTAACATATAGCCCCCATACAACCGATTGTTCCGATATTAGGTTATATGGACAAAACTTCCGCAATTAGAAAGTTAGGAGCATACAATTTTACAACTCGAGTACTTTCTATTTATGTAGTGTATGGAGTGAAAATCAACAAGATCGGGCAAATGTAACATATAGCCCCCATACAACCGATTGTTCCGATATAAGGGTTTTTGGCCAATACTTCCGCATTTAAAAAGTTAGGAACATAAAATTTTGCAACTTGTGTACTTTCTATTTATGATGTGTGTAGAGTGAAAATCAATAAGATCGAGTCATTATGATATACGTATATCTCCCATACAATCGATTGTTCCGGTATAAGAAATTTGGGCCATAACTACCGCCAATTAAAAAGTTAGGAACGTAAAATATTGCACCTTTAGTAGTTTCCACATATGTAATGTGTATAGTGTAAGTCAGTACAATTGGACACGTATGATATATAGACTTCATACAATCGATTGTTCCGATAACTCGGATCCTATTATTTTGTAACTTTTTTTTAATTATAACAAAGATGTGTAATGTGTAAAGCATCCCTGTCCCTGTCCCATGAATCCCACATGATACACGTTAGCAATTTTGTACCGTGTTTTATAGGCTCATGTATCATACCTGATACATAACACGTGTATCTTGAAAAACCTCTCGATTACTTTGATGAATCACATACGGAACACATTTTTATACCTTTCATGAACATGAAATGGTATTATAACTTTGGTCCGATGTTTGTAAATATGAGAAGAAGAAGAGATAGACCCATCAATAAGTATACCGAAATGATCAGGATGACGAGATGAGTTGATTTAGCCATGTCCGTCTGTCCGTCTGTCTGTCTGTCTGTCTGTCTGTCTGTCTGTCTGTCTGTCTGTCTGTTTGAACGCAAACTAGTCCCTCAGTTTTTGAGATATTTGGCTGAAATTTGGTATGCGGCCACCATTTTCCAATATAGGAATCATTTGTCGGAACCAGCAAGATCGGACCAATATGACATATAGCTCCCATACAACCGATTATTCCGATAAACGGATTTTGGGCTATAACTCCTGTAATTAAACACGAAGGAACGTGAAATTTTATAAGTGTTGCTATTTTTATATGTGAAATATCGATGCTGAAAATCATAGAGATGGGATAAATATTTCACATAGCTCCCATACAATCGATTATTCCGATAAACGGATTTTGGGCTATAACTCCTGTAATTAAACACGTAGGAACGTGAAATTTTGTAAGTATTGCTATTTTTATATGTGAAATATCGATGTTGAAACTCATAGAGATGGGATAAATATTTCACATAGCTCCCATACAATCGATTATTCCGATAAACGGATTTTGGGCTATAACTCCTGCAATTAAACATGTACGTCACGTTTCTTGAAAGTTTGGACGTATTGCTTTTTTTATATGTGAAATATCGATGTTGAAAATCATCGAGATTGGATATATATTTCACATAGCCCCCATACAATCGATTGTTCCGATAAACGGATTTTGGTAGATAACTCCTGTAATTATATAGGTAGGAACTTGAAATTTTGGAAGTATCGCTATTTTTATATGTGAAATATCGATGTTGAAAATCATTGAGATGGCATACATATTTCACATAGCTCCCATACAACCGATTATTCCGATAAGCGGATTTTGGGCTATAAGTCCTGTAATTAAACACATAGGAACGTGAAATTTTGGAAGCGTCGCTATTTTTATTAGTAAAATGTCGATGTTGAAAATCATTGAAATGGGATAAATATTTCACATAGCCCCCATACAATCGATTGTTCCGATTAACGGATTTTGGTAGATAACTCCTGTAATTATATCGGTAGGAACGTGAAATTTCGTAAATGTTGCTATTTTAGAATGTGGAATGTCGATGTTAAAAATTAATGAGATTGGACCAATATAACACATCGTCCCCATATAATCGATAGCTCCGATAATTTCGGTATGAGCTAAAGTTAAATTCACACAGGCTGTACTGGGGATCAAACAGTGAAAATCGTGACGCTTATTCATGAAAGGTATTTAGCCTTCGGTACAGCCGAAGACAGCTTTCCTTACTTGTTATAGATTAGGTTAGGTTCAAGTGTCTTTCGCAGAGGCACACTTAGGACAGTTTTAAAAGGCCCGTTGTGATACCACCAACACTAGAGAAGTCAGTACCGGGACTCGGCCATATGGAAAATCGTTATGTTTTCGGGGTTCTCCACATGGCAGAAACCCGGGACTGACACTCCAAAACCGCCATCGTAACTCCTTATTATTTAGTTGACTTGATATAGATTAAGTTCTTTATGTCTAGCTCCGCGACCTGGCGTAGGATATCCAGAAAGGTGTCTCCCAAAAAGCGCATTCTCGCGCCGGGCAGTTGCAAATAAGGTGCTCCACTGTTTCCTACTAATCATCATCTTTGTAACATACAGCATGTACTGCGTGCCTACCAAAAAGGCCGGTACCCGGTTAATATCCCTATTAATTTGGAGATTTCCCTCCTTCTTAGGGCATAAATGTGTCTTTGGCTTGACGGAGTGTGTGCTCCTGCAGCATTAGTTTGCATATGGCAAACGGCATACCTAAGCGCTTACTTTCCCGAAGAACCTGCTTGGACGTGCCCTGCCTTCAACTTCGTCTGCCCTACAGTTTCCCTCAATGTACATGTGTGCCGCGACCCATGCCAGGTTCGCGTGGTTCTGTTGGGCCATCTCTTGAAGAGATCGACGAAAGCTGAGCGTCAATTCAGAGTTGAACGAGTAAGAGCTGTCGCTGTAAACAACGGTATCCTGACCGATTGTGCGTTTTCCTATCCAAGCCGCCGCGTCCATGAGTGCTGAGACTTTAGCCTAGAATACGCTGCCCTTTTTATTATCTTTTAAAAATGCATCTAAGCCATTTTCTTGTCTCATTTTAGGCACCTATCAATCAGAAGGCGAAATGTCAGAATATACCAGCCCCGTTGAAGTGTGTCACATTGACGATCTGCAGGAAAATGAGATGAAGCAATTCCAATTCGACGTGGACACAAAAGTTTTGGTAGCAAAACAAGGCGGTCAAATTTTGGCCGTTGGTAATAAATGTCCACATTATGGTGCCCCATTAAATACCGGCACCTTGGGCCAAGGACGTGTACGTTGTCCATGGCATGGCGCTGCATTCGATTTACGTACTGGCGATATTGAGGATTTCCCAGGTGTTGACTCGTTACCCTGCTTTATGGTGCGTGTCGAAAGTGACGGCAAAGTTAAGTTGCGTGTAAAGCGTAAAGATTTGGAAAACAATAAACGTCTAAAAGATATGGTGAAACGTGACAAGACGAATAATACTTGTATAGTGGTTATTGGTGGTGGACCCGCAGGTGCCATTTGTGTGGAAACACTACGTCAAGAGGGCTTCACCGGACGCATTGTTTTGCTGTGTCGTGAAAAATGTCTACCATATGATCGTATCAAATTATCCAAAACTACAGACATACCACTCGAAAAATTAGAATTTCGTAAAGCGGAATTCTATGCCCAATATGGTATTGAAGTTATGCTGGGTGTGGCAGCCACCAGAGTGGATACGACTGAAAAGATAATAACTTGCTCGAATAATGAGGTGATCACATACAATAAACTTTTTATTTGTACCGGTTTGAATGCACGCAAGCCACCCGTCCAAGGAACTTCTTTGAAAAATGTCTTTACTGTACGCGACTATGATGATGCGCGAGCAATATTGGCAGCGGTCACACCGGAAACGCGGCTAGTATGTGTGGGTGGCAGCTTTATTTCGATGGAGATGGCGTCGACGCTGTTCAGCAAAGTTAAATCGGTGAGTACTCGATTTGAAAGATATATATGTATTAGGGTGATGCAAATAAAAAAAAAATTGTTTTTTTTTTCGGTCTTACCCCCTGAAACTTTAGGTATTGACGAGAAAATAAGCCTTGCAAAAAATTAGCGCTCTAAGTTAACCCTTAAGGGTGGCTATTTATTTTCGCCCTTTCCCATACATTTTGTATTAGGAAAAGTGGTATTTTTTACAAAGTGAATTTTCTTTCAATTTTTGAAACTTTTTTGAAAATACTTTTACATACTCTTAAAGTTAAAGCTTTGAAGCTTCCAAAATGGTAAGCCGCGTGCGAATATCTCAACTATTAAAATAATTACAGCCATTTAAAATTTACTAAATTTTATACGTGTTACTGTGTATGTGTGTGCTATAGTACAAAACTCAGCTATTTTGAAATGGCTGTAATTATCTTAATAGTTAAGATAATCGCACATGGCTTACCATTTTGGAAGCTTCGAAGCTTCAACTTTAAGAGTATGTAAAACCATTTTCAAAAAAGTTTCAAAAATTAAAAGAAAATTCACTTTGAAAAAATGCCATTTTTTCCCATACAAAATGGGCGAAAAAAAATAGCCACCCCTAAGGGTTAAGTTAGAGCGCTAATTTTTTGCAAGGCTTATTTTCTCATCAATACCTAACTTTTTAGGGGGTAAGACCAAGTCGACATTTTTTTTTTTGAATCACCCTAATATGTATGTATGTGTCTCGCAAAGGCATATACTTCAGGCATTCCAATCCCGGGCCTCCCGAAATCCCGGGATTATATTTATGCAAATTTGAAATTTTTGTATGGGCGTTCAAAGTCAAAAGTACAAAGTCGGGAATTGGTTTTAGAGGTATGCTTCCATCAGCAAAGTATCTTATTTTGATCCCTAAAATACGATTTTGCTTGTCACTTGGATGATTTTCAAAAAGATCCGCCGTCTTACACATAATACCCCTTTAGGACGTTTGAGACGAAAAAATTACATTTTGGATTTTGCTGCATATCTTGAAAACTTGAATTTTCCAAAAAAAAAAAAGAACTGGTATAATTAAATAGTGAATGCCTCTCGATGACACATGCTCAAAGAGGTTCATCCATTGTCAATTAAAACAAAATAAATTACGTCGAAGCCGGAAAACCGAAAAAATGTTCAAAAAATTCAACTTATCGCGTGAAAAACATGTCATATCCTTTTCAAACGAACTAAACACTATATATATTTCGAAAGTGTCAACAATTTTCTACCCAAAACCGTTGATGATTTCAAAATCGGTAGAAAATTAGATTTTTATTGATTTTTTTTGAAGGAAAGCTCTGGAGAAACGCTTTCTTGGCCTTAAACCAGATTTTTGTGGTGTTACAAATCTTTTGAAGGGTGTTTCGTGTAAAACTCGACCACATGAACAATCTCTACTAGGTGGCTTTAAAAGTGTCTTCAAATTTTTTTTTTAGCACTGTGTAATTTACCGGGTACGATCCCAAATCACCCATGGCATCTACATATGTATGTGCAGAACAGCTTTCTGATTTGAAATATCTCTTGACAAAAACAAAATATCGAGTCTTCGTTTTCGGATTATGCATACCGAGGTCAAAGCGCTTCTTATCATACCTTCCCGGTATTTTTGGGCGGTATATGAGATAATCCCGAAAAAAACTTGGGACTCCAGGACTGTCATTTTGAAATCCCGAAACCCCTAGATACAATTTTTTTCAATCAGGCAGGTTCTGCAATTCACTTCCGAGTGTATTCCTAAGCCCATTTAAATTTGCGGTTAAATCTGAGTGAAAGTGAAATACAGAACATACCTGAATAACACCCTATTTTTATAAATATTTCAAGACCGCCTTATCCGAACGAACCCGTTTTAGAATCAAGTTATGAAGTATAGCTTGATTAAAATATTTTGAGATGGGGCGTCTTTGAAAAATATTTCGAAATAGGGTCATCTTTCACTCAATCGATATGAGCTTGTTTTATACGACTACACGTATAGGTAATAAAAAAATTCTAATACATATATTTTCGTCTTCTTCAATCATTTAAGGTCACCATAATATACTCAAGCGAATTTCCATTTCGCTTTTTCGGTGAAGCTGTGGGTGAACTTTTTTATCGTTTATGTCGTGAGAAAGGTATTACAATGAAAAGTCATAGCGTACTTTTGGAGTTGAATGGCAATGCGGATGGTGCCGTTACCGAAGTCGAACTTGTCGATGGTAGCAAATATCCTTGCAATGTTGTTGTTTTGGGAACCGGTTCCACGAATAATACAGATTTTCTACGCGATTCAGGAGTAAAAATTAATGCCGACGGATCAATCGATACCGATATGCATCTGATGACCAATGTACACGATGTTTATGCTGGAGGAGATATAGCCAAAGCACCTGTTCTAGCCTATGCAAATCAGCGCAGTGCGATTGGTCACATACAGTTGGCACAATATCATGGACGTATTGCTGCATTAAATATGACCGGTACAATTGAAGATTTAAAAGCGGTACCATTTTTCTTTTCAAACGTATTTGGTAAAGGTATACGTTATGCTGGTTATGGCCGTCATACTGAAGTTTTGGTCAAGGGTGACTTGGAAAATTGGAAATTTGTCATTTTTTATTTAGATTCAGATGGTAAGGTGTTAGCTGTTTTAACCGTTGGACACGATCCTGTGGTAGCACAGTTTGCTGAATTAGTGTATCAGGGTAAACGTTTGCATCGCTCACAAATTGAGGAAGCCGAACATTATTTGGATTGGACGCATATGTTGACGGAGAAGAAAACACGAGCGAAATGCGATTGTTGAAAGAAATCGTATTTTACATTATTTACAATAGTTTATTGTTGATCCATGTGTATTTATGTTTTAGATAAAACAACATATTTAGTATTCTTTATAATGAATTCGCCTAATTAAAACTTATTTTTGAAAGAAAAAAATAAAAATGAATATTTAAATACATAATAGGTTATTAACCTATAAAAAGGATATTGGCAGGAATAAACTCAGAATTAAAATAATTTTTTTATTGAACTAATGAAATCAAGTATCGGTCACGCTCCCACCTCTAATGACTCCCACCACTAATATCAACTAAATAGACAAAAAATAACGGTTTTATACTGTAACCGTTATTTTTGTAGCTGGAGGATTATGTGCAGGGATGCCAAAATTCCCCTTTGGCAATGGGAAATTCCCCGATTTTCGGCTAAATTTCCCGGGATGGCACAATTGTATACGGAAAAAGGTCGACAATGCAAAAATATCAACACCTGGATCTGGGCCTGGATTCTCTAACGATGAGTTTTGAAATGTACACTGAAAACTATGTACACTCTAGCTTAATTAAAATAATTTAGTTTATCTTATATAGACGAAATGCCGATAGTGAAAACTTTTTTTGGAGAGCTTAGGTTCACCCCAAGGAAGAAAATGCAAAAGTCTCATTTGTTGCAAAAAAGTTATTCGGGGACAAGAGTCGAGAAAAATGCAAATTTGAGGTTTTTTTTATTTTTCTCGACTTTTGACCTGGAATAACTAATTCGATCGATTCACGAGGTAGAACGCAGTGGAACGAAAAAAATCGAGCCGTGTAAATCATCCTTAAAAAATTATTGGGAAAAAAATAATAATTTAACCGAGTCGGAGTTATCTGTCTAAAAATTTCTTGACAGAAATAAAATAGACTCTTCGCTTTCGGATTATGCATACCGAGGCCAAACCGCGACTTTTCATACCTCTCTCAACCTATTGGACAGTATCTGAGATAATGGCAAACATTCGATTAATCGCTAATTTTCGACACGCGTTAGCACCTTCAACATGGGTAGACCGGGAACCTCACTAAACGAAACTGCCTACTTTTGTATCCTCTTTTTTGCTAAGCGCGACCCAGTAATTTTCTAAGATTTTATATATCTACTTTTACCCACACTCATTTTTGGTACTGCACAGCACTGATTTGTGATTTTGTTTTCACCAAGAGTTGAAAATATGCAATTCACCACTACGAAAATTCCCCCACCACAATTTTTCAAAGGTTAACACCACTCCTTACTGTCAAAAGTTATCTAAATTCAACGAATTGGATTTATTTTTCTGCTGTTGATTAAACGCCCAACAATTTGTCATTTGTTTTTAATTGTGTGCAAATGTGATATTATTTTTTATACAAAAAAATTCACAAGGCATTCCAAAGTGCAACATAAAAACCAATAAAAGGCTTTGGGGCAGTTAGTGCAACAACAATAAAAACAGCAGCACACAACCGCAACAATGAACTTTCTCGGATTTGGGCAATCGGCCGAGATCGATATCGTTTTTGATGGTGCGGAAAACAGGAAAACCGCTGAGGTCAAGGGAGAAGATGGAAAAATTGAAAAAATGCTGCTTTACTATGATGGCGAAACGGTGTCAGGGAAGGCATGTGCAAACAGTTATTACTAATTGAAAAATATTTAACAACTTTACTAGGTTAGATCTAAGTAAGTTGATAAGAAAGGGGGACGTGTGTGCAATGAGAAGCATACGGGGGCAGTTATGACGATGCAAGACAACTAATGACAGTCGTCAACAGTTGAGGTGGCTCAGCCGATTGGAAGGTTACCTATGCGTACCTAATAACAAATCCACTTTTTCGTTGGTAAAATGAATTGAAGTTGTTTTGGTATATCATGGAGTCACACTATAAACAGTGATATGCTTATAAGCTTAAGTATTCCCACTTGATTTGGTGACTGTGATGTAACAGCTTTAAATCTACGCGGTAAGATTGTGTGTAAGACTGAACAGGGTTATGGCTCAGAGCTTGTAAGGGTTTGGGGGGAAACTCATTGCAGACGCAGAATCAGAACCAAACCGCCAGGGGTGAAAATAGAGAAACAAGTTGTATGGAACTACCTATATCGTTGATTGAACGGCACCAACAACATGCAAGTTGTAGGTTATCCAGGGGAACCAAATATGGCGGTGGTCAGAAGAGCAATCAGTAATTTGGATCAACGTGCGGCGGCTTTTCAATAAGACAAGGCGCACTTGCCGTCTCACCTAACATAGAAAGAAATAACTAGACCCAGAAGATGCAGCTTTAGGACCTGGCCTGAGAAAAGAAAATAACTTAGCGATTTTGCAGCATAAAGATAAACGCGTTTCATATTGGGAAGGACTACTTATTTGCGAATTCTTTCAGACCCATCAGTCTAACCCACTATCTTCCATCGAACACTAGGACAAAGTCTTCCCAGCCTTGTATCAGCTGGCCATGGAATCATGTACAGATATGGGGCTCCTAGACAAAGGCAGGCATATGATAACCCTCTTCACTGTAGTGGAGCTCACCAACACAATTAACAATAGATGACTGCCTTAGTACGGACGAGGAAACAGACAGCAGGTCAGAGGATTAAAATATATCCGCGGTAAGGCATGCCCGTCGGAAGAGGGTTGATTTATGGATCTGTTGCCCTCCTCCCTTATTATCAACCTCCTTTTACCGTATGGAAACAGTGCGGAAAATGACCTAGAAGGCTCCAAAGGTCATATCAAATCACTGTACAAGTGCCGCAAGCGATCCCATCATTCCGCACCCATATTGGTCGAAGGATAATGAGTCCTTTGCCGTCCAAGACCTCACACCCTTCGAAGAGTATTTTGGTTTTTAAAATCAACAGGAACATTGGCACCAGACTGTCGGAGGTGATCCGCTTGAATACAGTGCTCTGAGGATGTAAGCCTACAGTAGATCCTGGCGTGTATTATCTCAAGTTCTATTATTATCATATCTCAAGATAGAAAACAGGTCACTGTTAGCATTACGTATACATATCCTAGATATATTCAAAATTACTTTAAAAAAGACCTTTTACTAAACTTTATCTAACTTTCCATCACACAGGTCAACGTCACACTGAAGAAACCCGGCAGTAAATTGGAACATCAAGGCATAAAAATTGAATTCATTGGCCAAATTGAGTTATTCTATGATCGTGGTAATCATCACGAATTCAAATGCATCACCAAAGCTTTGGCACGCCCCGGTGATCTAATACAGAATCATAGTTATCCGTTCGATTTTCAAAATGTCGAAAAGCAATTCGAAGTTTATGCGGGCTCGAATGTGCGTTTACGCTACTTCTTGCGTGCCACCATCATACGACGCATTAGCGACGTAACACGTGAAGTGGATATAGCCGTGCACACACTCTGCAGTTATCCCGAATTGAATAATCCCATTAAAATGGAAGTAGGCATTGAGGATTGTCTACATATCGAATTCGAATATAATAAAAGTAAATACCATTTAAAAGATACAATAATTGGCAAAATATATTTCCTATTGGTGCGCATCAAAATCAAACATATGGAAATTGCTATAATCAAACGTGAATCTACTGGAACTGGACCGAATATGTTTACCGAAAATGAAACAATTGCCAAATATGAAATAATGGATGGCGCACCGGTGAAGGGTGAGAGCATACCCATACGCGTTTTCCTGGCCGGTTACAATTTAACGCCAACCATGCGCGATATAAATAAGAAATTCTCGGTTAAATATTTCCTAAACTTGGTCTTAATGGATACAGAAGATCGGCGTTACTTTAAACAACAAGAGATTACACTTTGGCGCAAAGCCGACATACCACGTTATCATAATCAAGGACAACAACAGCATACCAGCATGATACATGCACATCATCCACAACATGGTCCAGCTCATTTGGTTGGTGGTGGTGGTCACATGGGGCCTACAATGTCGAGTGTGGGTAGTGGTACGAATAGTGGTGGTGCTGGCGCCGGCGGCATTGATAGTGACTCAAGCATTACCGGTGGCATAACTGAAGGTAAAATGGGTCTATTCACGCGCGAAAGTCCAAATCAAGAATTTAGTAACCAGCCAGTGTTGGACTCGTTACCTACATCACCAACAACGCCAACGCCACCTCCACCAGTGGAACGTGGTATGGGCGATGGTGCGGCTGCAACTAATACATCGCCTGTAATGTTATCAACTACACCACCACCATTGCCAGCAACAGTGGCAGCAGCGTCATCAGTAACAGCAATTGCGGATGCCGATGGGTTTTTGGCTGTGGAAGCTCAAAAGTTGCCAACAGGTAGTCAGCAGCCAGTGCCAACATTGTCAACTGCAAACGCCGATCTTGATGATGGTTTGACAAATGTGTCGCTTGAAACTAATAATTTGGACATTGATAGTATGTTGGCTGATGCAGCAGCAGAAGCTACCCGAGTGGTGGCGTCGGAGAGGACAATTGAAACGAAAAAAGCGCGTGAAACGGCTACACCACTGCTTAGTGCAGATTGAAAATTTTTGTTTGGCATTTGAAGTATTTAGTAGCAGCAGACAGACAAGACAACTAGTGTGGCAAGCGCGCTTAAAGCCTTCATATTTACTAAGCATAACGCATCCCAATTGGCATCCCTGCATATTGTTGATTGGCTATAAAGTTTATTATTATTATTATTATTATTACGTCTATTAATATCACTATTGGAGTCATATTTTTCGGATTCTCAATGTGTATCCTGCACAACAGTACTTCGACGGCTGAGTGGAAGAAATGCATTTGAGCTCTTCTGAAACCAGTTTGAGCCTTTCAGAAATAAATGGACTCTTATCAGAAATACTCCTAAAAAATTTGTAGAAATATCTAATTGCAATAATTATTTTAAATTTGTTGACTCGTATGCAATGTTATAGCCACTCAAAAGCAAGGCTTTTTTATCTAAATACAAAACAAAATTACTCTGCTTATAAAGAAGTGCACAGTTATCCCCAACATTATAGAAAATTAAATAGGTTTATAAATCATTATAACACCCTTTTATTTTTTTTAAGAATTGAATTATGTTTTTACTAAAGACAACTTTTTAATCAAATCTTCATTCAATTTTAATTTGTATAATTTAAATTTTAATTATACTTCTTTAAAAGTTATATTCTAAAGCAAATATGTTACGCGTAGTGCGTTGTAGTAAATGGTTCAAAATACTAGAACTATTTGTATCTTGTAGCGCATAAGTAAATCGTATAAAAACAATGTATTATGTATTAAACAATTTATTAATAAACAAACAAAAGATAATGTCGTGTACTAGATTCACTAGTTTCGAAAGACTCGCTGGAATTTCTAGATTAACACAACGAACTATTCCAATCATATTCTAGGCGAAGGAGGAAAGTTTTATGTAAAATCGTTTCAGTGGACAGGTCAAATATATCTGTAGAGAGATATGAACCGATGCACTGAAATTCCAAGATGAGATTGGCTGAAATATGTTGAAAACTTAAACCATATTTACTCCTTACGTTACTTTTGTTTTAACTTGAAAAATTAATTTTCTAACACTCATTGCAGCCGCTTTCCAACTGGCAATTAGAACTCCTAGTACATATTTTGAGACGATGAATACCACCCACATTACATTGGAAATATTAACTTTGTGTCAGCGAACTTTTTGAAATTCGCAAGTTAGATGGTCTGCTATCATGCAACAACACACCATAACTTCAAAAACAGAAAAAAGGTAAATGCAATAATTTAGAAGTGGAATACATAAAACCAAATTTATTTCCGATACTCCCAACGAGTTGTGGCGTATGATATATCAAGTAAACTTTTGTCATGGCAGTCTGGCTCGTATGAGAAAGGTGCTAGTAAAATTGTATTCTTGAAAGCTACTGCACACATCAGTAACATTCAGCAAACCTTTTGGGTTACAATAAAGTTTTCCGTTTTCTGGATCTGCATGCCTAAATAGTTCGACTACTATGGAGCTTACATAATAGCTACGTCAGTTAGCTAAGCTCAAGGAACCCCTATGATATTACCGGTTAATGTATCTAAAAGCGATCACAACGTCGTAACAACCGAACATAGCTATATATACATACAACTAGGGCCGGGAATGCCGCGTAGGTTCCCTACGGATAAATCATTTTAAATTATACGTTTTCTTCTTTTTAATTCGGCAACTATTTATTTACTAATTCAATGCAAAATCTATTCCCATGCATCTCTAACTTTTAACTGTGCCAGCCGCTCTTCAATTGTGACATGTGGTTTCATTCTTTCCATGGTATGTTGGTCATTCCACATTTTTATCTTAGCTTCCGTTTTACCCAATTCTTTGGCATGACCCGCTGACTCTTCCTGCATAAACAAAATTATGAATATTAATTTTTCACAACCATTGAGCATCAAATCCTTACCACTGTTAAATATGGATGTCGCAACCATAACATATTTTGTTCTTGTCTTTCATAATCGCGGCGCAATGTTTCCATTGCTCGTAAACTCACACGTTTGATGAGTCGCCGCTTTCCTCGGAAAATGTGTCCTGGCACAGTTTTTTTGAAGAAATTAATAAAAGTCAATTGCATTTTGTTGGGGAAATGTTTTTAAAATTCGTAAAACAAATTTTTGTGCCGATTGCAATAAAAAATCTTCACGAGCTCCTAACAATCAGCTGATTGTCAAATGATTGCACCACACCACATAAGCGGTGTTCGGAGTTTAAGAATTCTAGGTGTGGTGAAAAATAGGTGTTGGATTTTTTTTTTAACATTTTTAGATTTGTTTCTTGAAATCTCCAGCAAAGAACTGTCAGCAGAAGAGAGTCTTGTAAAAAGCTGTCAAAATCTCATTTTTGCTAGTTTCATCTCTCTTCTGCTAGTTTTTCGCCGAACAGGAGCCAGCAGAACAGCTGTTCTGACAATTGACAAATGAAAATAAATTTTTTTCGCAGCACATTAAATTGCGAATTTTTCAGCATTTGGACAATTACTGCGTATATATCGGATTAAACCCTACAAAATATTAAGAAAATTGAATGCCTTATATACCTTCAGTATTTCCCATTCCTGTAACTGCGCCTGCAGGATTATATTGGTCTCCTAAACGAGCCACATTACGTTGGTCCAATGGACATTGGGCTTCGGCGCTTTGCTATTCAAATATACGGAATTATTGAAGATTTGGTATTTATTGTATGTACTTACTTCATTTGCTGGTAAATAACTCATAGTTTTCAAAATATTCGTAATAAATTTTTAATTTCATAAAAATATGCAATCAATTTTTATTTTGCCATATGTCACAATCAGCTGTTTGTTACTTGCTAGTTTTTGCTGGACGAAAAATCTCCAGCAGCAACTTGCAGCGAACTTGCAGCGAATTGGCGCTCTTTCTCTCAATTAAATGTCAAAAAGCTGCTGGATTCGCTGCTAATTTTTTCACAAAACACTTTTCTAGGAATAATTATTCATAATTATTCATAATTAGCAGAAAAGAAACAAAGCTTTTGTTTTATTTCATTAATTAATTTTATTCTGTTATATTTTTTTATTTCATACTATTTTATTTTATTATATTTTATTATGGTTCTGTCTTTTTATACCCAGCGTACTAGTACTAGTGCAAGGGTATTATAATTTTGTTCACATAACGTTACTACGTAACGTCACAAAATAATCGAGATAACCTGAGTAAAAATTTAGATATTTGCATGAAATTTGGTATACAGGTTACTTTCTGGTTGTTGTTGTTGTTGTAGCGAGGTGTAGCCCTGCCTAAATGTCAGACAGGGTCACCCCGAGTATATTGCTCTTGGCCGGGTCGATATAAGAAAACGGCCCGGGTCGTTTCGGCACGATGGGTACAGCACAAGTACTGGTACCGTTCTCGTAGAACCGGCAATACAATAAACTAGCCGTGTAGGCCATGTAGTTCATTTAGCGTTACCCAGGGTGCACCAACTGGGAGGCGACCTACTTTTACACCCTGTGACAGCTGTGATCAAAGACAGATTGAAGACGGCAGTTAAATATTTAACTCGAACTTAGAGTTCCTTACTTGTTTTTATTTTATTTTTCTTACTTTCATTTTTTTTTTATTTATTGTTTTTTTTTTTCTATTTTATCTTGTATTATTTTCTTCTTTTTTTGTTTTATTTCTTTGATTTAGTTTTTTTCCTTTTTTTAATTTTTTTCTTTTTTTATTTAATTTTTTTCTTTTTTTATTTATTTTTTTTTTTCTTTTTTTTATTTTATTAAATTTTTTTCTTTTTTTTTACTTTATTTTTATGGTTTTATTTTGTTTATTATTATAATTTTTTTGTTTTATTTTGTGTAAAGAACAACCTAGCTCAGAATCTTTCTATCCATGGCCCTTTTCAGAAAAAGGTCAACGAAGGTCATGTCACAGAATGAGTCTCAAAAACGACCTATCTAAACAAAAATTCAATACATTTTCTGTTGAGATAGGGTGTTTTCGAAAAATATTTTTAAATAGGGCAACTTTGCAGTCAGCAGCCGATTTTTAGCATACCCTGGTTTGAAATACTTCTCAAAACGCCGTAACACAGAATTTGTTCGAGGTTGTTGTTGTTGTTGTTGTTATTAACAACAAAACACTCCCCGAAGGTTTTGGGGAGTGATGCCGAAGTTGACAGTCCTTGGCCGGATATGACCCCGGTACGCTGCGGTGCTCCCTTGCGGTACTGCCCGACTGTTGTGGTAGCGATTTGGTATGACCAGTGGAACCTTCTAGGTCATGGCATCCCTCCATCCATGAGGAAGGAGAAGATGGGTAATGAGAGGTGAGAGGCATCATATCCGTAGATCAACCATCGAGTTAGCACGTCAATTACCCATGTGCATATTAGTCGCCTCTTACGACCGGTATGCCTACCTCGGGCATATTCTAAACCCCTAACCCGCAGGGTTTTTGTACGAGGTTCGATATATGTAGTTCATCACTTTTTTAATAACGACCTATCTAAAAAAATCATTTCCTAGGTGGGGTCACTCTCAATCCGTTCGTAATATGGAATAAAAAACCTGAGGAGGTGCTCAAATTTATAAAGAGCCTCCGCATACAGCAATAGCTGATAGGTCACACAATAGATCGTACTAATGGTCGCGGTGTAATAAGGCCTTATAATAATAATAAAAAAATCATTTCAAGCCCGAGATTTCGAGTTTTTGAATCAAATGCTAATGGCTGATATATATGGGTCGTTTCTGGTCGAATTTTTGTCGCTCCAAAATAACAATTGGATCGATTCATACCTTGTTTTGAAGGTTGAATGAAAAATCGATCCGTGTAAATCAGCCTTAAGAGACAATGTTGGATGAAATTCCTGATAGAGCATTTTAAAAAGTTCTTACATATGACGTTTTCGGAAAATATTCCAAATCTGACAGTCTTTCACTCCGCCGTCGATTTGTCATCTCATCTATAACTTAATCAACAAAATGTGACCTTTTTGCTTGGCAAAAAATCTATTACAAAACTATTTTATTTATTTCGAATTGTACCTGCAAATCTAAATAAAATGCAACATTTAGGTAAGTATCCCTCACTTTATACTACGTACTAATCACTTATCAATGTAACATACTAGCGCTGCTTAAATCTTCCTTGTTCTTAAAATGATCCGCAAAATGCATTATTTCGAACCCAACTTCAACCATAATCAAAATAATAATCATCCATTCCAAACGTATATGATGTGCATCATTCAAATTGTGCGATATTAGCTCTGCCAGCTCTACGCAATGATTTATCTTTTCATTCATAACTTTTGTGCGTCTTGTAATACTAAAGTATGAACAAACTTGCAGGTACAATGTTTCCAATTCTTCACGATCCCAATAAAAGTCGGGCGTATCCAACAAATCTGATGCCAAATTGATCTCGTGACGCAAAGCGAATAGCTCTCCTGTTTTACGCAACATTTCAGCACGCGACATACGTATACGGCGGCCACGCTTCAAGTCGTCGGTCAGATATTCAATTGAATCGATGTAACGTTCGAGCATTGCTTCCCACATGCCCAGCTTAATTGATGTAGCCATTGCATTAGAGAAAGTGTATTTTTGTAGAAAGTTATCAGCCTCAGAGGCGAGAAAGAATTTACCATTATAGAAGAAGGAACGCGCAACTTCTGTATCGGCTGTTGATACCATATCACCTTCGACATCAACAGCAGACGATGGTATATACATGTAAGGCATTACCTCGCTTTCGTTGCGCACGAGTGGACTTAAATAGGGATCCTTTTCGTATGGACGCACAAAGGATAGTATATTATTTGTTTCAATTTCATTGAAATTCCATAAAACGACTGAACCTTCACGAAAGAATATAATATCGCGTTCCTCTTTACCCAAGGGATATTTTGCTGTAGCATAGAGTACATCCTGCTCTACGCCCAAATTATCTGTGGAGAAATATTTCTTAACAGTATATAAATTTTGTTCCTCTAAACCTTTCATAAGCGCCTCCAAATCATATTCTTCTGCTGTCGTAAATGCAGATACATTGAAGAATCCTTCGGCGGATAGATCTTCAAAGCCATCCAACTTCTTGCGCACTGTGCGCTTCTTAAGTACTTGCGCCACCGACGTACCGGCAACAGCTTGTTGTGTTGCCTTTCGACTATGTGTTAATGGTGTTGGAAGTTTTAGTTCGAACTGCTTCAGCTTTGCTTCAAATTGCGTCAGAGGTTTCTGTGTAGCACGCTGTAAATTGTCGTAGGAAATTTGCCGAAAGTAAACGGTTGTCACTTTTTGTGTTAAAGCTGTACAGGTGGTACTTCTAGCAAATATGAGCCGGGCGAAGTTCATGTTGTGCACAATTTTGTGATTTATCATAGTGTACCAATACAAGTGTAAACTCTTCTGCATAGACGTCAAAATTCCAAAATGAGTTTAACACCTGTTCATCAGAGTTGTTTTTTTGGAAAAAGAGCATCATTTTGCGCCGAGTTGCATTCGATTTGGTATAAAAAATTAGTAGTAGGTGGCATAAAAAAGTAGTTCGCTAAAACTTAGAAATTTGATTTTTTATCATAAATGACAGCGAATTATATAAAATTATTAGTTAGAATAACTCTTTTGAGTCTGCTCACTATTTTCTATTAAACAAATAACAAACAACTGCTAATAATTAGCTTCAAACCCCAAAATTTGGTATTTGTTTCCTTTAGGGGTCAACTCCTAATAAATTAGCTAGAATTATGGAAGATAGCTCAAAATACGGGTTTTGGCCTGAGGATCACGAATCCGGAAGCGCTTTTTAATTTTTTTGTGTCTGTGGAAAGTTATGGTCAAACAACTGAAAATTGACCCGGGTCCGGTACCAAAATTGGGGCGGGTTCTCTTCAGAGAAGCAAAATATTAAAGAAGCGCTTCCGGATTCGTGGTCCTGAGGACAAACCCCGTATTTTTAGCTATCTTCCATAATTCTAGCTAATTTATTAGGAGTTGACCCCTAAAGGAAACAAATACCAAATTTTGGGGTTTGAAGCCTTCTTTGTGCTAAGATATGTATTTGATAGTAAATCTATCTGAAAACATCGTATATATGTACATGTTTCCAAAAAAAACGTTTGTTTTCATTTTCTGTCTAATTTCTTATTTCGAAGATGCTTACCTCAAAATTTTTCTGTAAAATAAATAAAATTTACTAGTTTTAAGTTTTTTTATTTTGTGTCTTTTTTTTCTTTGATATAAAGTATAAACTGAAAGATTCGCTTAAAAGTTTCCCTAGAAACTGGAGTGAAAGAGTTGTGCAACACAGCAACACTTTTGCGCAATCAAGAACCCTGTTTCATTGATATTCGGTGCTGCACACAACCCGATCGCAACGAAAACAACAATAGCAACCCAGATTTTTGACATGGATGTGTGTTTTGACATTTGTGATTTGACGTGGAAGTGTGTTTTGACATTTGTGTCAAACCTACAGTTCACACTTGTATTGATACACTATGTGATTTATTTCAATTTATTGCAACAAATGTACAATTCGAATTCTCTATAGAAATCGACCGGCTTAGAACAGCTGTTTAGTTGTCAAGTGTTGCAGTTTATTGTGAATGTGTATTTGTTTATAGGTCCGTTCTTTTGCTAACCAACAGTTGTTGGTTTTGTCCAATGGTAAAAAATCTAACAGGGAAAATCTAACAGATCGATACTCGTTGCGAAATTTCTCACTCTCGTATAATTTGTGAGTAAAAGTAGGCATCGAAAAACCAACGCATAATTCGATATAACTCGATTGTTCCATAATATCCAACTAATCAGCAGCTTCAACATAGATAGAAAAGGAACCCCGCTGAACAAAATTATCCACTTTTTTATCCTCTTTTTTGGGAAGCACGATCCAACAATTTCCTAAGAAATTATCCGAAAAGGATTAGCAGGAACCACTTGCATCTCTGTGCTGACATTATTGGTTGCCAAATTTGACCTAGCCCCTGGGCTAGGGTAAATTCTGACGTTCATATTCACCACGATAACTGTCAGAATTTACCATCGCTCTGTCAAAATTTGTTTTATTCAACCAATTGGCACACAGCCAAATTTGGCGAATTTGAATGAGTCATTTCGACCTTGTTTACACTGGCAAATTTACATTTGGCTTCACCTTCTATCTTCTACCAGAACACAAGGCCACCGAAAGAAAATGTAACAACGTGATGTTTAACCTGTAGAGTAATGCCCGTGTTAGCGTGGACTTAACTTAACTTGACTTAACTTAATTTACAAAAAAAACTTAGATTCAATTATTCAACGTGTCATTTAATTTGTGTTTGTTTTTATTATTTCTGACATTGATTGTCAATTTATATTGTAAAAATGAACACGAAAAAAATTAAATTGTGCGCCATGTTTTTTAAATTTATTTAACATGTATAAAGCGTGCAAGAACTCTAAACAGCGAAGAATTAGGCGTCGGGGTGTCCACCCAATAAATAGTAACTGGGCGACAAAGGGATACCAGCGACAGGTTTATCAACGAATTAAAAACATGACTGAGGAGCAATTTTTTCCGCACACTCGTATGACCCGAAAGTTGTTCAATCTTTTATTAACTCTGGTGGGGGATTCATTGCGCAAACCCCATCAACGCATTGGTGCTGAAAAACGATTATCCCTAACCCTTTTGTGAGTTATTACAGCCGTGATGAATGTGATTGGAATTTAACCACTTTGTTTCCTGAAAACTAAGGCACTTAGCTCACGGTGATCCCATCCAAACTATAGCATGGAGCTACATATTTGTCGTAGAGTACCCTATTGGCTTCCACTAGGGATATTAGTTTCTCATCATCCATCATGTAAAATTAAATGAAGCAATTTTAAAAATAACGTCATCTTTTGAAATTATATTTTTTTGACGTCTTGCTTTGTACGTGGCGTATGAAATTCATTAATCCAAAAATTTAGAACGCCATACAATATATGAGGGATTTTTATTGAAAATACTAAAAAAATTGTATATGGTAGCACAGTTCTCTCACGGCTCTCTTTGAACTTAAAAACTTAACTTGGAAATCAAAAATCTGTAGATTTCCAAGTTTCTAAGTTATACTATTTTTTGGATAAAGCGGGCTACTCACCTGCCAAGAAATGTCAAACTCCATATAAAAAAACGCTCAAGAAATGGTCAAGAACTGTTTTCACACGTCAAATTTTCTTGAGCCAATACTCAGCTCATAAGAAAAAATACTACAATTTTCGATGGTTGGCAACGCCGGTTTACCTCAAGAAATAAATGTGCTCGTATATATTTCTTGAGGTAAACGTGCAGATCCACAGCAAAGGTGAGTACATATTGCGCTACACATGTTTTATACATTTTTATAAGAGTAATTTGCAAAAAAATGGAAATTTTGGTAAACGTCAAAATTTCTTGACCAGGTATAAGAAATATATGCTCGTTTTTTTCTTGAGGCATTTCTTGGCAGGTGAGTAGCCCGCTTAACTAAGAACACGTCCTACCCATTTGTTAGATGTAAGATTTTCAAGTCAAATTAAGTCTAAGTCCACGCTAACACGACCATAAAGGCCTGTTTACATTGTTCAATTTTGGAATCAATTTTCGTCGCATGTGCCGTTGATTCCAAATTGAGTTAACCACCGGTTTACATTGAAAAAAATTAAATGAAAATAGAAAAAATTATATTTTTATTTATTGATTTTTTTTTACAACAACGGCATTCATGGGTTCATAGACAGGTCCTCAACAGTATCCACACAAAGACAGGGAACACCTTTGCCAGCTCCCGTCGGGCGAATGGGTGTTGGTAATGATCAAGAAAAAATGGTATAGGCGAATTCATGCCCATTAAAATTGTTACAATTTTATTGATGAAAAATTTTGTGAAAAATATATTAAAATTTTATTTCCAAAATTTTACCTCAAAATCTGACATTCGTAAACAAATGCAAGGTTGTACAAAAGTTGAGTGATGAGTTGAACAAAAGTCGGCTGGCTACCAACTTTGTTGCATGCAATTTAGCAAGACCCGTTGCCACAAGTCAATTTTCAGAATCAACATGAATTTGAACGAAAAATCGAGCAATGGAAACGGGCCTTAATAATAAAAGGAGAGTCAAGAAGGCTTATGGCAGAATTGGTCCATTTTCTTAATGAGATTTGTATGGAAAAAAGCGCCAACAATTTTTCGCCAAATTTAACAAATTTGCAATTTTTCGCCAAATTTGCCTAATTTGGTGCGGTGTAAATGTACTATAAAGCGCTTGCAAGCTATTTTAAACCAATATGGCCACACACGCCCCAGGTGATAAAAGCAAATAAAAACACATGAATGACATTTTTCAATATCATTTATCAATGAACAGCGCATTTGTATGGTAAACAAAATTTTTTAGTGCATTTGTTTTTGGTTAATAACATAAAAGGAGAAGCTGTATTTCGTTTAGTAAAAGGTTTTCGTAAGCACCTCTTAACATGAAAGTAGCTGTGGAGGGCTGCGCTCACGGTGAGCTGGAAAAGATCTATGAGACCATACAGTGCATTGAAAATGAGGAAGGCTACAAAGTGGATTTACTACTTTGCTGCGGCGATTTCCAAGCTACGCGCAATTTGGATGATCTACAAACAATGGCGGTGCCAAAAAAATATTTGGATATGTGCACATTTTATAAGTAAGAAAAGCTAAAGTGGATACTTGTTGAATACTATTAATTTCACTACCTTTACAGATACTACAGCGGTGAGCTGGTGGCGCCAATACTTACAATTTTCATTGGTGGCAACCACGAGGCATCCAATCACTTGCAAGAGCTACCCTACGGTGGTTGGGTAGCGCCAAACATATACTACATGGGATATGCGGGCGTAGTGCGCGTGAATGGCATACGCATTGCCGGCTTGTCAGGCATATACAAAGGTCACGACTATTTACGTGGTCGCTTTGAATTTGCGCCCTACACAGATGCGACACGTATCAGCGTCTACCACGTACGTCAGCTGGAGGTGTTTCGCTTAAAGCAACTTACTGGTAAAATTGATATATTCATGTCACACGATTGGCCGCGCGGCATTTATGATTATGGTAATAAATCACAGCTGGCGCGTTTCAAACCACATTTTCGTGATGAAATGGATAAGGGTGAATTGGGTAATAGAGCATGTGAGGATTTGTTAAAAATGTTGAAACCAAAATATTGGTTCGCTGCACATTTACATTGTAAATTTGCTGCTGTTGTGCCGCATGATGAAGCGTACGATAGCAACGGTGAGACGGGTGACAACAGCAATGACAGCAGCAATGATGGCAATAGTGATAAAAAGCAAAAGCCAAAAGAGGAAGCAGTAACAAAATTTCTTGCTTTGGACAAGTGCCTACCAAAGCGCCGTTTTCTACAGCTAATTGATATTGAGTGCCCACAGTATGCAGAAGGTGAAGTACGCTTTGAATATGATCTGGAGTGGTTGACTATACTGCATTTGACTAACCATTTAACAAATGTAAAAACATCCAAATACTATTTGCCGGGTCCACAAAACGCCGCCAGCACAGAACGTTATAATTTTAAACCCACCGCAGATGAAATGGAATTTGTACAGAATAAATTTGCTGCTGATTTGAAGATACCACAAAATTTTATGCGCACTGTCGAACCCTACAATAGCAGCTTGGAAGGCAATAATGCGTATGTGCCACAACCAAAAGCGCAAATCAATCCACAATCACAACAATTCTGCGATGCCTTGGGTATTGATGATCCCGTCAGCTTGGCGCTAATCATTGGTGGACATGAGCTTAGCTACTCAAGCGTTTTGAATGAGAGTACAGATACGGAATTCAACGATTCGACAGCTTCTATGCAAACAGAGCAATCAAGCTTGAATATGTCAGGCAGCACAGGAGATGCATTATCGCCAAACCAAATTAGTCCTTTTAAGCGGAAAAGTAGTATGGGGCTTAAACTACCCAAACCCATAACAGAAAACGAGGTTGATGCTGACGAGGATGTGCTTGATGCAGCAAAGAATCCCGATGAGCTACAAGTGGACAATAGTAGTTCAGCTGATGAAGCAGAAAAAGTGGTTAAAATATCAGTGGATGCAGTAAATATAGACGTTGATTGTGAGCTAAATGCTGCTAAACCGCCCATAAAGAAATTCAAGCGTCGCAACCAGAGCGTTTATATGAATGAGGATAATGAGCAGGAATGAGTTTAAAATAGTAATATTGTACTTAAGGCAAAGAAGAGCAGATGTTATTAAGTGTATTTTAAATATGCTTTGATTTGCGCTTAAAATAATTTTTTTGTAAGTGAAATCAGTTCTATTAAATCCGTTGCACAAAAATTAAAGTCTATTTAAAAATATACATATATTCGCAATTCCTTTCCTCTACATAAATTAGCCTAATATTTAACATAGCAGAATTTATTTCTTAAAATTAAATAGTTTTGGTATCACATCGCCACATTTTGCCGATAGCTTCAAATCCGCCAAATGATCAGCACGCGTATCACCAATATTTACAATTACCAAAGGCAGTTTAAGGTCTTTGGTTTGCAGCACCATACGATACCCAGAAAATACTAACAAACTAGAGCCAAGCACTAACAGTCCATCGCCATCATAAATCATCTTTGCGATATTTTCGACACGTTGCTTCGGCACATTATCACCAAAAAACACAATTTCCGGCTTTACATCACCACCGCATTGTGGACATGGTGGTATACGAAAGTTAGCCACATACTCCGCAGGTATTTCTACATCACCATCCGGTCGTACCATATCTGGACCATCACGAAATTCTGGATTCATTGCATTTAAAATGTCCTGAAATGCATGTCGATCTATGCGATATTCACACGATAAGCATTTCACCACATAACCGCTACCATGCAACTCGGTAACATTTTTACTACCCGCTTTGGTGTGTAAACGGTCGACATTTTGCGTTACAACACCTTGTAGGCGTCCTTCACGCTCGAAACGCGCCAGCGCATGATGTGTATGATTTGGTTCGGTTGCCGAAAATGTTGGCCAACCGACAAAGTTACGCGCCCAATAACGTTGACGCACATCAGCGGAGCGTACGAATTCCATGTGCTGTATGGGCTTGTGATTGGTGCGTGCGTATAGGCCAACACCTTCGGAACGGTAATCGGGTATGCCTGGCACAGTTTTAATAATGGTATTTTAAGCATCTTTTGGTTTTTAAAAATAGTTGAAATTTAAACTTACCGGACTCTGTTGAAATACCTGCACCTGTTAGTACAACAATATTTGGTTTTGATAATAGAAAATCCTCCAAGCGTTTTATGTCTTCCTCCAGCACTGGATTATGCTTAGGAACATATTGTTGTTTTGTTGCCACACATTTATTTGTGGTAAAACGAAAACTTAATAATTGATTAAAACGCATTTCCGTGGCGTTTTTTTATGCTATAAATTCGTGAAATATTGCATTTTGTAAAAAGAAAACAAGTCACATAACGTCAAATTTCACAAGAAATAACTGCAAATAAACAAAACAAAGAGTGCAGCAACAGACAGCTGTTTGTGAGTTCACAATGACAAGTTTGAGATTGATGATGACAATGGCCGTGTGGCAATTGGTTGAAAAAAGCTAATTTTGATAGCGATGCCAAATTTTGACAGTTATCGTTTTGAATATCAACATCAGAATTTACCCTGTTGTTGTTGTAGCGAGGTGTAGCCCTGCCTAAATGTCAGACAGGGTCACCCCGAGTGTATTGCTCTTGGCCGGGTCGATATTAGAAAACGGCCCGGGTCTTTTCGGCACGATGGGTACAGCACAAGTACTGGTACCGTTCTCGTAGAACCGGCAATACAAGAAACTAGCCGTGTGTTGTTGTTGTTAACAACAAAACACTCCCCGAAGGTTTTGGGGAGTGATGCTGAAGTTGACAGTCCTTGGCCGGATATGACCCCGGTACGCTGCGGTGCTCCCTTGCGGTACTGCCCGACTGTCGTGGTAGCGATTTGGTATGACCAGTGGTACCTTCTAGGTCATGGCATCCCTCCATCCATGAGGAAGGAGAAGATGGGTAATGAGAGGTGAGAGGCATCATATCCGTAGATCAACCATCGAGTTAGCACGTCAATTACCTATGTGCATATTAGTCGCCTCTTACGACCGGTATGCCTACCTCGGGCATATTCTAAACCCCTAACCCGCAGGGTAAAAACTAGCCGTGTAGGCCATGTAGGTCATTTAGCGTTACCCAGGGTTCACCAACTGGGAGGCGACCTACCCCAGGGGACTAGGTTAAATTTTGACAACCAATAATATGAGCACAGGGGTGCATGTGCTGTTGACATTCATATTATTTCACATAAAGTTATGTTCACATGAGTTATTAAACACTGAGGGCCACTTGCATAAAAGCCGATAACATTTACTTGACGTATTTTGCATGGTTAGCTGTCAAGTTAATCACCGATTAGGAGTTATCGGCTTTTATGCAAGTGGCCCTAAAATATAATATAGTGTGAATAATACGCAATATAAATGCATGAAAAACACGCTTTAAAATGTGCTTTTTGTGTAGGTCAATATTTACTACAGTCAAAATTTAGGTATACATAAATACTGAATATAGCTCCAACTCCCATATTAAAAAAAAAAAAGATGGGGATAGAGAGATATTTTGTTGTTGTTGTTGTTGTTAACAGCAAAAACACTCCCGAAGGTTTTGGAGTGATGCCGAAATTGACAGTCCTTGGCCGGATATGAACCCGATACGCTGCGGCAGGGTCTGGTACGATATGTCGAAAAAAAAGAAGTCGAAACTAAAAATGTCGAAAAAAAAATGTCGAAAAAAAATTTGTCGAAAACACAAAAGGTGGTGCATTTTCTTTCGGTGGCTTTGTATTCTGGTAGAAGATTCTTGCAGGGAAGGTGAAGCCAAATGCAAATTTGCCAGTGTAAACAGGTTCGAAATGACACATTCAAATTCGCCAAATTTAGTGCAGTATAAATGTACTATTATCAACTTATTTATTATTTATTTTGATTCTTCAAATGTGGCATCAACGTACATTCATTTTCGCCGCATTTCACAAAGCATCTGCACGAAAATGACACTTCGCTGTTTTTTGTCAGTTGAAAAGCAACCGTTCGTGAGTTTTGCCGGCAATTTTTAAGTGTTTTTCCTGCATTTTCCGTGAATAATTGTGTACATGTGTGTATATTTAGCTGTTTATAATTGTTGATGCACCTTTTCATTTGATTTAAGTGCAGTTGTAACAATTTTTTTGGTTTGCTGGAGTTGCTGTGCTTCCAACGACGCTGCTTGACGTGCAATAAATAACTTTTTTTGTGTTCAACATTGGCGCTCGCTCTATTAATTACATATTTCGTGCACGCACACTGAAGACGTGCAAAAATTACAAAAAGAAAGCAAAAAATAAGACGTTAAACAATTGTGAAAGTGGTAAAAAGCAGTATATATAAGAAAAAGTTAAGAAAATTGGTAAAGAAGTAGAGACGACTAGAAGAAGAAAGCAGCGCAGCCAACAACAGCAGAGGTGAATCAACAGCTCTGCTTCCACGTAAACTGTGAATTTGACAGAAAGTGCATTGTTCGCCGCGCCGCTCTTTTGGTCCTTTTTCTGCTTGCTAAACGACGTCGACGTCAACGTCGCAGTAGACAACATTTTGTGACAGAAAGCCATTGCATTTTCGGAGTTTATTTTGTTTATTTTCTTGATTGTTGAGTGCGTTTAATCAGAGCCCATTAATTTGTGTAATTCATAGCGTTTCAGTTTTATTTTATTGCAAAAAAGGAAAAGCGAACAATCAAAAAAGATAACAATCCATATTGATTGAAAATCAACTGCTGCTGTCTTGCACTGCCGAACAAAGAGTTGTGAATAAACAAAATGTCAGACACAAAATCGGTGAGTGTATTATAAAGATTTGAACAATTTAATGGTACTACATATATCTATACAAACAGTTCCAGCTTCCATATAAAATGCCTACTGTATCAAAACATTGGCTTCGTTTAAAATTTATCTTTACTTCACACACATTTGTATTGCATACAAACTGCATACTCATTCAAGGGCGCGGCTATCGTTGCAGCAGGTCAACTCGTCGACGGCTTGCCTGACTGGTTGGTTGGTTGTTGTTGTTGTTCTCCTTTTTGCTTGCTTGCCTGCCTGCCACCAAGCCGAAAAACACCACAGACACATTTCTACTCTGAAGGTGGACTGCGTCATAGTTTGTTCTTTCTTTTATGTTGCTCACTTTTTGGTTTTGGCTTGGTTATCTTGCACACTTTTTGGTTTTGGCAAGCTTGTTTTTAATTGTCGTATTGCTACTATAATTGTCGTAAATATCAATAACAAAAAAAGTAAAAGAATAAATTAAAATAGGTACATGAAGAAGTCAAAACAAGGCTTAAAGCGCCGCATTAAGTTTTGTTGTATTTATTGTTAGCAGCAGAAACACTCCCCGAAGGTTTTGGGGAGTGTTGCCGAAGTTGACAGTCCTTGACCGGATATTAACTCGGCACGCTGCGGTACTTCCTTGCCATACTGCCCGACTGTAGTGATAGCTATTTGGTATGAGCAGTGGAACCTTCTAGGTCATGTCATCCCTCCATCCGTGAGAAGGGGGATGATGGGTAATGAGAGGTGAGAGGCATCATATCCGAAGATCAACCATCGAGTGTAAGAGTAGGTTGCCTACCCGTTGGTGCACCCTGGGTAACGCTAAATGACCTACATGGCTAGTTTCTTGTATTGCCGGTTCTACGAGAACGGTACCAATACTTGTGCCGTACCCATCGTGCCGAAACGACCCGGGCCGTTTTCTTATATCGACCCGGCCAGGAGCAATACACTCGAGGTGACCCTGTCTGACATTTAGGCAGGGCTACACCTCGCAACAACAACAACAACAACAACAATCAACCCTCGAGTCATTACCTAGGTGCATATTTGTCGCCTCTTATGACCAGTATGCCTACCTCGTGCATATTCTAAACCCCTAACCCGAAAAGCTTTCAAGCGGTTTCAAAATCACATAAATGAGTTTACCGTTTCAGCTTCCGAAAATATGAACAATTTTGTTTTAACGGCACCGCGCACCATTAGGCCATAAGTAAAAGCCGATACATTCCGTTCCTAGACCCGGCGTTCGTTGCCATTCAGGCCGGCTCTCAATGCCAAACCCACTTCTTTTTAGGTTATGTGATTAACACAGCTTAGAGAGCTCTTTAAGTTTTCTGTAGCATATTTATTATTATAATCACAAACTGAACAAATCATCTATCCCTTTTAACGGCAGTAACTAGTGGAAAACAGCCCGTTTCAACTGGATTGGGCCAGAGTGAGATCATCTTCCCATTCCGTCTGCCTAACGAGAAATGGAACAAAGTTTTCGCGTGGTTATCGATTCTTACTGAGCCCGCTACATGCCGGCAGGAAAAACAAAAGAAATTCACTCCAGCTCTCCAAGCCGAGGCAACGGCCGCGACTGATGAAAGTGAATAAGTGCGACATATCAATACTGAAGACCAGAGGGACAGAGGGGTTAGAAGAGTAGGTTCAGATGAACAATTGAAGAGATGTAGAGTATCATGGGGGGTCCTACCACATGCAGGGCATGTATTTAAGATTGTATCATTAAGTCTGGATAAGTAGGAGTTTAACCTTACACTATGTATATCCAGACCTAAGCTGTGCCAAGGTCACTCTTGTCTCCCTTGGTAAGGTGCGTTCTTCTTCAGCAATATCCGGTGGAGGACTGTTCAGAACGGGATTCACAGGTAGAGATCCGACAAAAGTGTTTACCGACTCGGTGTGGATGTCGGTTGGAGCCCGCTTATGATTCTGCAGATCAAACGGCAAGGTAATATGATGCCGGATCTCATCATAGTGCTTACGGAGATGTCTCCTTATGTCTCTCGGGGGCGGATCTATGTCCAAAAGATGACGGTTTGGATGTGCTGGCTTGTGGCAGTTCAGAAGGAATTGCCTGCTCAGCATTTCCACATGCTCTTTTACCTTGAGCAGTTTTGCCTCCTGATGGAGGTGAGACTCGGAAGACATGAGGAGACATCCCGTAGCAGTTCTGATGGCAGTATTTTGGCAGACTTGTAACTTCGTCCAGTTGGTGTTATGTACATTAGGCGACCATATGGGCGCAGCATAGTCAAAGACTGGTCGGCCAATGGCCTTATATGTAGTCAGCAACGTTTCTTTGTCTTTTCCCCAAGTAGTTACTGCCGGCAAGTGACTTGAGGATCTTGTTGCGACCACGTACCTTTGAGACCATTGCAGACACATGACCAGCAAATGAGAAAGTATTATCCAGTGTCATCCCTAATAACTTTGGGTGGCTGACAGTTGGTAGCTTAGTGCCATCAACGAAAATGTCTAATTCATTTCTCACCTGGTGCGTCCATGTTGTAAAAAGCGTCGCCGTTGATTTTGTCGGAGATATTGTCAGATCACGCTCAGTGAAAAACCTGGAAAGGTCGCAGAGGCAACCATTGATTCTCGTACAGAGTTCATCAGTATAGGGGCCCTTCCCCGTCGCCATTATTGTACAGTCGTCGGCATATGAAACGACGGAGACGCCCTCTGGTGGTGGGGGCATCTTCGATAGATAGAAATTAAACAGTGTCGGGGATAGGACACCACTGTCGGGGAGTACAGCAAGGGAGTACCGGAGCGTACCGGGTTCATATCCGGCCAATTACTGTCAATTTCGACATTACCCCCCAAAACCTTCGGTGAGTTTTTATCGTTAACAACAACAACAACATGGTATCCGGCTAGCAATTGTCCCCCACCCACATGTTAACTTTCTCTCTATAGCAGGTCGGATTTATTTTTTCAAAAGGATAAATTGTATACACGAGAAAACAAACAAACCAAATTAAAACGATGGTATATCGCTTCGTAAATGATGCCACACATCTACAGTCGAGTACTTAATGCAGTAGGTACGAAGCAGCGACCCTACTGTCACATGCAACTCTTTCATTTTTGTTTGAACTCAACAAACATTAAAGTAAATTGAACTCGAACCAACAACGTTCGAATTTGTAGCTTGGTGGGGGTGTTTGAATAATTTTGAATTGCGCACTTTAGCTCCGACACCTTTTTTTTTATTTGTACTTATCCATTTCAATGATGTGTGCTTTCTCTTATGTTTCTTTGTGAGGCTGAGTTGAATGAGTGCACTGCAAGCAACGGCATTCAAAGTCAAAATTTAAAAGTAATGTAGACCGTGGAAAATGAAATAATCCACCAATAACCAAATTCCATGCTGCCTTGTTGGGCTATCAACGATGAGGTTTGTTTGCTAATAAAAACAAAGAGATTTTTGTATTTAAAAGAACGTATGCAGCTCAAACAAAGCAAGGAAAAAGTCAACAAAGGAATAAAAGAACCGCGGTGTTTATAAAAGATTAAAAAGTAACATTGAAGACCGTATCAAATAAAAGCGAATTGTTTTGAATTAGAACACATAAGAACACATCTGGAACGGGGGGTTTTCCTGACATCAGCTGATTTGATAACTAATGGAATTGTCTAAAAAACTTTGAAGTTGCTGGAATGATGTGACATTTCGAAGTAGTTGATGGATGTCAAATCGTAATCTCTCAGATGGACGGTTTTTTGAAGTCTCAGAAGGAGTTTCAAAAACATCCTATTTAAACAAAAATTCCGTAAATCTTTTTTCTTAAAAAAAAAATACTGAAGTTGGGCGCCTTTGAATCAAATTCTGAAATAGGGTTTTTTTTTTTAAATCTACGTTTTTAAACTTATTTTAAGATAAGTCAACCTCCCACTCAATAAAAGTTCTATGTTTAGTTAAGTTATGTTAAGTGTTCTTGTCTCTAACAAGGTTTTCATTAGGCTGCTCTGACATCAGCTGAAGTATGAGAAGAAGAAGAGGTAGACCCACCAATAAGTATACCGATATGATCAGGACAATGAGCTGAGTTGATTGAGCCCTGTCCGTCTATTTGAACGCAATCCATCCGTTTTTGAGATATCGGGCTGAAATTTGGTGTGCAGCTTCCATTTTATGTGGGATTAAACATTTGCCGAAACCAACAAGATCAGACCGATATTACACATAGCTCCCATACAATCGATTGTTCCAATAAACGGATTTTGGGCTATAACTCCTGTAATTAAATAGGCAGGAAGGTGAAATTTTGTAACTATGGCTCATTTTGTATGTGCAATATCGATGTTGAAAATCATTAAGATGCGATTAATGTTTTACCTAGCTCCCATACAATGATTTGTTTCGGTAAACTGGTCTTGGGAGTCCTTACTTCTTTTATTATAATTTTTCTTTGATCTTCACTAATAAATTGCATTTTTTTTTTAAATAGTTCTCTATTTTTAAGTAATTCTATAAGAACTAATTAATTTATTTCAATTAGTCGATAATTACAGCCATTTAACCCTAATTTGCATGCCAACCATATTTGGTATTCTACAATAACTGCAATTCTTCAACAAAACACAATTCAAACGAGCTCTTAGAAATCGTTTTGACAAGTGCTATTCAGTTCAATCACCTTTATGACAACAGCAACAAGGCAAAAATGCTAAGAAAAAATGTATACATTAAAAATAAAACGAAATCCCTAAAAAGAAAAAAATATACGCTGCTTTACAGAACCTTTGCTCATGTGTGCACGTAGAACGTAAGGTTATACGAGGGTGGCTACGTAAGTATTAACATAGATACCCAAACTAAATCTAGAGAAAGTGGGGTCTATCAGATACTCCGACGGAGCTTCCCGTTGGGAATAATTCGGGAAAGTCGATGAAATATCTAAATATCTATCGACTCTCCCGAATTATTCCCAACGGGAAGCTCCTTCGGTGTAGCTGAAAGACCCCAGTATCAGCTAGTGAGTAAGAAAAATGAGTACTCGGTTTCGAATCCGGGTCATGACCATATTTTTATATATCGACGTACGATACGAAAACTAACACCAGAAATTTCGTGTCTTAAGAAAACTAACACTTTTATTTTGTGTCTGAGGAAAATATACTACCCACTACTTTATATAAAAAAATGCACTTTCTTTTGTCAAAGAGTTAATTTTTTTATTTATTTAAAATCGAGGGGCTAACTCAAAATGTCGAGTAACTAATTTTTTATACCCCACTGTTAACGAAAATTACATATTTTTATCCCATCCCGATGTATTTAATTAAGTATTAGCTCATTACTAAACCTAAGGAGCAGCCCTCGTAAAAATATGTATGAATGCTCAATGAAAATATTTATATCATTTTGAAAATACTATGTGCAAGTACGTGTAAACTAGGGGGAAAGAGATGTCATGTAAATAGGTACTAAAAGTGGAGCGAAATAACGGCACATTGAATTAGAAAATTACTACAACACCCTCAAAAGACAAGCGGCCTCAGAAGCAACACATTAATAAGTAAAGCGCACACAAGAGCGTACCCATAAGTGCAACTAACTTGCGAGAAGTGCAACACTGGCGGCAAAGTTACTCTGTCTCGTCCGTTTATTCATGCGTACATTGCTGGTGGCGTGCTTAGTAATATCTCGAAAGAGACTAGAAAAATTGTGAATGTTGTATTTTTAATTTCACATACCGAATGTATGTAAATGTCAAATTACATTTCTACTGGCTGTCAGACAACATTGATGCCGTTATGCACTTGTTAGTTGCATTTGCGTCTATTTCAAGTGCTACCTATAGTAGGCAGTGGCGCAATTGACAATGCATTGCTTCAATTTTCTTTTCATTCTGATTTTTGTAAAGCATGTAAATTGTGTGCTTATGTCGTAAGTATCCTGCAGCGAAACGTCAAACTAGTGAGAAAAATACTAGTATACAACTAGATTTTTCTGTCAGTACTTGTACTAGTTAGTCAGGAAATATCTATTTAATACTAGTACACAACCGAAATTTTCTGCCTAAACTACTACTAGTCAGGAAATATTACTTCCATACTAGTATACAACAATATTTTTCTTATTGAAATCATACCAGTTACAAAAATCCAAATTCATTCGTTTCGTTTGCTTCTTTTTCTCTTATAATTCACAGGTGCTTTTTCGTGCTTCGGTAAATACAATGCGACTATTAATTTTTGGTTGAAATCATACTAAGTAGTCCAGGTTCAATGCTTTTTGGACTAGTATGGGTACTAGTATATTTCATACTAGTCCTTTTTGGACTAATCTGGGAACTAGGTCATTTTATGGGAATTTTACTAGTCCAGTTTGAACTAGTATAGAACTGGTATTTTACAACTAGTCCAATTCTAGTAGATCACTGGTATGTTGTGGTCGAAATTTGCGAACTGACATTTCGTAGGACATCAACACGTAAAAAATACCAGTTGCTTATATGGACAAAAAAAGACAAAAGATTGACTAGTTGGGCGTGGTGTACCAACTAGTTGTAAACTAGTTTTCAACCAGTTGCTTACGCTGCAGGGTATGTATACGTTTTTTTTTTGCTATGTGCTATACAGTTTTCATTTACACGCTTAGTTACTCATGCTTGAGATCGATTTGTCGTCTATGCTGTCACCGACTTGCCGCCTTTCACTTGTTTTGTCATCACCCAATTATTTGTTTACATTAGGGGGATTCATCAAACCATCAAACATCTTATAAAACGTGTAAACGTATACATTTATCAAGTGTGTAAATGAACTGTCAAAATTTGTATGAAAGGAAGTTTACACAAAATTGATAAACTTTCGCGTCGGTTTTGGTGTGTAAGAGTTCGTAAATGCACCTTACATAATAATAGAATAAATGCTTGAAAATAGGAAAAAAATTACCTTTTCAACGGATATTTGGAAATAAAAATTGTTGTTGTTTGACATCAAGTACACACAAATTGACTTAGGGCGTTCATCTAACTGAGCTGCTAAATTTATAAATTTACGCATTTCGTAAACTTATATGGTTTGGTGAATTCCCCTATTGATTTGAGTTTGACTTTTGTTGTCGCGTTTAAATGAATTTGCTGGAAATAATATGTATTGTAGTGTAATGATAACTAAGTGTAGTTGGTACGCGAATCATTTTGCTCTGATTGAAATGCAGCGCACACTGTCTGATTTGTTATCGTTCTGTGTTGGAAAAAGCATAAATTCCTTTGATATAGTGCTATAGAAAAAATAGCTGACAAGCATGTAAACTGTTAAAAAAAAGGTATTCTACAAGATCGCATGCGATCCAAATTCTCAAGTTATTTACATTAGGCACAATAACCAAACACCCTGTTTAGTCCTTCGCTCCACCGGCGGGTGGCTTCAACGTTTCTTATGCCGTTGATTGTACGATAATGGTTAAAGAGAAGGGCTCCCATACTGACGAACTCTGTACGAAAATCAAAGGTTATCTCTACGAACTTTCCAGGTTTTACACCGAAATCTGACGCCTATTCAGAAAAAAGAAACGGGAGGCCGAAAGGTGTGAGTGTGATGAGCTTGAGATGCTGCCTGACTTCCCTGCAAAGCTTATACAGCTCTGCCAAATGACGTTGAACAATACCAACAGCTCCGTCTGAATCGGGAAGGACCTCTCTGAGCCATTTGAAACCAAACGACGCTTCAGACAGGCTGACTCCCTTTCGTGCAATTTCTTCCACATGATGCTGGCGAAGATAATTCGAGCAGCAGAGCTAAACTGCAATGGTACAATCTTTAACAAAAGCGTGAATTGCAATTGCAATAGCCAAGTCACCTTTGATAGCTACAAATTTGAAACGGTGAGGGACTTCGTCTATTTGGGAACCAGCATTAACACCGAAAATCATTTCAGTGTAGAAATCTAACGAAGAATCACTCTTGCCAACAAGTGTTGCTTTGGACTGAGTAGGCAATTGAGATGTTAAGTCCTCTCTCGACAAACAAAGATCACGCTCAATAAGTCTCTCATCATACCAGTCCTGATGTACGGCTCGGAATCATGGACAGTGTTAAGAGAAGATGAGATGGCTCTTGGAGTATTTGAGAGAAAAGTTCTCCGGAAGATTTATGGTCGTTCCCGTAATGCCAACGGCGAGTGTCGAAGCAAATTTAACAATGAACTGTACGAGCTTTAGGCAGATCTGACCATAGTGCAGCAAATTAAAGCCCAAAGGCTTTTTTGGCTGGGTAATGTTATCGGAATGAACAAGGAGGCTCCAGCACAGAAGGTTTTCCGATCGACACCCGAATCCGGAAGCAGAGGATGGGGAAACCTCGACTGAGATAGAAACAACAAGTGGAGAATGACTTGAACTCCCTTCATCTTTCCAATTGGCGTCAGTAGTCGCTAAAAAGGAACGACTGGCGTGCTTTGATACGAAGCGACCAAAATCGCTTAGGCGGTGAAGCGTCGATAAATGACGCAAGCCAAGATTAGTTGGTATCTTCTATTGTGCATCGTTCTTGAATCAACTATACACTTGGTTATCATTTTCTCGTTAATTTAATTTCTCTTCTCCACACTCTTATTTCATATGCATCAAGTTTTACCACGTAGTTGTAAGTCGTGCTTGCTACAATGCAAATTATATTCGCTAATTATCAAGTAAAAATTGTTTTTCTCTTATTTGTTTGTTTTCTTATCGTTTCTTTTGTTCATTGAGAAAATTTTAATGAAAAAATGTGCAGTTTGAGCATATTTGAAAACATTGAAATAAAAATATGCACATTTTTAATACCTAACTATTTGTCTGAGTCACGGTTTTTTTTTTTGTTTCATATTAGGTGTTCCCAGTAGGCCAAAGTAATTAAATAATAAATTACTTAATTTTTTTCTTGATTAAAACTAGCAGACATTATTCCTATCAGCCTTGCATCTCAAACTCTCCGTACCTACGTCATTTCGCTTCGAGGTACTTTGTTATAAATATACATTTTCTATCCCTCGAGATAACGCTCACTTAAGGCTGCTTTACACGGGTCGTTTTTCTGGTCAATTTTTTTGTCGTACCACAGTGTAAAAAGCAATTCGTTCGATTCGCTCCTTGTATTTGAAGGTTGAATGAAAAATCGACCCGTGAAAATAAACCTTTTTTGGCGTGGATAAACTGATTACCACCAGGGCTACTTGAATACGCCAAATTTCATCCCGTTCTGCTCCGTATTTTTCTTCTTTTTTGCTGTATGTTTCATCATTTTTCCACAAAATTCATTTCTATTACTTTTTAGGGTGCTTTTCCAACATTTCTTTCATTGTAATTCAACACCTCTACGATGGGGCAGGCAAGCAATTTATATAAAATCCGTGGTCACACAACCCTTCATTCGCTTTTGATTTTAAAATCCGACTTTAATTCCAATTAAGTTTGTTGTTTACAATTTGCAAGTGAATCATATTACTTAGTAATGCAACAATATGGACGGTGAAATTTTTAAACATATATGATAGGGATGTTACGGAAGTAAGTTTGCTGGAACAGGAATTTTAAAATTTACCGGCATCGGAACCGAAATTAAAAGTCGGAACAGGGTAAAAGATGCAATAAAGCAAGTAAGGAAGTCTAAGTTCGTGTAAACCGAACACTAAATACCCAGTAGTGGTTTTCATATAATTTTCGAAATATTCCATTTCGAACGTGGTCGTGGTTGCGAAGCGATTTCGTCCAATTACATCAGGTATACTCCCTACTATGCTAGTATACCTTGTACGAATTTCATCGTTATACCGTAATCAGTTTAAAAATTATGACTCGTTAAATTTTCCAATATGCCTCCCTGAAAAGGGGGCGGTGTCACGCCTACCTAATTTATCGAAAAATCATAATAGAATGACAAGAGGATTCATTCTACCAAACTTGTATATCGTTTTAGCCATTTTCGTTACCGAATTATGTCAATTTAGGAGATTTTCATAGTTTTCGATATCGAAAGTTGGAGGGCAATTTTATCCAAGTGCCACACCCACTTTCAAAAATTTATGGAAAAATCATAACAGTATGACCAGGGCAATTCACCTATAAAATTATATCATTTTAGCCATTTCAGCTACTGAGATACATATGTCAATTTATGTGATTTTCGAAATTTCGAAAAAGGGGGGCGTGGCTATCATTCGATTTCGCCCATTTTCAATAGCAACCTACCTTGGCCAACAACGGACTTTGTGTCAAAAAAGCTGCCGCTAACTTTAATACCTACTTTATTTCGACTATAATTTTCACTTTAATATTCCTTAAATTCCTCGAGTTACGACACATTCATCTTTCAAAAATTTCCAGGTAAACTTTTAAAAACTTTCGTTGCGCCAGAAACATGAATCATGTAGCACATTCATATTTATGGCGCCACGAAAATGTTTAAAAATTGATTTTCTAAATTTTTAAAATTTTCGTTGTGCCAGAAATACAAATATGTAGCAAAATTGTTACGTATACGACATGGTGTCCCTTGTCGAGTGCAACACATTCATGCTTTCTAAAAAAATTGGGAAATTAAATTTTTACACATTTTTGTTGTGCTTGAAACATGAATGTGTAGCACAGCGGCACATTCACGCCCCTGGCAATCAAGCGGCGATATCTACTCTTAACATCCCAGTTATATCAATTACAACTACAAATATCTACTTAATACATTTCAAATTCACCACAAATCTGCTCATAAAATGCTATAAAAGCGCAATTAGTAAAGCTTAGTGCATTTTTTGTGCAGATTTGAGTTCGATGGCTCATTTCATGTATTCCAACATGTCTTCCATTGTTTTTTTGTTCTTGTTTGCTTTAATGCACTCAACAGTTTAATGGACTTTATGGTGGTTATTTAGCTGACTGTTAAACCCAGCGAAGCGTAGGAAAGAGATTTGTTAAAAAGGCTAATGATCACTATAAAAAAATATCTGCAAGTTACGAATTTTATCTCTAAAGCCTGTTGTTGTTGTCCCCGAAGGTTTTGGATAGTGGTGTCTAAGGTTTTGGGGAGTGATGCCGACTGGTATGACTAGTGTAACCTTCTAGGTCATGTCATCCCTCCATCCGTAAGGAAGGAGAAGAAGGGTAATGAGAAGTAAGAGGTATCATATCCGTAGATCAACCATCGATTTAGCACGCCTCTTAGTACCGGTATACCTCGGGTATATTCTAAACCCATAACCCGCGGCGGCTCTCTAAAGCTTTCGGCTTATTAGTTCGAAGATGTAAACTAAGTTGGACTGTTTTCGGGTTATTTGGCTTTTGGCTGTGCCTTTAGTAAGGACAATCGCCCATCTCTTCGGCTGTGCCTAGCTGCCATCCGTAGTATCTGTTTCGTAGGGCAGTCATTACGCTTTCCCAAAGCTTGCCTACTCTCAAGGAGTCGTTAAAGCTCTTCAGAGATCAGTATGCCGTGGAAGAAAAGGAACCTCGAACCTCTCGAAAACTGCTCATGAGCTTAAGTTAGCCGTGGATGAGGAAAATTTTTAGTATCCCAGGGATCGTTACTGTTTCCGAGTGATCTCTACCACTTTTGCAGAAGCTGCCAACCTAACTAATTTTACCACCCTACCCCAACTAAATACTAACCAAGCTACATACCTACACTACATTATGTGCATTGACCGTCTGTCTCACCAAACGAAACCCATTTCATTCAATCTTTGTGCGATTCCCTTGCGTCAGCTTTTAAAACACGCAGCCAATGCGGCATCACGTTTCCACAATGGCAATCAGCTTTGACAAACTGACAAACGGTCTAACTAACCAACCGTCCCTGCACCCAACCATAAAGCTACCACAAGTATGCGGTCACTATGACTGCAGTCGGTCAGTGTCTGGGGCATTAATTACATTCCATTTAATTTTACGAAACTTACAAATTAGGGATGGGTGTAGTGAGAATGATTGGGATATGCGTTTAAGTGGCACTTTTTGAAAATTCGGAATTTTGGAAAAAAAAAAACTCGAATCCCGGGACTGACACTCCTACACCGACACCGTTACTCCTCCTCGAACCATTATGATGACTTGATGAAGGCCAACAAGTACTTTATATCCAGCTCTGCGACCTGGCATTGGCTATCCAGGAAAGGAACTCCTAATACGCACGCTCTCGCTTTACAGCCGGGCAGTTGCAGATGAGATGCTCCACTGTTTCCTCCTCCTCATCATCTCTACAACACCTACAACAACGTTCCTATTAATATGGATATTTCCCTTCAGTTTATGGCGTAAATGTGTCTAGGTCTCTTAATATCCCATTTTGGCCAGGCTTGTTTGGATATCCGGCACTCTGGGGATTGTTGGCATCTTTTATTGTGCTCCTTCAGCATCAGACTGCATGTGGCAAAGAGCAGACCTACCTAGGCGTTATTTATCCCCAAGATCCTGCTTGGTCGTGCCTTGCCTCGCAACTTCGTCTGCCATACGGTTTCCTTTAATGTCCCTGTGTTCCGGGACCCATGTGAGGTGCATGCGGTTCTGTTGGGCCATCTCTTGAATATATCGACCACAGCATCAGTTCAGAGTTGAACGAGTAAGAGCCAAGGGATTTGATAGCCACTTGACTGTCGCTGAAAATAACGATATCCTCTTCGATAGCGCGTTTGCTTATCCAGGCCGCGGCTACAAAGATTGCTGAAGATTGCCTGGAAGACGATACAATGATCAGGTAGTCTAAAGGAGATCTCAGGGTGGTTGTCAAAATTTGACCTAGCCCCCTGGGATAGGGTAAATTTTGACGTTCATATTCACAACGATAACTGTAAAATTTTCCATCTCTGTCAAAATTAGCTTTTTTCAACCAATTGGCACACGGCATTATTGGGAAAAAGCTGACGGTTTCGTTAAATATCGAGACGACATTTTTCGGTATCAAATAATTAGTTCTGCACTCATCTCTATCAAAAATATACCCCTTCCTTATATACCAATCTTTTTTACGTTTTATGTATCTACTCTTAATTACCGTTATTTTCTTTACTTCATTTATTTACAGTTTTCGAGTATTGAAACGCCTGGTTATGTCGGTTTTGCCAATTTACCGAATCAGGTGCATCGTAAATCGGTGAAAAAAGGCTTCGAATTCACATTGATGGTCGTTGGCGAATCGGGTCTGGGGAAATCGACATTGGTGAATAGTTTGTTCCTAACGGATTTATATCCAGAGCGCATAATACCAGATGCAATTGGTGAGTTTGAAATATTTAATTATGTTATTATTTTATTTTTTACTAGCTGACCCGGCAGACGTCCTGCCAAAAATTCATTTTCCCTATCCCTATCCCTTACCCTAACCCTCTTCCCAGTCCCAACCCCAACCCAAGAACGATAGGGTAAATCGTGATTTAAATACTACCTGATTTATAATTATATCATGATTTGCCATCACTTTCTTAAGAGCAATATGGAAAAACTAATGGGTGCTGTCATTCATGTATAGCATTGTTTTAGCTTAAAAAAAAAGTTTGTGATTGTCCTATTGTGGCCGGATTATGATATTTTAGAATTTGAATGAAAACAATCGGGCCAGTGGATCGCCTGTTTATCTTTAACAAAATTTTGAGTTAGAATTTTATACATCTCCACTCAATTCGTTTGTGCGAAGGCCGGTTTTGAAAATATACGATTCATATATAGTATAAATTATTTATTCTCTTGTACTTTTCTCTCTCTCTTCTTACCATTAGAGAAACAAAAACAAACAGTAAAATTAGAAGCATCTACAGTTGAGATTGAGGAACGCGGCGTCAAGTTGCGTCTAACGGTTGTGGATACACCCGGTTTCGGTGATGCCATCGATAATTCGGATAGTTTTAGCGCCATACTAGAATATATTGATGAACAATATGAGCGTTTCTTGCGCGATGAGAGCGGTCTAAATCGACGCAATATTGTCGACAATCGTATACATTGCTGTTTCTATTTTATATCGCCTTTCGGACATGGGTGAGTAGAACTGATTTTATGTCTTTTCATCCCATTAACTATGATATGCATTGCCAATATCCCCAAAAATGTTTGTCCGAGCAAAGTATTTTCAATCCTAATTTATGGTTTTTATTTTCTATCTCACACAGCCTTAAGCCACTCGACGTTGAGTTTATGAAAAAACTACACTCAAAAGTGAATATTGTGCCTGTGATTGCGAAAGCTGACTGCCTAACTAAAAAAGAGATTTTACGTCTTAAATGTCGAATTTTGCAAGAAATTGAAGATCATGGCATTAAAATATATCCACTGCCCGATTGTGATTCCGATGAGGATGAGGATTACAAAGAACAAGTCAAACAACTTAAAGAGGCGGTGCCATTTGCTGTGTGTGGAGCGAATACGCTGCTCGAGGTAAAGGGCAAGAAAGTGCGTGGACGTTTGTATCCATGGGGAGTGGTGGAAGTGGAAAATCCCGATCATTGTGACTTTATTAAGCTGCGCACGATGTTGATGTAAGTATTGAAGGGAAGGGAGATCGATTAATATATAAATACGCCACATGAAACACTTTAGGAACCTCCTGTGAGCGAACCTTTTAACCGATTTGAATGAAATATGCACCGATGGAAAGGAAATTGAAAAAAACTGAGGTACAGGCGGTATATTTTCAGGGGCATAACCGAAATTTATGGATGGGGGTATGGGGCTAGCGACCCCACGAACCACTACAGTTTTTATTGGTCGAATCTTCTATCACAAGCGATACTAGTAACTTAAAACGAGGTAAACTTGTATATTTGTACATCCAGACTACCTCAGGAACCGCTTGACCGATTTGGATGAAATTTTGAATATAGATATTATAGCTTTGTTTCTTGAAATCTCCAGCAAAATTACTGTCAGCAGAAGAGAGTCTTGTAAAAAGCTGTCAAAATCTCATTTCTGCTAATTTTTCGTCGAACAGGGTTCAGCAGAAACTTGCAGACACAACAGCTGTTACGTTTCTGATTGGCTAACAATTTGAATTTACATTTTTTGTTGTTGTTTTGCTATTTCACCGATCAGCTGTTCCTCCTTGCTAGTTTCTGCTGGACGAAAAATCTCCAGCAATAACTTGCAGCGAATTGGCGGTCTCACTCTCAATTAAATGTCAAAAAGCTGCTGAATTCGCTGCTAGTTTTGTTCAAGAAACGCTTTTACAGGAAAAATTATTCATAATTATTCATAATTAGCAGGAAAGAAACAAAGCTTATGTTTGATTCTAAGACTATCCACTTGGGGGTTGTCACCTGGGGCGATTTATAGGGTTGCCACCTATCTCAATTTTTTTTTTTATTTTGTAGCAAGATATGCCATAATGGGTATCAAATTAAAGGTATTTTCAGCGACATGCCAACTAAAATATTTTCAAGTAGGGTTGTCACCTTAACCAAGTATATTTGTATTCCGGTATTATCTCGGGAACAGCTTGACCGATTTGGACGAAATTTAGCATATATTTAGATAGTATGATTGACCATCCCCTTGGGGGTTGCCACTTATCTAATTTTTTTTAATATTGGGCAAGATACATATGCTACGATGGGTATCACATGAAAGGTATTTTCGGCCGCATTACAAATATGACAATTGCAAGCAGGGTTGCAATATAAACGCATTTTATTTATATAAAATAGTAAACAAAATAAATGGAAAGTTGAAAATGAAATTCAAATTGATTACTCAACTAATAATATTCTACTTTCTTCCACTCTCTCTCCCTCACAGCACCCACATGCAGGATCTGCAAGAAGTCACACAAGAAGTACATTATGAGAATTATCGTTCCGAACGTTTGGGTAAATCGCGCAAAGAAAATGGCATGAAAATTGAACGTGATTCCATGATGCCAACACAAATTGTTGAGAAGGATCGAATATTGCAAGAAAAGGAAGCAGAGCTGCGGCGCATGCAAGAGATGTTGGCACAAATGCAAGCCAAAATAAAAGCGCAACAGTAGATGACGTTTAAGTAGTAGAGAGTAGAGTAGTTGAACAACAAATGCAGACGCAAGCTAAAATAAGCAAGAACAAAATAAATAAAAAAAATCAGCAATTACAATAATAATAATAAATAGTATTTAACAGCTCGTTAATGAACAAGTGCAGACCAAACTGCCGCTAACCGAAAGAGAGGGGCAAGACCTAATGGAGTTATGAAGCATTGCATTCCTATTAGTCACAATAACAACAATTACAAAACAAAATAAGTGTGAATAAGTAACAAATTGAAGGTTAAGCGGTTTTTCTCAAGAATGCTTACTTTTGTGCTATCAATAAACTGCTGCACTCTTCAGACACTACTAACTAAAAAAAGTTAGTTTTGTTTATCTTCTAACAGTAGACTTTATTTGTAATGAAAATTTGTTCAAAAATTAAAAAAAAAATATATCTCAATCTTTTTAATTTCTATATCTCAAAAAAAAATATTACGTATTATTTTTTAAGTGCTTAATTTTTAATCTTACTATACAAAAAAATTAAAATAAAAAAATCTTATATCCACATCTACGTGCTATATTAATATACATACTTTGTAATTTCTTATTTTGTTTTCATGCTGAAAAGGCAATATATTTTTGTAATGTTTAATATTACGTAACGTAACGTTTAAAATATATATATTACATATATACGTAGATAGAAACTCCTAGACGCGTTTTGTGAACTTAAATGAATTCACATACGCTGCATATTAAAATGGAAACATACATTTCACACAAAAAATAAAAAAATACAGGGTGGCTAAGGAGTAGTATGCAATAAATTCTTGAATCATACACAGTTAAAAATAAATGCTACAATGTTTTAAAGTAAAAGATATTAATATTTTAAGCTTCATATTGTCTGTTAATTCATTTAATAGCGCTGATGTCTGTGTTTTTGTTAAAATATTTGAGTGCTGAGAAATGTACATCGAATGACATATAAATTTAACGCCTTTAGTTACACTGTCCGCCCATAAACTCAACATTTATTCCTATACACAATTGTCAAGTCATTGTTGATTAATTAAAATCATTAGTACTCAATAAGTTTGTGCTATTAGCCACCTGAGCTGATTTAGATTAGGCTTATTTGATTTGATACAATATTAAAATCGCCAATTTTTTTGAAAATGATATAAGACCACTCCGGAGAAATACAATTATCGTAATAAATTTTAGTTAGTAGACACTAAACTTTATATCCGTTTTTTTATACAGTGCTGTGCAAAACATTTGCAGCTACATATATAACGAAAGCCTTTCATTTAAATAAATGCTTTTTTCACTATTTTTTGTTTTATTAAAGGTACGGAAGAAAAGAAAATAATCAGCTCAACAAACTCTACAAGAACAAAAACCTCGGAAGTAAAATACAGAAAGCAAAAACCAAATATGAAAAGCAAAAAAGTGCTACAAACAAATTAAAAAAAACTCCAATCTGCGATATGAGAAGTGAGGTTAGAAAATTTGAAACTGGAAAACATGGAAAAGTTTTGGGACCAGATACAAAGGTAATTAAAAATTCAGAAGTGGAATACAATTTTTAAAAAGGGAAGTATAATTTATTTTTATGTTTATACTTGCTGGTCAACTCACGCATAACATATCAATGCCAGAGTCGGTCAGTAACTGATATCAGTAAACATCGGCGATGACACCGAAATATTAAAAAATAAAGCTATTCGAATTTTTACAGGGACGTCCTATAATAAAACTCATACATTTCAACCGGTCAAGCGAATTCTGACATAAAACGTTTTCCAAGTTTACTGGTCAACTCACGCATAACATAGCAATGCCAGAGTCGATCAGTAAGTAAGTATTATTTATAATATTTTTCCTCGTCCTATAATAAAACTCATACATTTCAACCGGTCAAGCGAATTCTGAGATAAAATGTACGTTTTTGAACAGTTAATGCAGTTACAAAATTTAATTAAAAGAGGAGACTAAAAACATTAAAAAAAAGACTTCAAAAAAAATTGTTTTTAGGTACTAATTAAGGAAATATTTTATATCTGCAAATATTTTCAACTATGCATTAAGCTTTTTTGCGAAAGAAAGAAGAAAATTATTTATAAGTAAAATAACGCATAATTAAATGCTTGATTTTTTTTTACTTTTCTGCTCCTTAGCTTTTCCTAGACATATACAAAAAGTATACATATATAGATGGGCGAAAAAGATCCCAAATTCAAACATATGAAAGATTCAGAATCAAACCAACATAAAAAAAACTTTTTATTAATATTTCTTGACATCCTAGCACGTTTGTCGATTGCTGACCAAGGGAGCTGTCGACCTATTCAGAAATTGACATGCGATATAGTGGTGATTATAAAATATTTTTTAACCCTAATCAAGAAAAGATTGTATTAAATTCCTAAATCATAGTACATACACATATTTTAAATTATATCTTTGTGCTTGTAAACAGTTAAAAAAAAAAAACACGAAAAAATTATATCTAAAAATTTGCAAATAAAAAGCACAACTGAAATCCCACTAGTTAAACAATTTCAAAAGCAAGTATATACTTATACAATAAAACAAAATTTAAATCTTGGTTAAAATTAAGTGATGATAGACAGTGGTCAACTGTACGTAAAAACGTCAACAAAAATACATGTAATTATTTAAAATTAAAAAAGTTAAATAATAAATATTAATATATAATCGCTTTTATACCTAAACACAAAAAGTTTTGCTGTTATTATTTAAAAGATATTTTCTCTTTCCTGGGACCTTTGTTAGCGTTCATAATTTTTAGGATAATTATATGTTAGTCCCAAGATAAATATTGGGTCATATTTGTAAGAAAAAATTGCTTTTACAAACCTTTTTCGCAAGTATTGAAGTTTTTTTTTATTCAAATTGATGCCAAATTTTATTATCTTTATACATTTTTCCTATTTTTTCGACATGATCCGTTTTCGTCATATACGACCTCTACACGTTATATTCAAAGCAAGTGCTGGAATTTAGTGGGAAGAGGAAGGTGGGCGATTCGAAAGGCACTGCTACAAACAATCAATGCAATTTTCGGGATATAAAAAACTTAGATGCCATCCAAAAAGGTCGGACATCAAAAGATGCCTTTTGACCTCGGTATGCTCCGTAAGCGGAGGATGTATAGATTATTTCTAAAAGATGTTGGGGCCTATTAAAAATTCTGTCAGAACTCGATAGAAATCACAAAAATTATCGGAATTTATTAGAAAAATTCGATAAATGTCGCGATTTCTATCGAGTTTCTCGTACTGACAGGATTCATAACACGTTTTGGTTTGGTTAAGCGAATTTGGTATGTTTAATATTGTTATACAAAGTTGGAACACATGATCCAATGATTTTTGCAGGGAAATATAAAAAAATAACCAAAGTGCTGATTTGGATTATAAAAATCAAAAATAAAAATATCGATAGAAACATATCGATGAGATCAACTTACCACAGCACTGCACAAGGCGAATTCGCCACAATTTAGTTGTCAAAAAAAATCCAACCACCTTCTGGAAGAATTTTGACAACCGGCCGGTGACCGTGGGTGACAGATGCATTTTCTCATTTCACGTTTTGGTTTGGTTAAGCGAATTTGGTATTTTTAATTATTTAATTTCCTATATTACAAATTTCCTGTAATTACTATGTTTTAAATTTGTTTTAGCTTCAAGCCAATATCGCTTACTACCGCAAAAATGTCTAGCGAAGTGGAAAAGGCACAAAGTGCAGCGCCTGCAGAAGATACAATTTTCGGCAAAATACTGCGCAAAGAAATTCCATGCAATTTTATCTATGAAGATGATAAGGTATATACACGTCGACCATTACTAATTGCGAATTTTAGTATCTTTTTTTTTTTTTTGTAGTGTGTGGCCTTCCACGACATTCAAGCGCAAGCACCTACGCACTTTTTGGTCATACCAAGAAAACCAATTGCTCAACTATCATTAGCCACTAGCGATGATACCGCATTACTTGGTCATCTTATGTTGGTAGGTGCAAAGGTAGCTAAAGATCTAGGTTTAGAAAAGGGTTATCGCGTTGTCATTAATAATGGAAAGGATGGTGCACAATCGGTTTATCATTTGCATTTGCATTTCTTAGGTGGACGTCAAATGCAATGGCCACCAGGCTAATTGCCTACTCGTATAGTACTTCCAAAATGATGTTTTACAATAAATATGTATGAGCATTTTATTGTTTTACAATGATTTATATTTGCCCTAATTCACACTTTTTATTTATTTATAATACAACAAATGATGTGTTAGCACCCTCTTCAACGCAATTGTGTGGTCAATCGTGTCGCCGCACCTTCTGCATTTCCATATACTGTATTTGTTGCATGTTTTCTTCTATCTATAGGCGCTCCAGTAGTATCACGTATTTGACCCTTTTTCTCAATCACTTTATCGAAGAAACGTGCCAATTTTACAGCATCTGTGGTGCCAGCGGCAAAACTTCGCGGATCTCTACAATTCAGCCATATCTCCTCTGCGCCACATTGCTCTGCTGTAATGATTAGTTATTTTTTATATTTCAGGAATATCGACGGCTGAGTCAAAGAACGTGAATATCGTTTACAAAACTTCGATCTATCTAAGAAATAATTTAGTCGCTTGGAAGCACGGATTACCCACCGAGTTGTTCAAACAAGGAGATGTAGCGTTCTTCAAAAGCATGCATACAGCCTTATGCAAAACATGGTCGGAAGAGTGTATGACTTCAGATTGGAAACCAAGTGTTTTTTGCCTAATCGCACCAACTACAACGGAATCAGTCGGCTTAATATCGGATATGAGGTACTAACCTGTGTACACCTAGGTAGCGATCCTCAAAGGAACCTCATTCACTCCCAACTAGCACGTTCTTTCATTCAGCCATCGATATATTCATTACCTTCCTTACTACTTACCTATACCACCAGTTTTTTGTAGTTTTTTCGGTTGCCGCTTTTCATCCAAGAGATCCAACTTTGCGCCAATCACCAACATTGGTAGTTGCGTAGATCCCAAAAATTGTTCCGGATCAAATGTACTCTCTCCACTACCACCATTTCTTATGTCCTTCCCATCTTTGTTTAGAATTTCATACAACCATTCACGTAAATTTTCTTGGCTTTTGCGATTGGTTAGGTCGTGTACGAGTATAATACCATGTATGGCGTTATAGAAGACACCGCGTGTATTCCTATGGCTTATGGAACCACCAATATCGAATAGTTCTATAAAATAGGCTTGCTGCTGTGGTGTGCCGTCCTTATATTCGTGTAATTTGACTTCGATATTGCAGCCAACAGTCCAACCGGGATGAGTCAGTGATTCATTGTGTGCTATCAAGTGTGTGAGACATGTCTTTCCAACTCCTGCAATCAAAAGTGTGTAGATGAATTATGGAATGTATGAGTTTGTTGCACGGACGTGCTAATACCTGAATCTCCCACTAGAAGTACACGAACTTTGTCAATGTTATTGGCCATTAAAAATTAAATTTTGTGTTATTTGATCTGCTGTTTTGACTTTGTATGCAAACAAAAACAATGCAAAACGTTTGACAGCTTCAATCAAATTTGCTATTAGCTTTGTTTCTTGAAATCTCCAGCAAAGAACTGTCAGCAGAAGAGAGTCTTGTAAAAGCTGTCAAAATCTCATTTCTGCTAATTTTTCGTCGAACAGGGTTCAGCAGAAACTTGCAGACAAAACAGCGGTTACGTTTCTGATTGGCTAACAATTTGAATTTACATTTTTTGTTGTTGTTTTGCTATGTCATCGATCAGCTGTTCCTGCTTGCTGGTTTCTGCTGGACGAAAAATCTCCAGCAATAACTTGCAGCGAAATGGCGCTCTCTCTCTCAATTATATGTCAAAAAGCTGCTGAATTCGCTGCTAATTTTTTCAAAGAACACTTTTTTAGGAATAATTATTCATAATTATTCATAATTAGCAGGAAAGAAACAAAGCTATTGTTTGGCCAGAGAACGTAAAAGCTTTAGCAATAGCTTTGTTTCTTTTCTGCTAATTATGAATAATTAAATTCAAATTGTTAGTCAATCAGAAACGTAACCGCTGTTTTGTCTGCAAGTTTCTGCTGAACCCTGTTCGACGAAAAATTAGCAGAAATGACATTTTGACAGCTTTTTACAAGACTCTCTTCTGCTGACAGTTCTTTGCTGGAGATTTCAAGAAACAAAGCTAATAACTTGCAGCGAATTGGCGGTCTCTCTCTCAGTTAAATGTCAAAATGTTGCTGAATTCGCTGCTAATTTTTTCAAAGAACACTTTTTTAGGAATAATTATTCATAATTAGCTGGAAAGAAACAAAGCTAAAGCTTTTACGTTCTCAGGCCAAACCAAGGCGAATTCATTACAGGTGTGTTCGAGCGAATTCAGATCTACACGCACGCACACACTCCTTGTGCCTAAAAATGTCAGACAAAGCAACAACATAAGAAATTTGACAGCTACGATTGGATTTTCAAGGAAGAAGAAGAAGTCATATGGTGGGAAAAAGTCACCTGTAAATTTATTCGCCTTGGGCCAAACAATATTTGCTTAGCATGCGGCGAGTTCCTTACCCACGACTTGCTGAATTGCGTTGGTTCACAATAGCACATGAATCATCCGGTGGCGCAAGGAAAATTCATATTTGATTCATATATGAATGAATTTATCATGAGGGGACTGTTTTCTTTAGCCACTTCGGGTTGTCGCTGGTTCAGAACGAGCTTCACAGGCTTATATCTGATGAAGGTATCAACCGACTAACTGTGGATGTCGGTCAAAGCCCGCTTGTGGTTCCGCAGATCCAAAGTTGGATCTCTTCCTAGTGCTTACGGAGATGTTTCATCTTTCCCTAGGGAATGAATGGAGTGCGATTTAGTTTAGACTCGCACGAATTTCGGACTGTTTTTGGTATGGAACGAAAGAGGGAGTTCTCCAGATCACAAATATATAGGTCTTAGAGTCAGGCGGTTTATAGTTCTCCGGTAAAACGTTGTTAAAGTTAGTAAATTTTGCACGCTTTTTTTGTATGTTTATATATGTATGTACTGTTTTTGACATTGAAAGAGTGTTGTCACATCCAAAAAATTTTAATAAAAAATAATAAGGCTTACAATACTTTTCATGCGCACCAATTAAGTATTTGAATAGGGTTTGCAAGCCTCACCTATACTAAAATAAATGGGTGTACTACGCAGAAGGACTCACCACGGTTAGAGCACCCGTCCGGACTCCGCCAAATGGGTTTACTACGCAGAAGTACTCACTGCGGCGGTAGCCGCAGTTGGTGCACGCGCCCGGCCATGGGATGGCGTAGCCCAGGGTTATTTTAAATAAGCGCGGCCGAAGGCCGCCTACGCGGAAAGGTGTTGAAATAAAAAAAATATGTTTTTTTTTTTTTTTGTTTAAGTGTGGCAACATCCTTCTTTGACAACAAATTTGTTGTGAAATATCTGTGTATAGCTGTGCGATGGTGAAAATTTATAATTTTGTGAAAATAGATGAATATTTATACATATTAATATTATTTTCTGTTAATCATATGCAATTCATAAGTGTTATGGTACCATTATGCGGAAAAATGCGTGAAATTTAAAAAATTGTGCGTTGTTGTTGTTGTTGTTGTTAACAATGCGTTAGTTACCTATAGTGGCATGCAAAATTTGCAAAACTTCAACAACCATTATCTCAGTAAATATAAGGCTCCTTACGCTAAGATTATATATTTGTGTTCAGAAAAAGCTCCTCTATCCTCCTGAAAAAACCGTTTTTTCTAGCTGTGCGAGTCTATACTAAAATTTCCCCTTTCGATTAAGTCGATGAATTATCCATCGACTCTCCCGAATCATTCCCAACGGGAGCTCCGTCGGAATTGCTGATAGACCCCGATATCTTATTTCTGTTAAGAGAAATTGCTGCACATAGGTCCCATGGCTTATTGTTGTTGTTGTTGTAACGAGGTGTAGCCCTGCCTAAATTTCAGACAGGGTCACCCCGAGTGTATTGTTCTTGGCCGAGTCAATTTAAGTAGCCCGGGTCGTTTCGGCACGATGGGTACAGCACAAGTACTGTGACCGTTCTCCTAGAACCGGCAATACAGGAAACTAGCCGTGTAGGTCATGTAGGTAATTTAGCGTTACCCAGGATGCACCAACGGGGAGGCGACCTACTCTTACACCCCTATGGCTCTTGGGAACGGATTCGGTAAAATTATATTTGCCAACAACTTTTCACCGAGACAAAAACTTTTACTTCCGCTTTCGTACTATTCAAATCGTCTTTTGATATTTCTCCAAACATATTTGAACGTTTTCCAGCAGCTTCGTGCAATTGTATTTTTTTTTTTTCAAATACCACGACTTTGGTGATCGCTAATGCCCAATATTTGAATAGATATTGTCCCGGTATTTCGAGACAAAAAAAAAAAAAGGCATGAGAGGCCGGGACATGGGATCGGGATTCCTCGGGCTCTATGTCTTTTCAAAAAAAACCAACCCTGCAAACACAGTGACCGTAGTTTGATACATCATTTGAGGTTCAAGCTTGAGGTAAACGTTCTTCACGATCTTCCATCGCGGACTTAAAGGCAATGTGAAAAACTTGATGAATTCCATCTTCTTCCCACTTACGTATGTCTCTGTTCAAAAAGTAATATAGCTGTATTCTTCTGGTCCCTTCATCAAACTTGATGTTTGCATGTGTCACATTTGATTCACTGCATCAGCAATGAGTGTCAAGTAATGCCTCAAATGAGGGTTGTTGCATTAAAAAAATTCGTTTGGGCGCATAGGTAGGTTCAACACTCGATTTTGCAGGGAATACACCATAACTATATTTTTTTAAAAAATAAATGTTCCTCTTACAGCCCTATGCTGCGCGTTACCGATAAAATTGCCATCGGCAAACAATTTTCCCTAAAATACGTTACCAAATAAAGTGGCTGCGATTCTGAGCAGATGGTAACGCTCTAATGGCAAAATAAACTCACCAGTGTGTATGGTGAATTGAAAAGCCACCCGGCTAGTCACCTGCCATATGTTTTTTGTTTATCAAAAAGAAGAAGACTGCAAAATGGAAATGAACAAGTAAGTAAATTTGGTAAATATTTTATGAAATTTATTAAAAATGGTTTATTTTATTTACAGAAAATATGCACGCACCACCCCAGCGCAGTTGCGGTTGTTTGTGGCCTTTTGCAAAGACCATCCCGAGCTCCTGCAGGGAATACACAGTTTTTATTGTGATTTATTAATACTATATACCTGTTTATTTGTTTGATTTTCACTTTGTTTTATTTATTTTGTTTAATTTTCACATTTTTTTTGTTCAATTGCACTTTCGCTTTTTTATTTTTCAAAGTAAACATCAGCTGTTTTATATTGATGTTACCACATGTTACCACCTATTTTGGTGGTAACGGTGTTACCAGAAAACTTTTGCCCTCAGAATACCAAAAAGGAGTAAAAGTTGCCGAGTGAATTTGTTTGCCGGTAATAATAAAGTTATTACCACAGTAGAATTGACCTGTTAAGGGTTAATTGAACCTAAAGGTTAATTGGAATGTCAAGAAAAACGCAATGTCAAACATTTTTGCTTTGGTTTTGATTTTCGCTGTTGCTGTCACTTTGACAATTGATTATAGAAAATTTTTAATTGATGGTGGTGCGCTGAAATAAATTTTTCACGTTCATTATCGGAAACTTTTGCAACAACGCACATTTGTGAACGCAACAACCAAGTGAAAACGCTGTGGAGCAGCTCCAAACGCAAGCGCGAGTGTGTATTGTGGTAAAGTGAATTCCAATGACCGCAACAAAAACAAAGTCTCAGTGGATAGTAGTAAAAGAAGCAACAACGATTGAAGCAACGCGTCACGAACAATATCATTGGACCGCAGAAAAATTATTTAAAATCACAATTAACAAATAAATATTTGTTTTTAAATAAGTCGTGTACAACGAATCAAGTGCCTAAATATTTACAAGAATATATTCAATTTGTGGTAAGCATAGCTAAAGCAAGTGCAACACGTACTACGTTGAAGTTTAGTAAAGGCACTGTTGCGTCGGCAGCAAAACACGAGAGGATATCCAAAGTGGCATCATGTGTGTGCATGAATGTTTGAGCTACTACATAACCTTTTGTGACATTGAAGAACAGCAAATGGCAATAGCAACGAAGAAGAAAAACATCAACAATAAGAAAAAATAGAAGGGGCTGATCAAAGTGATCATTGGCGGCACTGCCTATAGAGTAGATCAGAACAGAGCAAGTTAAATAAGGAGGCATACATACGGATTAGGATGAATTTGAGTGCGGCATTTGAAGATTTTTAAAACGCGCACCTATTTATGTGTCACTGCAAGGAATTTGCCTAATAAGCAGCCACCTTAGGTAGCTTGGGAGGAAAAGCTGGTTGTATTTATAAGTAAAAAACCCTGTTGCGCGTGATGAATTAGAGTGCAAAAACCGCCCAATGGTTATTTGGCGGATTTGAAGAAGAGACAAAAGAACCATTGGTCACATGGCTAACTGTCGTATAGTAAAATTTCTGCAGACACTAAATAGATATGTATGTAGGTATTTGATAGCCAAAACTGCAAACTGCGTGTACTGCATTGAGCTGTTTGTAATCGTTCAATCGACACCTAGTTGAATGGAAAGTTTTTGTAAGCCAACCATCATTGATTGCAGACGGTCTGTTGTTTCTGTACATATATTTGTACTTGACGTTCTACTTTGCGCTGGGCGGCTAGCTATTCCCTATAGTAACATAAACTGGTTATAGAATACATCATAACTAGATTGCATACTAAGAGAAAATCTGCTAAAATTGTATCCATGGCATAGGAGATCAGATTCAAAAACACATGAACCACATATTGCATCCGCCAGTATACCGATTAGTACTTAGTAATATTTCTTTTGTCAACTTTCGTATGTCGGATGCCGTAATTCGAGTCTTCTCAACTATGAGTGGTCTTACTCAGTCATTTTTTCCACGTTAATACTGTTATAGAGGCAACATGAACTTTCTTTCACAGCATACCTCGAACAAACTAATATAGCACATACATGGAAGAGTCGTATAAGAAGTGTAAAAAGGTGGTCCCGAATATACCGAAGTAGGTATGCTGGCCCGGTTCCGGGTTCTATAAGATCGAGTACCACAATGTGCTAGTACCTGTACGTAGCGAGTTCATATTCGACAGAGGACTGCTAATATCAATAGACCTCTGTATGGTCCGGTAGTCCAAGGAAACTGGCAGTCTCTACAGGGTTGGAAGAGTGGGCTCCAAAGAGCAGGTGTACAAGTGATTGGTGTTATGAGGAGACGAGCCGCATGCCAAACATACAGTCGGCACGTCGGGGTTAGGTCTGGATAAGTAGGGGTTCAATTGAGCCAGAATGACCCTTGTCTCTTGAGGAAGATGACGTTCCTCTTTAGCAATAGGAGATGTTGAAATTTGCAAAAGGGCGTTCACCGGTAGAGCTCTAGATAGGAGCCAACTGACGTTGTTGTTAACAGCAAAACACTCCCCGAAGGTTTTGGAGGTTTTGCCAGCTGACGTCCTATGCCGGATAAACTCGGATAATCTTAGACAAACTAGGATAAACGCATTTTTCAAGAAAAGGACAGTTATAATTCAGTTAAATTAATAAATTCTGTCAAACTAACTGAGATTGTTTTTACGTGGCTTTGGCAGAAATCGGATAAACGCGGATTAGCTCGGATAAAACGTATTTTTCTAAGAAAAGTGCAGTTATGACTTTGAGAAAGCATTCTAAAATACTTTGATTTTGGACTGTACCTTCTCGGACTAGTTCTATTGTAATTCGGCAGCGTTGCTATTGCCTATGATGTTGTGGGTATTTGCATGTGCAAAAATTAAAAAAAAAAAAAAATAACATGCGCGTACCAAAATATTTTGTTGTGCTGTTGTGTAATCGCGTAAAAATGCCACCAAGTAGCCTACAAAAAATTCGAAATGAAAGAGTAGTCTAAAAAAATATTTATGTATGTAGATATTTCTTTAAAACACAAAAGTATGAAACGAAACCGCAAATCAAGCGAACTGTTCGAATAATACCACTGATAAGTGAAATAAAAAATATAAAAAAAAATTTAAAAAAGTAAAAAATAAAAAAAAATTAAAAAAAGTAAAAAATAAAAAAAAATTAAAAAAGTAAAAAATAAAAAAAAAAATTAAAAAAAGGAAAAAATTAAAAAAAAGTAAAAAATAAAAAAAAATTTAAATAATTTTTTTTTTCAAATTTCTAAAAAAAAATTGAATTTCAAAACAAATATTAAAAATTACAAATTTTAAGATTTGGCAAAAAAAAAAAATAAAAAGACTAAATAACAAACCTTATCAGCCATAAACACAACTAAATAAACAAATAAGTGCAAATATATACAATCAAAAAATGTTTCAAACTACATACAAACGATAACATTTGATTTAGGCGACGGTGTTTGATCAACTCAACAAAGTGCCACAAATCTACGAAATATTTAACTTCTCGCCCATCTTATAAAGTCTACATACTTGACGCGACTACTTAATGGTGTTTAATTACTAACTAACGCCGATAAACTGGTTGATGTTGTTGTTGTTGTACCGGCGACATTAATCAGTTGTTTTATTTTCTTCTTCCAAATCGTTTCTGCCAGTTATTCGTATTGTAAATCCAACTTGATTGAACAGAACACACACACACACGAAACACTTCAAAGCAGTGATTTCTTTTAAAACCTTTGAAATTTAACCATCAAAATTCCACCAGAACCAATGGCCAAAGACGAGGAAGAGGATGATGTATTGCCCGATAAGGATGCAGCTAAAGGCTTTTATGCCAAATATGAACCAAAAGAGATTTTGGGAAGGTAAGTGAAATTGTTTTTAGCTAGTTATCAGAAGTGTCGCCTTTGATACTTTTACATTTAGAACTTTTGCTTTAGAAATATTATAAATTATAGTTTACAGCGTCCCAAAAATGAGTTTGGAAACGTTTGAATAATTTTGAAACTTTGAAATATACATTTTCATAAAACGGATAAATTCGGATAAAATTTGGATATTCTCGGATAAGCTCGGATAAAGTGAAATTGTTTTTAGCTAGTTATCAGAAGTGTCGCCTTTGATACTTTTACATTTAGAACTTTTGCTTTAGAAATATTATAAATTATAGTTTACAGCGTCCCAAAAATGAGTTTGGAAACGTTTGAATAATTTTGAAACTTTGAAATATACATTTTCATAAAACGGATAAATTCGGATAAAATTTGGATATTCTCGGATAAGCTCGGATAAACGTTTTTTGTGAATAAAATATATATAAACGTTTAAATAATTCTGAAACTTTGAAATATCCATTTTCATAAAACGGATAAATTGGGATACAATTTGGATAAGCTCGGATAAACGTTTATTATATCTTATAGTTTACAACGTCCCAAAATGAGTTTCGAAATGTTTGAATAATTTTGACTTTCAAGCGTACATTTTTATTAAACGGATAAATTCGGGTAAAATTTGGATAAACTCGGATAAGCTCGGATAAACGTTTTTTGTGAATAAAATATAATACAAACGTTTAAATAATTCTGAAACTTTGAAATATACATTTTCATGAAACGGATAAATTCGGATAAAATTTGGATAAACTCGGATAAGCTTTGTGAATAAAAATCCTGTTTTGACTTAAAGAAAACAATTGACAGCTGCTAAACGTTTCGTATAGGCTTCTGCTCTTCAAAAGCGCAATTGTTTGTATTTTCGGACTTGACATTCGGACAAGTTTTGAGATTTCAAAGAAAGAGAACCCCTTCAAAAGCTTAATCGTTTTAATATGTACCTATAAGCATTTGCAAAATAGTCAGTCACTCGGAAAACGCTATTGACTTCCAAAAGTCTGATTACTCAATAAAACCATGTCTAAAAAATAGTAGATTACCTTAAAAAAAACTGAAAATTGTTAAACTCGAAAAGACTTCGAAAAAACTCAGATAGACCAAGTTAAAAGATTTTTGTTATGACTTAAACGTACTTTCAAACTTGTATCACAGTTATGCGGATAAAAATACTGGCTTCAAAAAGACCGATTAAGCCTTTAAAAGACAACAAACCAGATTAAAAATTAAAATCAAACATATTTTATGAATTTGGATAAACTCGGATAAAGTCAGATAACAAAGTTTTTCCTTAGAAAAGTGTAGACACGGCTTCTAGCTACGTTTTCAAACAAGTAAAGTTTATAGAACAACAGTTTTGTCCGTCAAAAACCAGACCACTCAACAAAATACGTTTCTGGATACTCTGAATAAACTCGGATAAACCCGGATAAATTGATTTTTTCTTTAGAAAAGTATTTTTAAGACTTTGAGAAAGGTTTTGAAAGAAGTCATGTTTTTAGAATAACAAATTTGCCTGTCAAAAAACAGGCCACTCAACAAAACACGTTTCTAGATTCTCTGGATAAAGTCGGATTTTTCTTAAGAAAAAAGTAGACACGTTTCTGAAATGGTTCTGAAACAAGTAGACTTTTTAGAATAACAGGTTTGTCCACCAGAAATCGGACAACTCAACAAAATGCGTTCATAGGTTCTCTGGATAAACCCGGATAAACTCGGATAAAATATTTTTCCTTTAGACAAGTGTAAACACGGCTTTTAGATAGGTTTTGAAACATGTAAACTTTGTAGAATAACAGTTTTGCTCACCAAAAACCAGACCATTAAAAAAAATACGTTTCTACATTCTCTGGATAAGGTCGGATAAACCCAAAAAACTGATTTTTTCATCGTATAGTATAGTCAAGACTTTGAGAAAAATTTAGAAGGTGAGAAACTAGACCACTCAAAAAATACGTTTCTACGTTCTCTAGATAAAGTCGGATAAACGCGAAGAATTGATTTTTTCCCTTAGAAAAGTATACTTGAGAGTTTGAGAAAGGTTTTGGAACATGTAAATTTCTTACACTCAGAAAAAAGTTTCCTTATTTTGGCTCCAAAGACTTCCTTAAACTAGGTAAAATATTCCTTAATTTAAAGACTTTTCTCCTCAATTTAAAAACTTTTTTCCTCAATTTAAGGAAGCCATGTCTTTGGAGCCAAATAAGGGAAATTTTTCTTTGAAATAAGGAAATTCTTTTTTAATAAAAATACAATGTAAATACATTATTTATTATTATGTTTTTTTAATAAAAATGAGTATTTTATTCAACTTAAATTATTTTTTAATAACCGCATTGTTTTGTAAATTTCAACTGTGCAAGAGAATAAATCGCGGACAATTTTGTAACAAAAAACATATGTACATACTACAACATTGCACTCACATCGTTAATTTCATATGCCGGTCGTCGCAAGCTGATGCCAGTTTACTTTGGTCTTAACAAGAAAAGTTTTAGATTTTACTAATTAAAAAAATATTGCGCTTATGCCCATGATTGTGAAAAATCACGTCAAGTAAATGTGTGTACTGCCAAGTGGGGAGATCGTAGCTACATAGATTTGAAAAGTACTTAGACGTGCCGGCTTTAAAATCTACTGTATTTCGATTTGCATTTCAATATCCTTTTCCTTCCTTTTTCAGAATTTGTTTGCAGGCCATCCCGTTTCAGAACTCTATTGAATAAATCCTACCTCAAAACTCGTTCAAAAGGCCCATCCTGTGTTAGAATTTGTTTGCAAAACATCCTGTTTTAGAACTCTATTGAATAAATCCTACCTCATAACTCGTTCAAATGGCCCTTGCTGTATCAGAATTTGCTTGCAAAACACCCTGTTTCAGAACTCTATTGAATAAATCCTACCTCAAAACTCGTTCAAAAGGCCCTTGCTGTATCAGAATTTGCTTGCTAAACACCCTGCTTCAGAACTGTGTTGAATAAATCCTACCTCAAAACTCGTTCAAAAGGCCCACCCTGTGCCAGAATTTTTTTGCAAAACACCCTGTTTCAGAATTGTATTGAATAAGTCCTACCTCAAAACTCGTTCAAAAGGCCCACCCTGTGTTAGAATTTGTTTGCAAAATATCTTGTTTTAGAACTCTATTGAATAAATCCTACCTCAAAACTCATTCAAATGGCTCACCCTGTGTCAGAATTTGTTTGCAAAACACCCTGTTTCAGCACTCTATTGAATAAATCCTACCTCAAAACTCGTTCAAAAGGCCCACCCTGTGTCAGAATTTGTCTGCAAAACACCCTGTTTTAGAACTCTATTGAATAAATCCTACCTCAAAACTCGTTCAAAAGGCTCACCCTGTGTCAGAATTTTTTTGCAAAACACTCTGTTTCAGGACTGTATTGAATAAGTCCTACCTCAAAACTCGCGCTAAAAACAACCCTGTGTCGGAATATGTTTGCAAACACCCAGTTTCAGAACTCTATTGAATAAATCCTACCACAAACTCTATTGCATAAATCCTACCTCAAAACTCATTCAAATGGCCCACCCTGTGTCAGAATTTGTTTGCAAAACACCCTGTTTCAGGACTCTATTGAATAAATCCTACCTCAAAACTCGTTCAAAAGGCCCACCCTGTGTCAGAATTTGTCTGCAAAACACCCTGTTTTAGAACTCTATTGAATAAATCCTACATCAAAACTCGTTCAAAAGGCTCACCCTGTGTCAGAATTTTTTTGCAAAACACCCTGTTTCAGGACTGTGTTGAATAAGTCCTACCCTAAAACTAGTTCAAAAGACCCACCCTGCGTCAAAATTTGTTTTGCAAAACACCCTGTTTCAGGACTGTATTGAATAAGTCCTACCTCAAAACTCGCGCTAAAAACAACCCTGTGTCGGAATATGTTTGCAAACACCCTGTTTCAGAACTCTATTGAATAAATCCTACCACAAACTCTATTGCATAAATCCTAACTCAAAACTCGTTCAAAAGGCCCACCCTGTGTCAGAATTTGTTTGCAAAACACTCTGTTTCAGAACTCTTTTGAATAAATCCTACCTCAAAACTCGTTCAAAAGGCCCATCCTGTGTTAGAATTTTTTTGCAAAACACCCTGTTTTAGAACTCTATTGAATAAATCCTACCTCAAAACTTGTTCAAAAGGCCCACCCTGTGTCAGAATTTGTTTGCAAAACACTCTGTTTCAGAACTCTTTTGAATAAATCCTACCTCAAAACTCGTTCAAAAGGCCCATCCTGTGTTAGAATTTTTTTGCAAAACACCCTGTTTTAGAACTCTATTGAATAAATCCTACCTCAAAACTTGTTCAAAAGGCCCACCCTGTGTCAGAATTTCTTTGCAAAACACTCTGTTTCAGAACTCATTGAATAAGTTTTCTCTCAGATTGTGTTAGGATGTTTTTGAAGAAATTTGAGATATAGTGTTCTTGTACCGTTTGGTGAGGTAGAGCGATTTCGCACCGGCTGCCTCGATATGATGATTTTTCGGTTATCAAAAAAAATCGAAGGGGAGTGATTTTCACCCACAAAATTACAATGTTTTAGCACGAAATAAAAATTTTATAAATCTCATATAGTTAATTCAAAATTTTTATGCAAATGCTCATTCAAAAATTTATTACTTTTTATGATGTATCATAAATGTTGCAAAATCATAAAGTTATAAAATTGTACACACAAAGTGAGAAAGTATTGTCATGACACGTGACATTAACTATCCGAATTTAACTATATTGATTCTCAATTGTACACATTGTATATGAGTCAAATCAAACAATAAATATGTATACGGGCTTCCTATTTCAACGGAATGTAACCAAAAATAAGAGGTTCCTATTCATTTCGATCCGTGCGCCACCCAGTCGATGTCTTCCTCTAGTTTATGAATATCAAGATGTGGGCGCCACCTTACGGATTTCTGCTTTTCTATTTAATTGTGAACGATACTCTCAGGTTCAAGCTTTTACACTGCTATATATCCCAAGAATTTCTATATATACCGACCTATGCGCCACCTGACGGGATTTTTTTCTTTGTTTCCGTATTATTTTCCAAGTTTTAAATATGCAAGTCTAAAAAATGGTCGAAATACTAATGTGTCTAAAGTCTTCCGACAGTTTACTTAGAAGTTTATTTCTTCTCGTCTTAGCTCTTTAGCCCTCCTCCAGTTCTCAGAGTGTCATGAAAATATTTATAGTTACATATACAAAACCAAACGAGTACAAATCTATGACCATATATTTATATTATTAAAAAAAAAAAAAAAAAAAAAATCCACACACCCGCTCTACAACCCCTTTACATCGACTTTCAATTAGAGGGGCCGGTCGGTTGTCACAAGCTCACGCTAGCTACTTGCCAACAACGCTTGGCTTATGAAGCAAGTTTGAAACGTTGTTTGTTTATTTTTTCTTATTTTAAATTTTTTTTTTTTTTTTTTTTTTTATTCGTTGCTCTATTGCTGCATTCATCTATCAGACAGTTCAGGTACACGTTACAAAAACAAAAAATCTATATTTAGCAATATCAAAAACTGCTTTATGACGCCCTTCTGGGATTTTGAACAACTGTTGAGTGATATTTGTTAAAACACAGGGTGGACCGTAAGAACAGCAGGTCCAGCCACCACACCATTATGTAACTATAGCTATAAACAGTCGTATATTAGTTGTTGTTGTTGTTGGTGTTGTTGTTGTTAACAATGCATTGCCCTGTCTAGAGTGTATGATCATTCCGAAGATCTTCATCAAGCTCTTCTAAGGGGAGTCCAAGGAAACTTGCAGTTTCAACAGGGTGAACCATATGGTCGTATATTAGTGATTGATATCGTTCCCAAATTTGAAAGCAATCGGTCCTGTGATTTTGCAGTTTATAGGTGACAAACACAATGAAATGCTTGTTTTTAGGTGATAAGTAGCCGAAGTTATAGCTGCACCGATTTACATGAAATTTTGGCTGGTTAAGATATGGACTCGGGGCTGTGTTTTTGGACTCTTTTGTGTATTGAATTCCATTAACGATTTAGGATATTTGGAGTTTTTGGAATTTTTTTTAAACAAACCACAATAACTATGGTTCACCCGTTAAATTTACATGGGGACGTTGAGGGGCTCGTTCGAATAGTTACCTGATCATCTATACATGTATTTGTGGCTCTAAAGCAGTGCTTCCCAACCTTTTTTCGTTGAGGCTCCCCTGACTAGTAATAAAATTCTCACGACCCTCTTTACTTTTCAATACATACAAAAAAACCCAAATTACATATATGTTTAAAAGCCTTTTATTTTTAATTTATTAAATACCCCCTTGGGGTGCCACGCCCCATCGCTTGCGAACCACTGTGCTAAAGTATATACATACATAGTCGAGTGGCGTGTGATGTGGTTTCGCTTTTTTTTCTGTTGCTCCCATCACGTGGAAATAAATTTTCGAATGCAAAATGCCAAAGTGCTCATGCAATGATCAAGTCAATCGGTATAAAAGTGTGCGCCAATTCGATTGCATACACACCTCTCTGTTTGAAACTGACAGACTATTTATTAGGGTGCTTTGATAAATTAATTATTGTTTTTGTTAAGCTTCGCAAAACAGTTGTTTTTGTACTCTTTGTGGTTAGATTACTGTAAAATAAGTTGAAAATATAATAACAAAAATAAAAAAAAAATAAAAAATAAACCAAACAAAAGAAAAATAATAAAAATGTAAAGAAAATAAAAAATTAAAAAAACTAAAAAAATTTAATTTAATAAAAAAAAGAAAAAGAAAAAAAATAATAACAAAAAATGTAAAATAATATCACTTGTATTTTTTTTTTTTGAGATTAAGGCCTTTTTATATAAAAAAAAGAATAAATTAAATAACAACGCAAAAATCAAGAACCTAACCTAACCCAAATTTAAATTAGGTGAAATAAAGTAAAATTTAAAAAAATATACTAATACAAAATAAAACAAACAAATAATATAAAAAAATAAAAATAAAAGAAAATAATAAAAAAAAATTGAAAAAAAAATAATAAAAAAAAAATGAAAAAAAAAATAGTAAAAAAAATGAAAAAAAAAATAATGAAAAAAATAATAAAAAAAAGCAATAAAAAATAATAAAAAAAATATGAAAAATAAGTTGAAAATATAATAAAAAAAATAAAAATAAATAAATAAATAAATAAAAATAAAAAAAAAATAAAAAAAATACCAAAAAAAATGAAATAAACTAAAAAAAATAAAAAAATAAACTAAACGCAAAAAAATAATAAAAATGTAAAGAAAATAAAAAATTAAAAAAAATTAAAAAATTTAATTTAATAAAATAAAAATAGAAAAACAAAAAAATAAAAATAAAAAGAAAAAAAAAATAAAAAAAAAATAAAAAGAAAAAAAAAATAAAAAAATAAAAAGAAAAAAAAAATAAATAAATAAAAAAAAAGAAAATAAACAGAAAAAAAGAAATATTAAAAAAAAAAATTATGAAATTATATCAATTGTATTTTTTTGAGATTAAGGCCTTTTTATATAAACAAAAAGAATAAATTAAATAACAACACAAAAATCAAGTTTTTTTTTATATAAAAAAAGCTTAAAAAATACAATTGATGTATGTACATATATTTATAAAAATAAATTAAAATAAAATAAACAAATTGTTTCAAATAAAAAAAGAATATAAATAAACCAAATAAAAAAACCAAAATAAAACAAAAGAAAAATAAAAAATGTTATACAATAAAATACAATTTAAAGATAATGAAAAAATTAAATGAAGTAAATTAAAATTAGATGAAATAAAGTAAAATTAAAAAAAAATATACTAATATAAAATAAAACAAACAAAAAATATAAAAAATAAAAAATAAATAAAATAAAAAAAATTCAAATAAATATAAATAGAAGAAAAATAAAAATAGCAGAAAAAAATTAAAGAAAATAAAACAAAATGATAAAATAAAAAAAATTAAAATTGTAATAATACTAAAAATTTAAAAACAAATAAAAAAAGAAAAAGAAAAAAAGAAAAAAGAGAAAGAAAAAAATAAATAAAAAAGTAAAAAAAACTAAAAAAAAATAAAATAAAAAAAATAAATAAAAAAAAATAAAAACAAGAAAAATAAAATAAATTAGAAAGAAAGTAAAATAAAATGATAAAATAAAAAAAAATTAAAATTAACATAATACATACTAAAAATTTAAAAATAAATAAAAAAAGAAAGAAAAAAAGAAAAAGAAAGAAAAAAAGAAAAAGAAAGAAAAAAAGAAAAAGAAAGAAAAAAAGAAAAAGAAAAAAAAAATAAATAAAAAATTAAAAACTAAAAAAAAAAAATAAAAGAAAAAAATAAATTAAAAAAAAAAAATAAAATAAAAAAATAAATTAAAAAAAAAAAAAAAAAAATAAAAAAAATAAATTAAAAAAAAAACAATATAAAAAAAAATTGAAACAAAATAAAATAAAATAAAAGAAAATAAAATATATATAAAAAAAAATTAAGCAAAATTAAATATAGTAAAAAAAATTAAATTAATAAAAATAATTAGAAATATTAGCAAGGTCTGAAACCGATTAAAATAACGTTCCGGTTTCGGTTTCGGTTTTTGCAACGTGTTTCGGTTTCGGTTCCGGTTTCGTTCTTCAAAATTTATTTCGGTTTCGTTCCGGTTTCGGTTCCAAATAAAAACAGGAAAACAAAAATTTTACTACTAAAATACTCATGTACCTATGTAGCTACGAAATAGGTCTGAATTTTCATAACTTTTTTCCTGCGGCCATGATGGGATTTCTCCAATATAATAATACATTTATTAACGCTATGCATGGATGAAATTTCTGCAAAACAAATTCCTAAAGTTAACTCTACTTTTTTATTAAAATGGAAGCCAAATGAAATGTATAAATCGTTAAAAACATTAAAATTAGTGGCGCTTTCCGAGACAAGCCTGAACATTTCATTTTCGGATCTCGTAAATTTGTTTCGATCGCTTCATTCAACTATAGTCAAACTTCCTCTTTCAGAATTTTGATACTGATGTCAAAACGTGGCTCGACAATCTTCCATGAAAACTTTCAGGGTACCTGCTTGTAAAAGGAAGTACCTATGTGCCCACTCACAGAAGTGAGGTATTGAAAAAATTCAAAACCGTTTGGAACCGGTTCCGGCATTTGAAACGGTTTCGGTTTCGGTCTTTTCCAGATCAAAATAACGGTTACGGTTTCGGTTTCGGTTTTGAAAAATGAATCGGTTTTAATCGGTTACGGTTACGGTTTCGGTTTCAGTCCTTGAATATTAGATATACATACATAGATAAAAATCAATTAAAAAACTAAAAAAAAAAGTTTTTAGCGAAAAGAAAATTCCAACCCACCCTAATAAAACCACAGCTCATACGTGCTCTAGGATGCAAAAACGTATCTATTGTATGTTTGTACAGCCAATAGTTCAGTTCGCAATTTATAGAAATTCGAGTATTTTTTTATTTATATTTATTTTTTTTATATTTATTTCTATAGAATTTATTCTCTATTTTACTTACAATATTTACGCTGAACTACAACTATCGCCGTTGTTTAACGATCGAAACCACATTTGTCTATATATAAATATATATATACATATAAAGGTATATACATACATACATATGTACAAAACGAGACACACCTCCCTTGTTGGGGGCTTGCTGTTGTATATTTTCTAGTATTTCATGCGGCTGTGGGGTTTGTTGCAACAGAATTTTACTTTTGTTTGGTATTTAGCTCGTGCTGTTTGTTTGTCTGTCATTGTCTGGTTCGCTAACGTGCGCCAGCACAGTCTATCTATAAGTATGAGCCCCTTTTTTATTAGAAATAAATATTTTTTTTTTGTAATTTTGTTATCATAAAAATACTTGGGAGTACATAAATATATGCGAACATATGCGAGAGAATCATCAAAAATTCGTTTATTTGTGCAAAAAAAAGAAGAAAAAAAAAGTTATAGAAAAATTTAGGGGCCTATTATCAATCTAGTCGGTACGGGAAACTTGATAGAAATCACGATAAGTTGTGTGATTTCTATCGAGTTTCGAGCTCCGACGGAATTCATAATAGGCCCGAATATTTAAGACTAGGTAACTCATCATCATTTATAGGCGCTTAACCGCCTAAGCGATTTTGGCCGTCGCCTATCAAAGCACGCCAGTCATTCCTTTTTAGCGATAACTGACGCCAATTGGAAACCCCAAGGGAGTTCAAGTCATCCTCCACCTGTTGTTTCCATCTCAGTCGAGGCCTCCCCCTTCCTCTGCTGCCGAATTCGGGTGACGATTGGAAAACCTTCTGGGCTGGAGCTTCTTTGTCCATTCGCATGACGTGACCCAGCCAGCGGAGCCTTTGGGCTTTAATTCGCTGGACTATGGTCAGATCTGCGTAAAGCTCGTACAGCTCATCGTTAAATCTCCTTCGATACTCGCCGTCGGCATCACGGGAAGGACCATAAATCTTCCGGAGCACTTTTCTCTCAAATACTCCAAGGGCCATCTCATCTTCTCTTGACATTGTCCATGAATCTGAGCCATACATCAGGACAGGTATGATGAGAGACTTATAGAGCGCGATCTTTGTTCTTCGAGAGAGGACTTTACTTCTCTAGACTAGGTAACTGTTTATAAAAAATATTATGCCAGATACGTGAATTTCGAATTTAAATTTTCGAAATATTTCTAAGCGCGTCACCTATCGATTTTTTTCCACAAAAGAAAGCTATACGTGCGCCACCTAGCGGTATTTTCTTCTCGCAACATTATCATCAGTTTCGAATTTTTTTCCAAGCTTCAAATCTCTAGCCGACCGAGAAGTTGCTTAAAACTTTTAGAAATACATATGTCTGTTTGCCCCACCTATCGAATATTTCATCGTCATTTACATTGTCATCGATTTTTTAACCTTTTCCCATTTGTTATCTTTCCCTCATAATCATCACTTTTTCCACTTCTCCAAAACAGTCTGCAATATTTTACTTTTAAGCCTTATCAAGGTCATTATTAAAAGCATCAATTATCTCCGCTTTGTTCTTGAAAGACTTTTCCACCGGAATATTTGAAAATAACCGGATATCACGATACCTATATTCGATGGGCGGAATGTGGTGCTGGTTGGTTTTTGTTTTTCTATGACTTCGGTTTACCAAATATCAGATCAGAATTTTTTTCGGGTGAAATTAAAATTTATTTTGTTTAATTTTATTTTTATTTAAGTTTATTTTATTTCATTTAATTAAATTTTTTGAAAAAAGGTTCGAAAAGGTTCGGTGTTAGCAACAGGCCGAATACATAAAATTGGATCTCTATCATAAAGTTAATGATAAGTTAAAGTGAACCTTAACTTTAACTTTGACTTTGACTTTAACTTTGACTTTGACTGGACTTTGACTTTGACTTTGGCTTTGTCTGAACTTTGACTTTGACTGGACTTTGACTTTGACTTTGACTTTAACTTTGACTTTGATTTTGAATTTGATTTTGACTTTGACTAAAAATGGATATGTGCGGGTACGATAACATATTATATGTATGCAGGGGAGGATTTTGAAATTCAAAACCCCCACCGCTGCGTACCGCCCTGGCATAAGTTGATAATATGCAATAGCTTTACCGCAGCCGTCCACGAGTGCCACGCGTCCTTTTTTATATAATTTATTTTCATGTAATTTTTTAATTTTATTTTGGTTGATATTATTTTGTTATTTTTTTTTTAACTTTTTTATATTATTTTATTTTTTTATATCATTTTATTCAATTTAATTTTTTTCATTTTTTTTATTTATTTTTTTATGTTATTTTATTGTATTTAATTTAATTTAATTTGTATAATTTCTATTTTTTAATTTTATTTTGTTTTCTTTTATTTTATTTTAATATTTTGTATATTATTTTATAATTTAATTTGCTTTGTTTTATTTTATTTTTTACTTTTATTTTAATTTATTTTATTATTGTTTTTATTATTATATTCAATTTAATTTAATTTGTTTTTTTATTTATTTTTTTATATAATATTATTTAATTTTATTCATTTTGTTTTTATTTTTTATTTTATTTTATTTGATTCTATTTCATTTTATTTTATTTTATTTCATTTATTTATTTTATTTAAATTTTTTTTAATTTATTTAATTTTTTAAATTTTTTTTTTTTTTTTTAATTTTTTTATATTTTTATAGTTTTTTTATATTTTTTTAATTTAATTTTTTTTTCATTTTTTTTTTTTTTTTTTTTAAATTTATTTAATTCTTTTATTTTAATTTTTATTTAAATTTTTTTTTATTTATTTTTTTTTTTTAATTTTGTTTTTTTTTTTTTTCTTTTGTGTAAAATGTATGTAAAATGAACATATATGAAGTATAATATTGTATAAAGTTATGTGTTAGTGATGCGCGGTTCCGGGTATTTGGGGAATCGGATCTGCCTAATTCGGTTCCCAGCAAATACAGGTGGTGGTAGCGTATTCGGCAGGTAACTTGTGACATTGATCTGAGTACATATTTTATTTTATTTGCTATTCTCGTTTTTTTCTGTTCTCAAAAAAAAAACCGCTTTTTGGGTACTAAAAATATAGCAGTTTCTGAGTTAAAGTAAATAGTTTCATATGCGTAGGTAAGGAAATTAATTAAATGGTTTACGACAGCATTCATAAATACCTTTTGTCCGAAACCGGTCGAGCTATCGAAATTTCAAGATATCTCCCAAACCATTTCAGATATTTCAATCAATCAAATCGCATATTATAGCACTCATTGACACCTTTCGTTTGACACCCATATTGTACTAAGACATTTTTGGTCACCCCTGGTCCACATATTGGGCGATAACCCCAAACCCGTTGAGATATCGCAAACAATAATATCGTAAACTTTAAGTTGAGCGTCTAGCAATCCAACGATTCAATTCCATTCAGTACTTTTAGAGTGTTACGACCACAAACATACAATCAGACGTGGTCTACATATTGGGCGATAACTCCAAAACCGGTTGAGATATCGAAAAAAGTAATATCTTAAATTTTAAGCTGAGCGTCGAGCAATCCAACGAAAAAAGTTTCATTCAATTCCATTCATTACTTTCAGAGTGATACGGCCACAAACATACGGGCAGACAGACAGGCAGACACACAAAAATTTTTAAAATTGTTGATTTGGATTCTACGCGCTTAATAGTGCTTCCCCCAATCAATTTTTTTTTTTATATCTGCCATGTACAGACATCGACCTGTTACAATTTTATTATATGTAGAGATAATGTGTAATATTGTCTTAAACACCAGATTGCATTAAAATACTAAATAAAAAGAAAAATTGAAATACCTCCTCAAATAAATATTTTCCTCTAATTGAAAATAATAACGATTAAAAATATTTGCTTGGTTCCAGTCCTATTTTCATGCCATATTTTATAATTTTTTTTTTATTATTTTTATTTTTTTTTTGTTCACTTCTAAAAATAATTAAGAGCGTTTATTATCTTCTACGTTTCGCCATTATAATCAATTGCTTAGCTATCGAGACCATAGATAGCGTGGATAAAATGATTTTCGCGGCCGTGTCCGATATAAAATGAGCTTCAATTCGTGAAACTGTCTCTAGTTTGCGTTAAGCGTTGTTGAATTTTAACCTGCAGCGCCTTATTGTTGATACCTGGTAAGTGATTAATAATAGTTGACTTAGTATCGAGTAGGAAATAGTTAAATGTTATCAGGAACTCACTTTGCTTGCCGAGAAGATCGATAAACCCCACTGCAACCGATCTCGATGTTATCATATAATATCTTCAGTAGCGATCTGCTTGGGCTGTTCCTACATATTATTCTCAGAGACGTGAGGGCCAGGACCACAGTAATTTCACTTGTTCATTGTACAAAAAAATATATTTTGAATGGACCTACATTACTACTTAGAACTCTACATATAATAAAATATTTTTGTATGCCGATAACTCCACCATTTTCGAAGATATCGAACAGTATTCGGGCCTTTTTGCCGTAATAACATCTTCCAGGTCTACTAGTTCACTGGGACAAAAAACAGTGCAAATTCAACAAAAACGATTTCAAATCGACAAAAAAAAAAAGTAATAGTCAAACCTACCTTGAAAATTGTTACATCAAGTATAAAAATGTTATTTTAAAATTGATCATGTTACGATTCTACAATTAATCATTTTTAAATTGTTAGAGGTAATGGAAACGGAATGCCACTATCAGTAAACAAAAATCTTATACAAGCCCCCGGTTTATTTTTGCAACTCGATTACTAAAGATAACCGCTATAGACATAAACAAATATTGCATAAAAATGTAGAGATTAAGAAATAGATTCATTCAAGCTAATCCTTGTTTACTTATCTATACAATTTTGTTTTATTTTATATATTTTAATTTGTACACGGCTAAACATTTGAGCTTAAATTTTGAGCCCGCCTAAAGTTTTTTAAACACTTTTTGGACCTATTATTTTTCAACACTATTGATCATGTTATTTTAAGATGAAGTTCATGTTGAAGAACTTTACTTCGTGTTAAATTAACATGACTTCCTGTTAAATTAACATGAATTCCTGTTAAATTAATATGACTTCCTGTTAAATTAACATGAATTACTGTAAAATTAACACACTTTCTGTTAAATTAATATGACTTCCTGTTAAATTAACACGAATTCCTGTTAAATTAACATGATTTTCTGTTAAGTTAACATTAATTCTTGTTAAAGCAACACTATCTCTCTCATTATCTCATGCAAATTTAACAGCATCTTTCTTGTTATTTTAACATGGTTCATGTTGACAAAAATTACTCTGTGTGTTTGTTTAAACTTTTTTGAACTATGTATATTCCAATACTCACAATAACCTACAAGGAATTCCAATTTTTTGGGTTTCAATTTGAGATCTAACGAAGAAAGCAGTCTAAAATTTTTTATTTGTTTTTTTTTTTTTTTAAGACTTTTCAAGCCATTGAAATTTGCTCACAAAAATTTTGTGTGCGGTATAGCTTAGCGGCAGAACAAAAAAAAAAAAAAAAAACTAATGGCGGCTATATACCAACAGGTTTTCATAACCTCTAACGAGATTTTTAGCCGAGCTTCTCTTTCCAACTTGTGGTGTGTTGCTTTTGAGTTTTTCCTACAAGTTGGCGGGACCTACAGTTTTTTGCCGACTCCGAACGGCACTTGCAAAGCAAATGAATTTTTTGCTGAGAAGCTTCTCATGGCAGAAATACACCCGGAGAGTTTGCCAAACTACTGCCGTGGGGCGACCCCGTTTAGAAAAATCGTTTTTCTAAATAATTTTTGATGTTACTTTTGCCGGGCATCGAACCGCCACGACTTGGTGTAGAAGGCCGAACACTTAACCGCTACACCACGGCGGCCGCCTAGAACAGTCGGCTGCAATTTAGAGCGCCTTGGCTCGAGTCCTGCCAACTGAGAACATTTTTTTTTTATTTTTATTTTATATTTAAAACTTTTCGGTATAATTTTTTTTTTTTTTTTTGGTTTTCATTTATTTTTGAAGCTTTTTCACGACATTTATGTGTGCGATGTAGCTCAGTGGTAGAGCAGTCGAGTATGATGCGGAGAATCTTGGTTCGAAACCCAGCCAACAGAATTTTTTTTTTTTTTTTTTCATTTTTAAAACATTTTTGGTTTAAAATTGAAATCTCAACCAATTTTCTTTTCTAGTTTACAGTTGAAACCAAATTTGTTTTGGTCATATATGTAGCCCAAAAATGTTTAAAATTTGGGCCGTGTAGAGATTAAGAAATAGATTCATTCAAGCTAATCTTTGTTTACTTATTTATGATAGTTTTAATTTTTTTTTTTTTATTTCTTTTTTTTATTTTAACTTGTATACCTTCTTTAATTTTTCTTCTTATTGGCTGCGTTCACTTTTTTTAACTTTTAAATTGTTTTGTTTGTCTTTTAAATTTAATTAATTCTGTTTCCACTTTTTTTGCAAGTTTAGATAAGACAAGTTTCTCACTGGTTCTAACTAAATTCTATTAGGTTTTATGGCTCATCGGCATACGATTTCAAAACAATAATTGATGGCTCGTTAATTTACGCACACATATATACATTCATATATATATATATATATATATTTATTTTTTTTTTCGCAACAGATTAACAGATGAGCTAAATAGATAGGAAAGTTAAAACAAACACTACGAACATTAATTAAGCGCATTTAGCAGAGAACGAAAGATAACAGCCACTGGTAGGAAAATCCGATTTCTATTACCACTATATTTAGATTTTTGGAAGATATCTCCGTTACCAGTTGAGATATGTATGTACATTAATCAGATCGCTTATTACAGAAACAAAAAGAGTGAGTCGATTATGACGTCGAATCAATTATTTCAGTAAAGAGCATCGATCGAATTGAGTTATAGAAACAGGCTACTGGTTCACATATTAGCCGATATCTCCAAAACTGTAAGAGATATCTCAAGTTTTAAGTTAGAGTTTAGTAATGCAGCGGCCAAAGTTACATTCTAATCCAATCAGCAGTTTTTGAGTGATACGGCGACAAACATACATGCACAGAAAAAAAAGCTCTACACAGAGAAAAATGAGCTGATCATATCAACCAAAATATGTGTTGATTCAGTCAAAATCACGGTCAATTATATTATTCAGTGCTGTTGATTCAACTGCATTGAAACTGAAACTGTTAACTTAACTGTTGTTTAAAGAAAAAAATTTTAAAGGTGTTGGTCTATGTATAAACTAAAATAAGTGTTATTTTAACACCAAAAGGAGTCAAAGTAAAAAAAAATTAATAATTAAAAAAGTATTTTTCTATGATGCCTTCTTATGATGATTTCACCGAAAATTGAACGCTAAACCCAAGTATCAACCATGATGCCATCGTGTACTTATGCTTGCCCCCCCTCTAATTACAGCTTTGTTCTATGACAGTAATGACAGTATCTTCGCTGTTGGTTTAACTGTAGGAGTTTGTTGTTTCAACACAAAACTTTGTTTGATCAACAAAACCTCTGTCAATAAATTTAAAATGACAGCTCCTTCGCTGTTGAATTAACTAGAGGAAGTTTTTGTTTTAACACAAAATTTAGTTTGATCAACAAAAATTTTGTGAGTTTTACAAAATTTTGTTAATTAAAAATTTACACATCTATGACTGTTCAATCAACAATTGCATGCAGTTACTTTAACAAAAAATTCCGTTCAAATAACCAAAATTTGATCAAGCTTACGAGCTAAGGTTGTATATTTGAATATTTGTAGATCCGGTACTATCTCGGGAAGCGCTTACCCGATTTGGATGAAATTTGGCATATAGATATAGATATAGAATAATTCTAAGACTATCCACTTGGGGGTTGCCACTTGGGGCGTTTTACAGGGTTGCCACATATCTCAATTTAATTATGCAGCCAATTATGCCAATATGGGTATCAAATGAAAGGTATTTTTGGCGACATGACAACTAAAACCTAGGGTTGCCACCTTACCACAGTATATTTGTATATCCGGTATGTTCTCGTGAACCGATTGGAATGAAATTTGGCATAGAGGTAGTTTTATGGATTCTAAGACTATCCACTTTGGAGTTGCCACTTGGGGGGTTTACAGGGTTGCCACCTATACCATTTTTTATATTATGGAGCAAGATATGCCAATATGGGTATCAAATGAAGTGTATCATATGGAAAATATGTCGCGGCCTTATGTCTAAAGGTATGAAATTGGCACGCTTATAAGAAAGTTGACTTAGAAATACTACAGGGCATCGTAGCTGATTTGTTATAAGCAATTGCTTTAACCGCTTCGGTGCAGACACAATGCTTCTGTGTCCGAAAAAGCCATCTGATGTGGACCCTGGGAAGTCCGAAACGCGTCATGGTATCCATCGCTGTGTAAATCTTTGTCAATTTTCTCTAAGTATCAAAATTCACGAAAAGTATTTTCGCTGACTTACCAACTGAAAAAAATTTTAAGTAGGTATTTATATTTTGGGGTCATTTTGGGATCGTATTTGAATTATTTTATGGTCATTTTGGGATCATTTAGGGGTCACTTTGGGATAATTTTGGGATAATTTGAGATAACTTTGGGTTCAATTTTGGATTATTTTGGGACAGTTTTGGGGTCATTTTTGGATCATTTTGGGAACATTTAAGGGTCGTTTCGGCATTATTTTAAGATTATTTTGGGATTATTTCAGGGTAATTTTGGGTACATTTAAGGGTAATTTTGGGACCATTTTGCGATAGTTTTGGAATCATTTGAGATCATATTGGGTTCAATTTTTTTGGGGTCGTTTTCGGATTATAAGGGTAATTTTTGGGTAATTTTGGGTTCAATTTTGGATAATTTTGGGTACATTTAAGGTTCATTTTGGGGCCATTTTGGGTAAGTAAAGTTAGCGCTTACATAATTGAAAGCACCGAGAAAATTCGGTCACCCAGGTACTTGAACATAATTTGGTCAACTTCAGGATCACAGTACGAGATTGTTCATTTTACGAGTGTAATTTTTTTCTGTGTAGATATGAGTATGTAATTTGTTCACTTTCTATTATATACAATGGCAATTGATTAGCGATCTAGCGAGAGGCTCGTTTATTGAGCGATTGAAAATTTGACGTCACATAAAAGAAAAAAAATCTATGTAAATTTACCTGATAAATGAATTGAAAATGTGACGTAAATAAATTTTACATAAAAAGTAAAGAGCTAGACGCTAGAAAATTTCCACATGTCGGCTAAGAACATATCACAAAAGCAGGTGTGATAAAGATACCTAGTTTAAAACAGAAGCTTTTTGTATTATCTTGGTTAATTAAATCGCGAAAGATATTATCTCGATCTATAACCCGAATAAAAAAAAAATAATCGGCACGCCAACAACCCCTCTTTGTGATATCAAAGCAGAAACAAAGAGGTAAAAGTAAAATGAGAAAGAAGAAAATTAAGAGGGGGGAGATATTGGCTGTATAATATGATGACCAAGTCGATCTTTCATGGGGCATTGAACTGGTGATATGGATAGACACCGTTCAGCGAATGGCTTTTGTCACAAGTCAAATGGGTAAAAAAAACCGAAGGGCTGGAACCGGAATATACATGGAATTCATGACCTCGCTAGCTGTTTCTGCGGACTTCTTTAAAATGAACAAAAAAAAAAAAAAATCAAACATCTCTTGACCCGAGCAGGTACTTGTCGATCATATGTATCTAGTCTTGGAGATTCCCCTGGCCACTTGGACACGTAGGTCCGCAGTCAGCTAGAACTGTGTTGACATCTCCTCTTGCCAGGTATCGAGGCCTACTAGCCGACTGTTGACAGCCTTTGCTCGATAAGTTAAAGAGTGTCAAGCACCGTTCAAAATAAATTTTTCTCCAAACTATGTTTATGACTGCCGCAAGTGCTAAAGAGCCCTACATCAACAGCCAAGCAATGGCTCGCGCTAAATACGCGGCTTATGGCACGTTGTAATGTCAGCGTACCTACCTGGTTTGTTGTGAGCGCGCAGACGAGCGACTTCTCACGGAGTCACCAATTTTCTTATTGCGTCTTTTGAGATTTTTTTTTCTCTCGCTATTTTTTAAACTAAACATTTTTTTTTATGGATATATTTAGTGACTAGTTGACAACTTTTGTAACCAAATCCCTCAATTGATTGCTCAACCAGACTTGCTCATTTGTATTAAATAAATTTTGTTTTGCATTTTTTTTTATGTTAAAGGTTTTTGACTTCTTTGCTTAAAGAAAATGAAGTTTTTAGTGTCCAGATTTTCTGCGAAATAAATATGACGCATTTTAGTGAAATTTTTGAATAATAAAAAGGTAGCGAAATTTGAGTAGTGTGGCAGATTTTTTTTTTTTTGTTAAAAAATATATTTTGTTATTGGTTATTTTATTTTCAACCAGATGCACGCGGTTTGGGTTCGCCTTCAAAATATTTTTAATCCTAGGGGTAGAAAAACTTCTTTTTTTTTGTATGGGGACCGATCCGCACTAGTATACACGAAACGCTCTTTTTCATGTAAAGTGACAAAAATGGTGATTTTTTGAAATTTTTGTATTGGGAACCCTACAGGTGGGGTCTTAGGCGGTGTGCCAATAGCATGGGTGGGTCAGCCCTTCAAAGTTAGTGGGGGTCGGTCATACATTTTAACACTCAAAATGGGTCAACTTAGGATTTTTCAAACTTTGGCGCTCAAAGTCAAAAGTATTAAGTCGGGACATCAGAATTGGTTTTAGAGATATGCTTCCTTCAGTAAAGTATCTTATTTTGATACCTAAAATACGATTTTCCTTGCCACTTGGGTAATTTTCAAATGGACCCGCCCTCTTTCACAGAGACCAAAAAATTAGATTTTGGATTATGCTGCATATCTTTAAAAATTGAAGTCCCTTCCAAAGAAATTAAATAGGCATAATTAAGTAGTAGTTGCCTCTCGATGATATATAACCAAACAATATCCTTCATGGTCAATTAGTGCCAAAAAAATTACGTCAAAACCGGAAAACCGAATGAAATTACCGAAAATTTCAATTTCTGGTTTAAAAAACATATCATACTTTTTGCAACAATTACAATTCTCCACGCAAAATCGTTGAGAATTTTGAAATCGGTTGAAAATTGGGTTTTTGATGAATTTTTTTTTACGAAGAAACTAAAAAAAAAACGGGTTTTTGGCCTTAAACCCAGATTTTGGTAGTTAAACTTTTTTATTTTACCTAAAAATAAGGCAGATAGAAATTTTAAATAAATATTTTTTTGCATTTTTCTAATTTTTATAATTTTCAAGTTTTTCTTTTATTTTTTTAATATGCATTTTTAAAGAACATTTTTTTTAATATACATTTTCAATTAATTAATTTTAAAATTAATTTTTTTATTTATAACCTTTTTTTCTTTTTTAATTATATATGAATTTTATTTTATTATTTATAATTTTTTTTATTATTTATAAATTTTTTTTTTTATTTATAAATTTTTTTATATTTATAAATTTTATTTTTTATTATTTTTTTTGTTTATATAATTTTTTTTGTTTTTTATAAATTTTTTTGGTTTTTATAATTTTTTTTTTTATTTTTCATATTTTTTCTTTTTTTGAGACAACCCATTTGACTGAATAAGTAAATAAGGTTTATTTAAATTAATTTTTTTATTTTTTTTATTTTTATGACCTAAAAATAAAGTAGTTAGAAATTTCCAATAAATATTTTTTTTTGCAGTTTTCTAATTTCTATAATTATTATAATTTTTAAGTTTTTCTTTTATTTTTTTAATATACATTTTTAAACAATTTTTTTTTTAATATACATTTATTTTTAATATAAATTTAAATAAATATTTTTTTGCATTTTTCTAATTTTTATAATTTTCAAGTTTTTCTTTTATTTTTTTAATATACATTTTTAATTAAATAATTTTAAAATTAATTTTTTTATTTATAACTTTTTTTCTTTTTTAATTATATATGAATTTTATTTTATTATTTATAAATTTTTATTATTATTTATAAATTTTTTTTTATTATTTATACATTTTTTTTATATTTATAAATTTTATTTTTTATTATTTTTTTTGTTTATATAATTTTTTTTGTTTTTTATAAATTTTTTTGGTTTTTATAATTTTTTTTTTTTTCATATTTTTTCTTTTTTTGAGACTACCCATTTGACTGAATAAATAAATAAGGTTTATTTAAATAAAATTTTTTATTTTTATTTTTATGACCTAAAAATAAAGTAGTTAGAAATTTCCAATAAATATTTTTTTTGCAGTTTTCTAATTTCTATAATTATTATAATTTTTAAGTTTTTCTTTTATTTTTTTAATACACATTTTTAAAAAATTTTTTTTTTAATATACATTTTTTTTATTATTTTTTTGTTTTTATATTTTTTTATTATTTAAATTTTTCTTTTTATATTTATAAATTTTATTTTTAATTTTTTTTTTTTTAGTTTTTATATTTTTTTTATTTTTTTAATTTTTTTTGTTTTTTATATTTTTTTTTTTTTAAGACAACACATCACTTATTTTCGACTGAATAAATAAATAAGGTTTATTTAAATTTAAAACAAAAAATTGATTTTTATGACCTAAAAATAAAGTAGTTTAGAAATTTCCAATAAATATTTTTTGCATTTTTCTAATTTCTATAATTATTATAATTTTTAAGTTTTTCTTTTATTTTTTTAATATACATTTTTCATCAGTCGATGAAACATAATCATATGTTCCTGATGATGATTTTAGATTAAAATCGAAATATCGACCAGTATTGTTTAAATACAAATTTAAAAAACATTGTGTTTTATTTATTGACCGGCCTTGAGCTCATCAATATTTGAGCTTCAATATTTACATAAATATAAGGCTATTAAAATTCATCAAAAATTTTTAAACAATTTTTTTTTAATATACATTTTTTTAATATAAACTTTTTTTTATTTTTTTTATTTATTTTTTATAAATTTTTTATTTTATTTTTATTATTTTGAATAAATTTTTTATTTTATTTTTTAAATTTTTTTTTATACCTTTTTTTACTTTTTTTTATTATGTATGTATGTATAATTTTTTTATTATTTATAATTTGTTTTTTGTATTTATAAATTTAATTTTTTATTATTTTTTTGTTTTTATATTTTTTAAATTTTTTATATTTTTTTTTCGTTTTTTATATTTTTTTTTTTATTTTTTATATTTTTTCTTCTTTGACTGAAATAAATAAATAAGGTTTATTTAAATTTTTTTATTTTTTTTTATTTTTTGGTACTTTTTCATACAAGTAAAAACTGTTAAGCTCCCTGTTTACATTACCTTCGCAACTAGCTTTAACATATTTTACGCATTAATTGTGTTGATTCTGCATTTTTTACCTTTTTAGTTGACATTTTTTTTTTTTTTTTTTTGTTTCTTATTTAAGTTTTTGCACACTCGTACCGACTGTATGTGAAATAATATCCGTTATTTGTAAATATTTTGAATGATTTAGTTATGTCGAACTCAGCAATTTTAAATATTTATTTTTAAAAAAAAAAAAAAAAAAAAAATCATCATTGAATCTCCCCTTATTTTGGTTGATAGGACCAGCGCATTCTTCTCTGTGTTTTAATAAAAAGAAAAAAGTAAAAAGTCTCAATTTAAGGCCAGTTCTTTGCATGCCATTCTCTCTGTAGCCCCAAACGAAGCTTAAAAAAAAGAGCAAGCTAGTTTTAAATTGGAAAATTGGCTTTTATAAAACGCCTCATACATATATACATATGTACGTAAACAAATGACGAAAGTAAAATTTGAAGACTTTTGAAAGTTTAAATTTAAAAATAGTCACAACATAAATCAACGCGCGTAAGATAATTACAGACGCAGTGACAAGCAAAATATTTAATAAATCACAATCAAAATAAATGAATCAAAGCAAACGTACTAAATGCGTATATACAAACACTTTAAAACGCATTAAACTAACACTTTAATGATGAATAAAAATATTTTAATAATATTTCGGCTACCCACAAGTATAATAAACACATCATGACTATTAGATGATATCACGCGCATCACACGCGTCTTCTATTGCAATCATGATAGCACATGTGATTGTTGCTGTTGTTGTAATTGGCAAAAATACATGCCAAATTTTGTTGTTTCGGCCGAAGTGAAAATCCTTGACCGACAATGCATACAAGCAACTGTGATGCTTAGATTTGATTGTCGGTTAAACGTGTGGTGATATCACATCATATGCGCATCATCATATGATAAACGCACGTTTTAACGGCTGACTTGGATAGGATATCATTCGTTGTGCATTGGCTTATCAGAAGCTGCATGGATGGAGTTTTTTTTCTTGATGCGATACGTACATACATGCATAGTCATAAATTGTTGAGTCAATACCAACCAACCACACATTCTGTTAAAATTGGGGGTAAACTCATGGACGTTTTTTTAGACAGAAAAGTTGAAGATAAAAAATTCGATAATCCTAAGTTATGCGCATATAGTGAGTATGTGCATGCCTACTTTCAAGTTGGTACACCTGTGGACATGAAAATAGGACCAGCACGTTTTCACTAATCACAAAATATATTTTTTTGAAAAATTAGGTTTAGATTGATCTCAAACTGTATAATAAATAATACAATAATAAAATTAATAAAAATAAATAAAAGTAAATCTGTTAAAAAAAGGTAAATTATTCTTTTGAAAATAATTGCAAATATTAAAAAACAAAGTAATTACAAAAAATAAAAATTGCATTGAAAATCATAATAGGTCAAATAGCCTACCCAACACCAATAAATACTATGGAATTTACAAAAGAAAATAATCTTAAAATAAGAAAAAATTAATAGAAATTTGAAAAAAAAAATTAAAAAAGTATTACAAATTTAAAAAAATTTAAAAGAAAATAACTTTTAACATGTTAAAAGAAGGCATTGAAAAAGAAAGAAAATAGTTTAAAATATTAAAAAAAAAACTCATAAAAAATTTAAAATATTAAAAAATTAAATAATGTAAAAATAAAATAATTAAAAAAATTAAAAAAAGAGAGTAATATAGAATTATTAAGCAAAGACAGTAATAAAAAAATTAAAAAAAAAAAACAAATAATCAAAAGTATTAAAATTGCAAAAATGAAATTAAAAATTTAAATTAGAAAAAAATATAGTTAAAAAAATTTAACAAAAAAAAATTTGTTTGATGAAATAAAAAAAAATTATTTTTAAACAAAGAAGATGAACAAAATTTTTTAATTGTTTAAAATAAGAATAATAATAAAGAAATTCAAAAAAAAAAAACTTTAAAAAATAAAATAAATTAAAAAGAAATTAAGAAAAATTTATAATTAAGAAACGATTTCAAAAAATTGAACAACATACTAAAAATTAATCGTTTAAAAACACAAAAAATTAAGAAAAAAAATTATCTAAGAGAAATTAAAAAGAGAAATTAAAAAGACTACGTGGACAAAATTTGAAAAATATCAAAACTTGAAAAGGAAATTATGTAATACAGAAATTATAAAAAAATTAAAAACTGAAGATACATACTATAAAGCGTAAAAATAAAAAAAATAAAAATAAACGTGTTTTAAAACAATTAAAAAAAATTAAAAAAGAAAAGAAAAATTAAAAACAATTTAAAAAAGAAAAAAAAATTAAATAATTTAACAAAGAAAAAAAAAATTAAAAAAGAAAAATAATCAATTTTAAAAAGAAAAAAAAATTAAAAAAAGAAAAGAAGTATATTAAAAAATTCTATCGAGCTCTAGGCCATACATATATATAAAATAAAAACAGCAAAAATGTTTGTTTTTATATATATAATATATATTTGTCGGTTTCGTTTGTGTCAAACATTTTTTTTTTGTTTTTTATTTTATATATATGTATGGTATGGCCTAGAGCTCGATAGAATTTCTTAATATACTTCAAAATAAAGGCCGGCAACAAATACAAAAAAAGAAAAGAAAAAAAAAAAAACAAAAAGCAAAAAAAAAATTAAAACAAACAAAAAAAAACAAAAAAATAAAAAGTAAAACAAAAAAAAACAAAAATACAAATAATATTAAACGATATAATAAAACAAAAAAATTAAAACAAATGAATAAGAAAAAAAAATATTAAACGAAATTCAAAAACAAAAAAGTAAAAACAAAAAAATTATTAAGAGAAATAAAAAACCGTAAATAAATAAAAGAAAAAAATAAACAAAAAAATTGATAATAAACTGACAAAAAAGAAAAAAAAAAACATTAAAAGAAATAAAAGAACAACAAAAAAAAACAAAAAGAAAAAAGAACGAAAAAAAAATTAAAAGCAACATGTTTTAAAAATTAAAAAAAAAAATAAAAAATGTTAAAGGAAATAAAAAAATAAAAAAGGAACATTAAAAAAATAAAAAACAAAACCAAAAAATAAAAAGCATTAAAAGAAAAAGAAAAACAAAAAATATATTAAAAGAAAAAAAATATTTAAGGAAATAAAATATAAATAAATAAAAAAATATAAAAAAAAATAAATAAAAAAATAAAAAAAAAAAAAATAAAAAAATAAATAAAAAAATAAAAAAAAATAAATAAAAAAAAATAAATAAATAAAAAAAAAAAAAATAAAAAAATAAAAAAAAAAAAAAATAAATAAATAAATAAAAAAAAATAAATAAAAAAATAAAAAAAATAAAAAAAGAAACAAAATAATAAAGAAAAAATAAAAAAGAAAAAATAAAAAAGAAAAAATAATGAAGAAAAAATAATGAAGAAAATAAAGAATAAAAAATAAAGAAAAAAAAAATAACGAAAAAATAATTGTGAACTGACAAAAAATAAAAAAAAATTAATAATATGAAAAAAATTGGAAATAAATTAAAGAAATAAATAAATAAAATTAAAAAAATGAAGTGTAATAAAAAGGAAAAAAAGTAAAATAAAAAAAATGAAAAAATATGTAAATAGAATAAAAAAAATAAAAATCGACTCCGTCATTTTTAAAAGGTTTGAATTTCAGCATCTAAGTTTAATAATTTTTTTTTTTTGAACTTTGCAAAGTTCTGCATTTTGTTTAGAATAAACTATTTTTTTCAACTGAAGCTTATCACTTAATTGCGTTCTTAGACATACATATATAAGTACATGTTTGGATGCATGCGAAAACAAAATTTGGCGGAAACGATTTCAGGATTTTTTTTTTGTTGTTATTTTTTCTTCACTTTCTACCGTATCCATAGATTATTTCTTTCTCAACAAAATAAAATCTCGTCTGGCTTGCGAAACATTAATGCCAACATAAATATGCAGCATTGTCGTGATGAAAGCGACAAGAAAAAAATTGTTATTTATGAGCAAGTTTAATGTTTTTTTTTTTTTTTTTTTTTTTTTGTTTCTAAATAATATAAGGAAGTGTGATTCGTCAATAATAGGCACGACCTACCGGCACGCCTTTATATGATTTGAGTTGAGAACTAAACGTGCCTCCAGTTTCGATCATAGTCACGCCTTTTTTCACTTTTTCATAAGGCGATCTAGATCCTGCGCCAGCACGCAACGTATGTAGGTCTGTAGACAGCGTCCTTCCATATATTCCTAGGGTCACGGAAAGTTTTGCATGCGTAGCTATACTGTTGAAAATGTTATTTACAAAGCTTTGAGTCATTGAGTATCTTCTATTGATAAAGGGATTTTGCGCAATGAGCCATATGTTTATTGAGCTCTAATAATGATTTTCTTAGATAATTGGCTACCGTAAATTAAGCGCTGTCTAATTGTAAAGGTAAATAACTGCAACGAGATATGGGAAGACATGCATCCCACACACACCAATCACACGGCCGTCAGGCGCTCTTGCAGCAGAAAGTGAAAAAAAGAAACAAATTGTGAAATGCAAACAATTTAATACTAAAATTTTTATTTGCTTTAGTAATTTTTATGTTGTCTAATAATTACGACGCAATAATTGCTTGTAAGTAAGTTATTCTGGAAAAAATTAGTTTTTACTTTTGTAACTTTCTTTACTTTTTTCCTGTTTACCTGTTTTTGTGCTAATAGTTTTGTGTGACGATGGTCTTAAGTCAACAGTCATAAGCCCAAATCAACAAATGATAAATACAATTAAAACGTACTTTCAGTATTTGTGCACTAAATTTAATTTACAAGCTTTAGGTAATATTTATACTAGGGCTTAGTTAGGGTTTTTTTTTCGTGCAACGTGATGGGTGGTTGATTGCTGTGTCGCGCAATAGGAAAACCAGAGCGCACGCGGCAGCAATTGGATGTATTTTGTCTTGGAGTTTGATTGACGATTTCCTCGTTCTCCTTTCTGCTATGCCCTCCTCAGCAACGTTAAACGCCGTCGCAGACTTTTGTAGATCAATCATTTCCTCGTCCCTATACAGAGAAAAATTAGCTGCGAATGGATAAGAATTGACCGTGATTTTGGTTGAACCAAACCATATTTTGGTTGAATCAACAGATATTTTGGTTGATATGACCAAATCACTGTCAATTCTTATCCATCACCAGCTCAGTTTTCTCTGTGTGTTATATTCCTGTTGTTGTATAGAGATTCCAATTGAAGAATACAGGCGCCATAAGCGTTGCCTAGCTATCTGAGACTAGGCACCCCCCGACCACTCTCATTAAGTTCGGTTCCTACTATTTTTGTTGCGCAGTTATATGCCGAGCTTGAAAGGCAAATGAAAATTTCATCTTTAAATTGCTCATCGACCTAATGGACCCATACAACGATTTACCGTGAAGGGTGGACACCTTGTCGCCGATAATACAGGGATTCTCCATATGACAGGGTCCCGGCACTCACTTTCCTAGTGTTATTGGTATCACAACGGGCCTTTTAATACTGGCCTAGGAGCGCCTCTGCCTTGAACCTAACCTACCGCTATCGCAATTTTCACGAAACATTTTTTTTCCTTAGGCCCGTTTTTTCAGTGCATCTGTAAACCACAGACAAAGTTGACTAGAGTTTATCCCGTACAAAGTGACAGGTATAAACTCTAGTAAGTAGTCTCGTTTTCTCAAGATAAAAGTTTATCTGATTGAGAAAAAAGGCCTCTCCCTATCCCTATCCCTACCCCTATCCCTATCCCTATCCCTATCCCTATCCCTATCCCTATCCCTATCCCTATCCCTATCCCTATCCCTATCCCTATCCCTATCCCTATCCCTATCCCTATCCCTATCCCTATCCCTATCCCTATCCCTATCCCTATCCCTATCCCTATCCCTATCCCTATCCCTATCCCTATCCCTATCCCTATCCCTATCCCTATCCCTATCCCTATCCCTATCCCTATCCCTATCCCTATCCCTATCCCTATCCCTATCCCTATCCCTATCCCTATCCCTATCCCTATCCCTATCCCTATCCCTATCCCTATCCCTATCCCTATCCCTATTCCTATCCCTATCCCTATCCCTATCCCTATCCCTATCCCTATCCCTATCCCTATCCCCATACCTATCCCCATCCCTATCCCTATCCCTATCCCTATCCCCATCCCTATCCCTATCTCTATCCCTATCTCTATCCCTATCCCTATCCATATCCATAAGCCTGAAACTTTTCCAAATAACTGTTATTTTAACACTAACTAAAAGGAGTCAAGGTAAAAAAAAAAATGTAAAAAAAAATAAAATGTCTACCATGAGCCATGTTTTTGTTGTTGTTGTTGTAACGAGGTGTAGCCCTGCCTAAATGTCAGACAGGGTCACCCCGAGTGTATTGCTCTTGGCCGGGTCTTTACAGCACAAGTACTGGTACCGTTCTCGTAGAACCGGCAATACAAGAAACTAGCCGTGTAGGCCATGTAGGTCATTTAGCGTTACCCAGGGTGCACCAACGGGGAGGCGACCTACTCTTACACCATGATGGCTTTGTATACATATGCTTGCCGACGCACCATGGGGTATTTTGGGATAATTTGTTCAACAATAAAATTTCTCAGCAACGGCTAAAGCAAGAGCCCAAAATTAAAATGTGTTTAAAACTTTTATTCGATGCGCATAGTTGTAAAAAACGTTTTTGAAAAATGTCATTTTTCATATTTTTTTGTAGTTTTTTGGAAAAGTAACTAAATTTTGGAGGCTAACTTGGAAAAAACGGGCTACGTTGTTTTTTTTATATGTCTGTCTCAATCTCTTCAAAAATTTTGGTTGGTTTTAATAAATTTTTCAGTAATACACATAAATGTATTTATTTATTTTTTTTTGTTTTTTTTTATTTGATTTTTTTTATTTATTTTTTTTTTATTTTTTTTTATTTTTTTTTTATTTTTTTTATATTTTTTTTTTATTTTAATTTTTTTTTATTTACTTTTTATTTATTTTTAATTTTTTTTTTTTTCAAAATGAAATCTTTGAAAATTTTCTTCAAGTATCAAAAATTCATAACATTGAAAAAATTCGAGCTCGTTTCCAACAACTAACATATATTTTTTTTATTTTCACTGATAAATACATACATACTTGATTGAAATAATCTACCTAATCATTCCTTTATTCAGACTGCTTCCAATTAAGCTCATCACTCAACATAAGTCGCTCATTCAAATAACCATACAACCGGATAAGCGCTTATTTACCGCCCACATTTTTTTTTGCTCCTTCCAAGTCACGCGTTTAAGGTGTGCTCTGGCTTGCTACAAATACAATACCTGGAAGTTAAAATAAAAATTATTTTTAACCCAAATACGCATATTTATATTAGGGGTGTCGCGATTTTCGAAAAAAAAAAAATATTCCACATCCGAATTTATATTCGGTTGTGAGAGCATTATGATCTCACTGACCAATCAATGGATGTCGTTTGCTGAGCACAGTCGCTCACTTTCAAGCAACGAGGCCACAACATATGCTGTTGTCTCGCTGGTTTCCAGTAAACGGCGGAGCAAAAAGAGAAAACATAAATTGATTGGTGCGACGACCGCTCTTTTACTAATACACCCTCACTTCCAATTCTGCCGGGCCCTGCTATAATACCACATTCGCAGCATCCCTAATACATACCGCATTCTAATTGTTGATTATTCAAATCTTTTTGTGACTGCATCTGAATGTTTATTCTTTTTTAACTCAATGCAATTTTCTTAAAAAAAAGTCATACACATGATACATGTGCAGCAAACCCTCTTGACCTTGAACTGAACTTGAGCGTCAATGGACTTTCTACAAATTTATAAATAATATTTTTTTAAGTGATTGCATATCTACATATTTACATGTAAATATGTTTGTTTTATACAATTATATTTTTGTTTATTTGTTGTTGGCTTATCCATAGCCGCCATTTCGTTATGCATCTCCCAACCGGTGACTGTTTGGCTGCTGTGAACTAACTATTAGGCCGTATTGTCTTTAAGCTTTCAAAAATGTTGAAAAGTTTCATTTGGGAGAAAAATTTTTATCTAAGTAAAATATCTAAAATCAGACCATAAAAATAACTAAAAAAAAATTTAAAAAAAATTAAGAAAAAATTAAAAAAAAAAATTAAAAAAAAAAATTAAAAAAAAAATTAAAAAAAAAAAATTAAAAAAAAAAATTAAAAAAAAAAAATTAAGAAAAAAAAATAAAAAAAAAAAATTTAAAAAAAAGAAAATAAAAAAAATTAAAAAAATAAAAATTTTTTATCTAAGTAAAATATCTAAAATCAGACCATAAAAATAACTAAAAAAAAATCAAAAAATAAAAAAAAAAAATAAAAAAAAAAATAAAAAAAAATTAAACAAAAAATTAAGAAAAAATTAAAAAAAAAATTAAAAAAAAAATTAAGAAAAAAAAAAAAAAAAAAAAATTAAAAAATAAAAAAAAATTAATAAAAAAAAATACAAAAAAAATAAAAAAAAATTTAAAAAAATTAAAAAAAAAATAAAAATAAAAAAAAAAAAAATGAGAAAACTAAAAAAAAATGGGAAGAAATTAAAAAAAAAAACAAATACTATGCCCCGTTTTTTATTCAAATAAATTTTAAAATAAGAATATTAAAAAAAAATTTATAAAAAAGAGTGACTTCACGGAAAAAATGGCACTGGTAAATTTAACAATCTCGTACTGTTATCCTGAAGTTGCCCAAATTGTGTTAAATTGCCCACATTTTGGTTGTTTGAACAGAGTTTTTTGTTGAAGTAACTGCATTGAATTGTTGCTTGAACAGTCATAGATCTGTAAGTTTTCAATTAACAAAATTTGGTAAAACTGGTTTGGTCAAAAAAAGTTTAAAATTTAGGCTCAAATTTTTAAAAGTGTAATTTTATTATTTTGTTTTCATTGTATGTATTTGCTTTTGTTGAGATTTTTCTTTTTTGTTCGACTGATTCATTTTTAAAATATTCAACTTTTTTAAATTTGATGAAAATTTTAAATTAAATTTGCTAGATATAATTTTTTTTATATTTTTTTATATTTTTTTTTTATATTTATGTATGTATGTTTTTTATTACGCGGAAAACGCAACCAAGTATACCCAAATGATCACACATAAAGAAATAAAAGAACGCATGCGGTGATTTGTTATCTCCTCAGCTGTTTTTATTAAATCCATAAAAACAATTTTTGATGCCGGTCGCTGCCGAAGCTCATTTTCATACATGTTAGCGATGTTTCGGGTCTCCCGTTCTCATTCCGCAAAGACGGAACTTCAAATTTTTTTGATTGATTCTCTAACATTGATCTCTTCCGATTCCGTGTCGGGCTAAACAAATCGTAAAATTCCGAATAAAACATCGGTTTAAGTAAACTCACCTCCGTAACATCCCTATTTAATAAACAATACCTACGTATGAGGAATTGTAGGCTATTGAACGCCTTGCGACTGACAAAAAGAGAGATGAAAACTGAAATTAAAGCGCAATTCTATTCTAAAAATATAAAAAAGTTAAATGACTGCAATTAAAAATTAGTCATAATTGATTTGAAAGAAAAAGGGACTGCCTCAATGCGCTCAAGTCATAGAAATATTAATAACCCTGCTGGAAATTAAACTAATTTATTATAATAAGTTTATAAGCTACTTAATTTTCAATTCCGCCCAAAGGTAGACCTACGCGAGCCTTGCTCCCTTTTTTCTTCTAACATTTTAGGAGATATCTCCCAAACCAGGTGATACATTTAAATTAATCACATTCGGTTTCATTAACATCTTTCGTTTGATACCCATATTGTAGTAACACATTTTTGGCCACCTCTGGAACACATAATGACCGATAACTCGAAAACGGATCGAGTTATCGAAATATGGGATATCTTAAATTTTAAATAGAACCTGCAATAATAAGGTGGTGAAAGTTGCATTTGATTCCATTCACTAGTTTGGCAATGATACGACTACAAACATACAGACAGACAGACAAAAAATCTAAAACATATACACAAAAGCAGTTTAGCTTTTCAAATATTTTTTAAAGAAATTCACTTGCTTTTTTCCGTCAGGGAAGTGTGTTTAAGTATTAAATTCAGGCTTGATTTATGTTAATTAAAACAAAAATTATTTAACTTATTTTTTTGTATAGATAACACTGCACAACAAAATTAAAGTTTTTGAAAATCCCACCGGGTTTATTAACGGTTTCTGAAGCTTTCGGGCGTGCTGAATCCGAATCTGAAGTCAGTATTTTCGGGCCACCCTAGGTTTTCTCTCCAGAGGGTGGTATGTAAAGAGCTTGTTCAGAGATCGGCAGTTGCCAAAAAGTTTTTTTTTTTTTAATTTAATCATTTTTCTGGGGTCAAGGAACCATACTTTAATTTGGTTCTTATATTTGGTGATATACAGGTGCAAAAAACTGGGCTATAGTAAATTATTAAAAAAAACCAAATTTAAAAAGATAAAAAATAAAAATGTATGCTACTGCCGATCTCTGAACAAACTACCCTCTGGAGTGAAAACCTAGGGATCTGAGTTCAGATTTAGATTCAGCACCCTCAAATGCTGTAGAAACCGATATCTAAAGCATTTGAGGGTGCTGAATCCAAATCTGAATCAGATCTCTAAGTTTTCTCTCCAGAAGGTAGTTTGTTCAGAGATCTGTGGTAGAAATCCTCTGGATTTTTTTGGCTGTTGTACAGTGCAATTTTTACAAGCTTAAATAAAAGCCTAAACTTACTTTAAACAGTTCATAGCTTAATTATATAATTGTAATTGTAATTATAATTATAATTTTAAATTGCACAATTACGCCAAACATTTCTATTAGATAATGCTTGAACAGTGAACTTTAATGCCTTATAAAATTGAATCGATTGTGGAGAGAACAACAAATCCACTAAGTGATCACGCCCGTTTTTACGTAAAATCTTTCCTTTTTATTATGAATTTATTTTCCTTATTCCTTAAGCTTTTCCTTTTTCACTTCTTAGAGATGAATGATCCTTGAAGCAGCCATCGAGTTTTATTATATTCTCCTTTCATTTATTTTTTCTTCATTTTCCTTAACCTATTATTTTGCATTTACTTTTTTTTACTTTTTATTTTGCTTTTGCTTTCGTTTTCCTTTTTTCTTGCTCCTATTCTGTTTTCCTTTTCGTTTTACTTTTTCCTCGCTGAACCAAACTGCCCACTTTTTTATCCTCTTTTTTGGTAAGCGCGACCCACTAGTTTCCCATAATTTTATCCGCTGCTGGTTAGGAGTGTTATACATCATTAGCTCAGGAACTGCTGAAGCGATTTGGATAAAATTTGGCATATAGGCAGTATGCTTCATTCTAAGACTTCTTGCTTGGGTGTTGCCACTTCGGGCGGTTAACAGCGCGGCCACCTATCCATTTTTTTTTGTTTTATTTTAAACAATATATGCCAATAGGTGTATCAAATGAAAGGTATTCTCTGCCGTATTTCAAGGAAGATATTTTCAGGCAGGGTTTTCAGCTAGGGTTGCCATCTAAAACCATTTTATTTGGTTCTTCGTATATCGGCGAATATCTCGGGAACGGCTGAAGCGATTTAGACCAAATTTGGAATTTAGAGAGTATGCTTTATTTTTAGGCTTTTTACTTGGGAGTGGCCACTTCGTGCGGTTTACAAGGTTGCCACCTATATCAGTTTTTTGTTGTTGATATTTTCATTTTCATTTGTCTTCCTCTTTCCATTTTCTCTATCCCATCTCACAACAAGGAATGTCTCAAAATCGACCACTCCTTGGAAAATTGTAATAAACAAACCAAAGTCCAATAGATAAGTAAAGTTGTAAACCTCAAAATATTGCAATTCATCTTTTTTCATGAAAAATTTAAAGAATATTTTTAAATTTATTCGGTGTTATTAAACTTGCTTGCAATTATTTTTATATGTTTCATATATTTTTAATGTACATATTATGATTTTGATTATTTCAATGTATGCATTTATTTGCCATTAAGCTCGTTGTCATGATACTCGTATGTAAGTACAGTAGTGAGCGAAAAAATTGTATTGCTGAAATTAGTTGAGTTTGTAATTCGAGCTAAACAAAAACTGATGAAAAATTTTGTATAAAAAGATACAGTGTAAAAGGAGTATAATAGTACATTTACACCGCACCAAATTTGGCGAATTCAAATTAGCCACTTTGACACCGTTTACACTGGAAAATTGGCGTTTGGGCAATCCTTAATGTGGAACCCCCGCAGGGTTGCTATTTTGAGGAACTGTGGATTAAATTTGAAATTCTTCGCCAAATTTGGAATTTTTCGCCAAATTTGCAATTTTTCGCCAAATTTGGTGCAGTGTAAATGTACTATAAAAGGAATATAGACAACTGGTGGGTAAAATTGCTTAATTTTTGCTGTCATTTTTTTTTTCAAATTATTGACACAGAAAAAAATTACATTGGTAAAATGAACAATTTCGTACTATTATCCTGAAGATGACCAAATTTTGTTAAATTTGTCTAATTTTGGTTATTTGAATTGAGTTTTTTGTTGAATTAACAAAATTTTGTGTTGAAACAACAACTTCTCTTTTAGTTTAATCAACCCATATTTTCGTTGATATGACCAGCTCATTTTTCTCTGTGTATATTTTTTTAAATTCCTTCAACAGGCACAAATTTTGATGCTATTATCTCACTCCACACTATTCAACTTGTTGATTGTTTTCAAATAATTACATACTTATCTTATAAATATGAACGCCTATAATTAATTATTTGAACTTAATGGACTTTCTACGTTCCGCCTATTTGGCAGATTGACTGTCATATTCGGACACCATTGTGACCATGTTGTGTGTGTTACGCTTTTGTAGTATAAAATAAATAATAAATCTGTCCCCATTTAATAAAAATTCTACATAGTAACTGTATTAGACTGGACCAAAAAAAAAATTTTCGTTTTTTTTTCAAAAATTATATTGATTTTCTTTCTAATAAAGGTGAAAAAAAATTACTGTAATTTTTCCAGATTTTTAAATTAAAGTCTAAAGGTCTATCTTTGCCAGTTTAGATTTTACAGACTTTACCCTAGACTTTGATTAAAAAATCTGAAAAAATTACAGTAATTTTCTTTCACCTGTATTAAAAAGAAAATCAATATAATTTTTGAAAAAAAAAAAACAATTTTTTTTTCGCCCAGTCTAATATGTATGTTATCGCGTGACGAAAAAATATTTATTTATTGCGATTACAGAGTTATAAGCGTGTTGAAAGCGTGGAAATAATCAATCTACGTAATGATTGTCTTCATGGTCTCTCTTTTAATTTTATACTATGTTTACACTTAGTTGAAGTCGAAATCAAGCGTGATTAAGTCCAAACGCAAGGATCATATTCGTGCCACACAAGGACCAAAAGGGTATCTTTTTTAATATATATCTACATATCTTTAAAATAAACATTAGACTGTCCAAAAAATGCATGAAAAAACAGTTTTGGTTCTAATTTTAATATTCATAACCCACATATCATTCCGTTCTAGCCTAAATAACATGTGTGCGAAGTTTTTATTGTTCTGTGAATTTTTATAAGGACAACAGGATCCTTTACAAACGTATTCACTAGAAAAAAAAACTACATTAAGGCTTCGAAAATTACATGATTTGAATATTTTGCCCATATATAAAGGACTGTGTAACAAATCTCCACCTTTCAATTTTTATAAGGACAACAGGATCTTTTACAAGGATATAGAAAAATACATATTCACTAGAAAAAAAAATACATAAGGGCTTTGAAAATTACATAATTTTGATATTTGGGCCATTTATGAATTTTTATAAGGAGAACAGGATCCTTAACAAGGATATAGAAAAAAAGCGTATGCACTAGAAAAAAACTACATTAAAGCTTTGAAAATTACATGATTTTAATATTTTGCCTATTTGTAAAGGACTGTGTAAGAAATCTCCACCTTTTAATTTGAGGACAACAGGATCCTTTACAAAGATACAGAAAAAAACCTATTCACTAGAAAAACTACATAAAGGCTTCGAAAATTACATGATTTTAATATTTTGCCCATATATAAAGGACTGTGTAACCAATCTCCACCTTTCAATTTTTATAAGGACAACGGGATCTTTTACAAGGATATTGAAAAATACATATTCACTAGAAAAAAAAATACATTAGGGCTTTGAAAATTACATAATTTTGATATTTGGGCCATTTATGAATTTCTATAAGGACAACAGGATCATTTACAAGGATATAGAAAAATACATATTCACTAGAAAAAAAAAAACTACATTAAGGCTTCGAAAAACATGATTTTAATATTTTGCCCATTTGAAAAGGACTGTGTTCCAAATTTTCCTCTTTCAATTTTTATAAGACAACAGGATCCTTTACATAGATATAGAAAAAAAAGTATTCACTAGAAATGGACATTGGAATTTCAAAAGTATTTCAATAGATAGCGTAACAATATGTTTTCTAGCAAAAATAATTGTGTATAACTTGAAACTAACATAATATAGTAAAACTCTTAAATTGCTCTCTAATAAACGGTTTTACATCAACTCACGCTCTTTTTCTTTTCTCTTTCTCTCTCCGACTTTACAGAGGTATCAGTTCCACAGTGCGTCGTTGCATTGAAAAGGAGACAGGCAAAGAATTTGCCGCAAAAATCATCGATCTTGGCGCGGCAACAGAAGCCGGCGACACAAATCCATATCATATGCTTGAGGCGACAAGACAAGAAATATCAATACTCAGACAAGTTATGGGGCATCCATATATAAGTGAGTAGTCAAGCAATAAAGTCTTTTTATTTTAACTCTAATTTCAAATCCCTTTTAGTTGATCTACAGGATGTCTTCGAATCGGATGCATTCGTTTTTTTAGTATTCGAATTATGTCCGAAAGGTGAACTCTTCGATTACCTCACCTCGGTAGTAACACTGTCCGAGAAGAAAACGCGCACAATAATGCGTCAAATATTTGAAGGTGTTGAATATATACATTCAAAAAATATTGTGCATCGTGACTTGAAACCAGAGAATATTCTGCTCGATGAAAATCATAATGTTAAGATAACAGATTTTGGTTTTGCGCGGCAACTTAAAGGCGATGAAAAGTTGATGGGTGAGCAAAAGTTTTTTTTTTCTTAATTGTATTGTTTAAACTTTTTTGATACTCTTTTTCAGATCTTTGTGGCACGCCTGGTTATTTGGCGCCGGAAACATTAAAATGCAATATGTTTGAAGGTTCGCCTGGTTACTCCAAAGAAGTTGATATGTAAGTAAGAAGAAGAGGAAAATCGCATTAAGAATATAGAAAACTGAAGCTAGAGCTGGGGACGGAAGACGGAAATAGACCGTCAGAATGTGGGCTACAGAATCAGAGGGGCTGGACTAGACCGAAGTTTAGGCGAGGTCCGAAAATGAAAGGGCTACATCAACGTCGGGAGCTCGTAAGGAGAAACCACTAAAGAGCTCGGAAGGAGAACCACTCAGAGCTGGCCCTTGTTTATAATGGGGCAGAGCCATAAAGAATGAGACTGAGCCTTAGATTGGGACGCAATCGGGGATGTAGACTATTAGGACTTGAGACAATAAGGCTAATATGAAGCGTAAGAACTATTGCAGAAATCGTTCCTATAGAGACTGATATTGCTCAAGACTGCGAAAGGGGCTTGACTCATCCTGGGACTGTTACTGACCACCTCGATTAAGCCTAAGCTTGAAGCTAAAATTAATGCGGAAACTAGTCTTAAGCTAAGATTCCATCAAATGTTGGAATTTGAGACTGAAACTGAGCCTTTAACCACGACTTAGGCTGAGACTGAAACAAACTAAACCACAGACTTTATTGATATCTAGAATGCGACCGAGACTGAGATAGTGACTGAAACAGGGATGTAGCTTGAAGCTGACACTAACGCTGACACCAACACTGTACCTGAGACAGACTTGGACTTGGGACAAAAAGGTTGTAAGCCACAAATTAGTCCGGAACTAATACTGACACTTAGTATAAGACTTGGATGAAAACTGGGCTGAGGCTCAAAGGTGGTAGATCTTAATTAACTAGTTTATTATTGTTTCAACACACATCCAAGGTAGCTTTAGTCATAGAGGAGCCTGGGGCTAAGCCTTGTTTGTAAAGCCCGCGCTTGAGACTGACCTTGAGACTAAAATCGGAATAGAGGATGAGGTTGTGTTTGATATTGGATATTAGAACAGAGATGGAAATTGTGACGCCGGAAGTGTGGTTGAGATTTTGTTTATGGCTGAAACTAAAAATGAGCAAGGAAGTAAGAATGAGGCGTAAAAGTAGGTCGCCTCCCAGTTGGTGCACCCTGGGTAACGCTAAATGACCTACATAGCCTTCACGGCTAGTTTCTTGTATTGCCGGTTCTACGAGAACGGTACCAGTACTTGTGCTGTACCCGTCGTGCCGAAACGACCCGGGCCGTTTTCTTATATCGACCCGGCCAAGACCCTGTCTGACATTTAGGCAGGGCTACACCTCGCTACAACAACAACAACAACAATGAGGCCGATACTTTGATTCTTTCTTATATAGAAGTTGAAGCTGGGGCTTGATTGAGTTTGAGGCTTAAGGAATATGGACTGAGGCGATTCTGACAGACTGAGTGTGTTAGTAAGAATTATACTAAAACTGAGATCGGTAGGGACACCGAGAGGAAGGATGAGGTTTTGACGTATACAGCGAGTCTTTGAATCTAAGATAGGTAGAGTTTGCGAATGTGACTGGGAATTTTTTTTAGTTTCAAAATAAAACTAATTTCTTTTACTTAACATTCTCTCTCTCTTCTCTCTTTCCTCTCTTTCCTCTCTTTTTAGTTGGGCATGTGGCGTTGTTATGTTCACATTACTCGTTGGTTGTCCACCATTTTGGCATCGCAAACAAATGGTAATGCTGCGCAATATAATGGAGGGCAAATATAGTTTTACCTCACCTGAATGGGCCGATATATCAGGTAAGAGCAATTTTTATAGTGTGAGATTTTGATTTAGAAAATGTTTTAACGAATCGCTTTACGCTTACAGAGGATCCAAAGGATCTCATACGCAAATGTCTAGTCGTCGATCCAGCGAAACGAATCACCGTCAAGGAAGTATTACAGCATCCGTTCTTCAATCAAATGGTAAGTCAACACAAGTCATTTTTAGAGAGCGAAAAATATTTACAAAAATTTAATAAAAAAGATTTTAGGAATATAAATTTTTTTCAAATTTTGTTTTTGTATTAGTAGAAAAAAAACGCACACTATTTTGTTGCTCACTTCCACTACTTTTTCACATATAAATAATATAAATGTTGCTTATATTTGTAAGGTGCAGCTGAGAGGAAAAGATTTATTCTCATATGGTAGACTATTCCTTTTCTCTATATACCTTACACCAGTACTACATTCATACTTATACATTTAAGATGTTAAGCGCGCATTATTTTCTTAGCTGCTTTTTCTTGTTTAACGCTTTTTTAATTTTTAATTTTAAAATTAAAAATTTTTTTCTTGCAAAAAAATTTTAATTTTTTTTATTTATTTAATTTTTTGAATTTATTTTATATTTTTCCAAAATGAAAAAAAAAATCAAACTCAACTTAGCTTTTTTATATTCTTTAGTATATTAATAATAATCAAATACATCACATTTACTCTCTTAGCACTTTTCTCTTAGGTCATTTGACTTACTTTTATAAAAAAGAAAAAAATTCCACAACTCATCGAAATTTTTGCATTTTTAGGTATTTTTTAAACTTTGATTTCCTGTAATTTCTAACTATTATTTTCTCTCTTTTTTCTTTTATTCACCCTCTACCAACCATTCGAAATTAAACCAAATTTCAAAAAAAAAAAAAAATTCCTTTACCAACACATTGGGCAATTTGTACTAAATTTTGTACTAAAAAAAAACAAATTATGCGACACTTGATTCGATAAAAAATGTACTCTACAAAATTTTTCAAACCACAAAATTTTTTGCGAAAATCCGAAAAAATCACGCTTTTATAAATACCACATATCAATCCATTCATCAAACAATCAATGGTATGTTTCGAAACTCGAAAAGTTATTCGAGCAAAATATCGATGGACTTAAGCGCAGCCTATCCACCAAATCTAGGAGAATGAGTCGCATCAATGACATTGCACTGGTAACGAAATGTTGCTCTTTATCGAACAGCAATAACATTAACAATAATAACAACAACAACAATTACAAAAACAATATGCATAATTCTAATTTTAATAATAGTACTTATTGTTGTTACTTTGCTAACATTATAAATAGTTTGCGAACAACAAAAACTAAAGAGAAACAAAGCGTGATTGTGTTGAATTTTCTACACTACCAAATTTTCAATTGTTTTATAAAACTAATTTAGTTAATTTTTCAACTAATTTCGAACTAATAATTTTTAATTTTTTTTTAATTTTTACATAGTCTGTTTATTGGGTTTGCATACCTCTATAGTTATATACTGTTTTTTTTTTTGCTAAACATAAAAAAATGTTAACGTTGTAGACAGTTTCCGAACAAAATTTCACTAAGAAAATGTTCGAAAATTCCATTTCTAGCTCATTAAAAAATCGAGTAAAGCGAAATAAGTTCGAAAACGTTATTTGTTGATTTTCTTGTAAGTTGCTAAAAAATCAAAAAGTTCAGCATTAGCATTTACCATAACAACTGAGTTCGAAGATTTTCCAACATTGAATTTTTGACTCAAAATAAAAGAAATGCGTTTCAAATCTTCGAACACAGTGAAAAACTAAATTTTTATCATGTAAAAAGTATGTTCCACTGCTTACAATGATTTTTCATTTGTTTTCCAACAGACAGCAAATGCTTTGCGACTTTCAAAAAATTCGAACATTAAAATTTTGGACAAAAGCTGAAAAAACTTGTTTTTCTGGCAGCAAAATGTGTTGAAACATACACTTCTTTATCCCACTGTATCTTAATACTGAATTCGAAAATTTTCGAACATTTAATTTTCAACTTAAAATAAAGAAAATGAGTTTCAAATCTTCCAACACCATAAAAAAGCAAATTTTAGGCATATAAAAGGGTGTTTCCCTGCATACAATGATTTTTCATTTGTTTTCCAACAGACAGCAAATGATATGCGATTTTCGAAATATTCGAACATTAAAACTTTTGATATAAGCTGAAAAAAGTTATTTTCTGTGAGGAAAATGTGTCAAAACATAATTTTTGCTTCTCCTACTGCATCTTAATATTGACTTCGAAAAATTTCGAACATTTAGTTTTCAACTTAAAATAAAAAAATGAGTTTCAAGTCTTCAAACACAGTAAAAAGTAAATTTTAGGCATGGAAAATGGATCTTTAACTGCATGCAATGATTTTTTATTTGTTTTTCAAAAGGCAGCAAATGCTATGCGACTTTCGAAAAATTCGAACATTAAAATTTTTGACAAAAGCTGGAAAAATTCATTTTCTGACAGCAAGATGGGGTGAAACATACATTTTTTTTATCCTACTGCATTTTAATACTAAGTTCGAAAATTTTCGAACATTCAATTTTCGACTCAAAATAAAAGAAATGAGTTTCAAATCTTCGAACACAGTAAAGAAATAAATTTTAGGCATGTAAAAAGATTGTTTCAGTGACTACAATGAGTTTTCATTTGTTTTCCAGCAGAGAGCACATGCTAGCGACTTTCGAAAAATTCGAACATTAAAATTTTTGACACAAGCTCAAAAACTTAATTTTCTAACAGCAAAATTTGTTGAAACATACACACATGTTGTTGAAACATATACACATACAAAATTTTCGAACATTGAATTTTCGACTCCAAAATAAAGAAAATGAGTTTCAAATCATCGAACACAGTAAAAAAGTAAATTTAAGGCAAGTTTAACTGTAAAAAAACATTTTCGAAAGATTTTCGAAACATTCGAACATTCATTTTTTGACACAATATGAGACAAATAAAACTTTCTGACAGCAAAATGTACTGCAACAAACATATTTTTATCGTACTGCATATTAAAAACGAATTCGAAATATCTTCGACACAGGGTGAAAGAAAATTTTCGAATGAAAAAAAAAAACATTCTAAGCTTTGAAACATTTGATTTTATTATTTTTGAGTTTTAGAATTTTCAAAATATATTTTTAGCGAAAAACTGTCTGCGACGCTTAACTATTTTTTTCCTTATATGTTTTATTTGGTTTTATGCGCCGTTTTGTGTTTTTTTCCTTTTTTGCATACATTGTCTGGTCGTTTATTTTGTGCGCGTCCTATATTTTTTGGTGCATTTTGATTTCAATTTTACTTTTCCCCTCGCTCTTGTATTGAATGTAATGTGCCTTGTACTCAATTTTTGGCTGTGATTTTAAGAATAAGAGGAATTGAATTAAAGAATAAATGTTAAAAAACTTCAGTTTTTAGGCTGCATTTTTTTCATGCATGTATTTAAAACTATTTTTATGACCGTAATTTCTGCAATTTTCGGATAAGTGTATTCTTTAATCGCATTTACTAGTTTAAATGAATACCTTGAATGTATTTCTTTGTTGCTTGCATGTTTAATTGTTTAGTTTTAAACTTCTTTTAAGAATACAAATGCATGTTTCTGCTCTGTTTTGAAGTTTTTTTTTATATTAATTATATTCGAGAATAAAGTAAAGGTGCATATATGAAGATTTACCTTCAAGTATCCAAATACGTCTTTCATAACTGTAATTTCTAGAGAGAATATATAACACTGTACAGCTGCCGGCTGGGTATGGGACTATGCCAGTGGTGCACAAAAGAGCTTTTAGGAGCTTTCGAAAAATATTGGGTATTTACTTACAAGTCGTGTGATCACATGTATTAGTTTTTCTGCTGGCGTTGTGCACCATTGGACTATACCAACTTTCCCGTTTTTCGAAATTAGCCTCCAAAATTTAGTTACGGGATTTCGAAGTTCTAAGTTCGAAAGTGGTTTTATAATTGTTGTGTTTAAAAAACTGAGAAAGACAAAATGTGGGCGTGGCCTGCTTGCCGCTCTTGATGATTGGTGTTGTTTTTCTATTTAAAAATGTAGTTAAGAAGTGCTCTTCAGGGCCAAAATGAGATCTTCGAAAAAATTTAAAGCTGCATATTTTTAATTATACAACATTTCTTCGTACATACACTTTCAAATTAAGTAAGAAAAACAAGAAGGCAACTCCCACATTAAACATTTTAAAACTTTTTAAACAAAAAAGTTACAAAACCAAATCTTCGAAGGGTCTCACTTCGAACTTCGAAATCCCGTAACTAAGCTTTGGGGGTTTACTTCGAAAAACGAGGAGTGCTATTTTCTTAATCTCTTCAAAAAAGTTGGTTTGGTTCAATACCCAGAAATAAAAGTTGATTTTGTCATATAGTATTAGTATTTTCGAATACGCACAAAAATATAGAACAAGAAAAATGTTAGTTTGAAAAAAAATGAACACAAAAAAATAAAATACCAAACTGTTATAATCTTAGAAGTTTTGATCCTATGAAAAAATGTTATAGTTATCAGACTCTATATCGAAAAAAAATTTTTGTTGGTGTGAAACTGTTCAAACAATCGAAAAAAAAATCCGAAAAAAATTTAGATTTTAAAAAGAGAGAAAAACTTTTTGAATCGAATTCCAGGTCCAGTGCGAGATCGAGATCATTGTAGAGATGAAAGTAAAAATCTATTCACATCAGTAGCCATAAAAATATATATGTATAGATATGAGCTTATGAGGATACAAAGCCTCGTATTCCGATTCTCTGTCTGAAAATTTGGGCTGTCTAATTTCTACTCAGTTCCCTAGTCAACTCGCAGGAGTTACAAAGTTCCTCGTTCTAATGACTATCGTTAATCCCTATTTTTTTTAATATCTATTGTGAATGTTTGCGATGTCGTTGCTGAATGTATTGCTCATTTTAAAAACATTTATTCTCAAACAAGACAACATTTTCATCATCTGCTAATTGTTTTTAATTTCTTCTCGTTGCTGCTTGCCATATAAAAACGCTTTTTGGAATTTATAATTGTGAAAAAAATTTTCGAACATAAAATCTATCTACACTTCACGTTTCTAAACACTTTTCTGGCAACATCGTTGATATTTTCTGTAGGTGAAGATTTTTTTGTAGGCTCCTTTGTGAACTCCACAAATCCTCTTCGTACGTTGATCCCAAAATTATCATTCATTATAAAAATATGCATAAAAATTTTTTTTTTTTGTATCCCATGTGAAAAAGTTAATCCTCTTTTTTTTTAATATACTTATATAGTCAGAACGAAGCTCTATTTAATTTATTTATTATTTTATTTATTATTTTATGATTTTTATCAAATTATTCTTTTGAGTTTTGCCGAACACAAGTTGAAAAATGCTACAAACAATACCAACTACGATGATAGCAATTTCGATCTTGTTGAAGGATCTTGTGAAACCGCTTTGTATTGTTGCTTAGAAATGTTTCATCATGAAATTCCTAATCCCCTCTCCTTGGTTCGATGACCAGTAAAGGTGATGAAAAATTTCTAAGAAACAACAATACAAAGCGGTTTAACAAGATCCTTCAACAAGATCGCAATTGCAATTATCGTAGTTGGTATTGTTTGGAGCATTTTTCAACTTGTATTCGGCAAAACTCAAAAGAATAATTTGATAAAAATTATTCGCAAGGTCAAAAGTCCACACAATTTTCAAAAAGTTCATATTATTAAAATAAAATTTCTATAACAAAAATTGGTACACTTTTAATTCACATTAATTTATATGAAATTTTTTTTACTTAATTTACTTTGCTATTTATCATTTCACTATGCAGCAGCCGACTGGGTATGGGACCAAACCAAAAATGGCGTACTCCATTTTTCGAAGTTAGCCTACAAAATTTAGTTACGGGTTTTGGAAGTTTTAAGTTCGAAAGTGGTTTTTATACCTTTTTATTTATTTTTTTTTTTTGAAAAATTTAAAAAGGCAAAAATTGGGCTTGCCTCTTGTGGATTTGTGTCGTTTTTTTCTATTTAAAAATGTATGTAAGAAGTGCCAAAGTGAGATCTTCGAAAAAATTAAAAGTCGCACATTTTTATACCCAGCGTACTACTAGTACAAGGGTATTATAATTTTGTCCACATAACGGTACTACCTAACGGCAAAAAAACAATCGAGATAGATATAGAGTTCCATATACATACATATGAAAGTTCTTAGGTTGAAAAGAGCAGTTCATTAAGGCATGTCCGTCCGTCTCTCCGTCCTCCCGTCTGTTCGTGTATACGATAACTTAAGTAAAAATTTAATAATTGCATGAAATTTTGTATACAGGTTTCTTTCTGGCCAAGGCCATTTTCAATAGAAAACTGGGCGAAATCGGATGATAACCGCGTCCCCTTTTTCGATATCGAAAATTTCGAAAATCTCATTAGTTCTATTATGATATTTTAAAACATTTGTTGAATTGTTTAAGGGAGCCATTTTTGAAAATTCGATTGGTCGTAACTTTAAAACTGAGGACGGCGGAATGATGAAATTCGGCACAAAGCGTTCTTTTATCGTTCGGAGTATACCTGAAGAAATTGGATAAAATCTCCCTCTCTCACCCTCCAAACACGCCCTCTTTCGATATCGAATATTTCGAAAATCACCTAACTTGACATAATTCCTTAACGGAAATGTCTAAAATGATATAATTTTATAGGTGAGTCCCTAGGTCATTCTATTATGATTATTTGATAAATTTGTTTAAGTGGGCATTTCGATATCGAAAATTTCGAAAATCAAGCAAGAAAATTTGAAAACCAAAACTTCGAAGGGTCAAAGTTTGAACTTCGAAAGCTCTTTTTGAGGCTAGCTGCGAAAAACGGAGAATGTAATTTTTTAACTTAATCTATTCAAAAAAGTTGGTTTGGTACAATGCCCAGAAAAAGTTGATTTTGTCGTATAGTGGAATTTAAACTTATTTTTTTATTGTTTATACTTATTTTTTTTTGTTTACATTTTTTTATATTTATTTTTTATGATTATTTAAAATTTTTTATTCTTTTTCGTAATTTTTTATTTTAATTTTATTTTTTTATTTTTTTTTTTATTTTTTTTTAAATTTTTTTTTAATTTTTTTTAATTTTTTTTTTTTTAATTTTTTTTTTTTTATTTTTTTTTTTTAATTTTTTTTTTTTTTTTTAATTTTAATTATACAGTTTATGTGACAAAAAATTTAACTCAAAATTATCTAAACCATCTCCCTAGTTTTCTTACAGTTGTGTGAGAAACACTGAGCATTTTGTGCGTTTAAGTATGTGCTCTGACTTAGAAATGAAAATTAAAGAAATATAAAAAAAATATTTATTCTAATTGTAAAAAAATTTAAACCGTTTTCCCCGCCTCTTTCACGCTCTTTCCTGCCCTCATTTTTATGTTCTCCACTTTCACTTTCTCTCTGTCTCTCTCTCTCTCTCTCTCTCTCCCACTCTTTGTTTATGTTTATTTTTAGGTTTTATGTCCTGAACCGTCTACTGACGGCCGCACAACTTATCAGCTGAAATCGCAAAATATACGCAACACCCAGAGCAATGCAAATCAGCTATTTTACAATAAAAATTTTAACCGAACTCAGACAAGTTATGGCTACAACAATAACAACAACAACAATCGCAATAGCATGACAAATATGTACTTAAATAAACCGGCGAATAATTATACTAGCTTTAATAAGAATACTCCTTCCACATCAAGCGCTTCCAATTACAATAATAATAATAATAATAATATGATGATGATGATGACTACTTCGAATTGTGCTCGTTTAACTGAAGAAGAGTACAATAGTAATAATAATTATAATCGAAGTATGTTTATGAATAGTGCGGCTGGTCCGAATACATTCCTAACAGCAACAACAACAACAACAACGACAACCACACCCACAAAAGATAATAACAGTATTGGCAATGCGTCAACAATGCAAGAGCAAGAACAACAACAAGAACAGCAGCAGCAGCTGTTATATCAACAACAACAACGACCAGATTTTTTGCAACATCAAGTATCCTATGAACAACAGGTGCCAACAACGCAACTCTACGATCATAATAATTTATATCACCAACACTCTCATTATCCGCTTGCGCTTCCGCATCACCATCACCACCACCATCATCCACATTTAGAAACTTATTTGTCTCTCTGTCAAACACAAAATAATCAAGTGCTACCAATAGATGAGCAAGCAATGCAAGCGCAACAACAATTACAACACACGCAACAACAACACGATACACATTCATTAACAGGTGTGAGCTTATCAACAACAACAAAAACAACAACATGCACCAATTCATTCGCCACATGCACCAAATTCACCACGTCACCCATTTCACCTCATTCGACAGTAGCACCTCAACGACAGGGTTTGATGTTAGCGTCGGCGATAGCAGCGCCACCACCAGATACTTTTGCATCGTTGACAAATAGTTTGTCACATTGTTGTGTTGAATCTCTAAATTATTACGCACAGGTTAGGCGGTTTAATTATGATTTTTTGTGGCTTATAAAAACCATTTTTTTTTTGTTTATATAATTTTTTTTAAAACATATCGTTTTAGTAGTTCTGTTGTTAAATTTTTGCTATTGGGTATATGTATATTAAAGTGGCGTAAATAATTTTAAAAATTTTTTTTGAAGCGATTAAGACATAAGTAAAAAAATGGCGTTCCCCGTTTTTTCGAAGTTAGTTAAGTTACGGGTTTTCGAAGTTCGAAAGTGGTTTTGTAATTGTTTTGTTTAAAAAACTACAAAAGGCAATATGTGGGCGTGGCCTGCTTGCCTATGTTGTTTAATTGGTGTCGTTTTTCTATTTAAAAATGTACCTAGAAATGCTACACAGGGCCAAAGTTAGATCTTCGAAAAAATTAAAAGCCGCATATTTTTATACCCAGCAGTACTAGTACGAGGTATTATAATTTTGTACACATAACGGTACTACGTAACGGCACAAAATAATCGAGATAGATATAGAATTCCATATATGAAAATTCTTAGGTTTGAAAAAAAAGAGTTCATTAAGGCATGTCCGTCTATCCGTCTGTCGGACGCGATAACTTGAGTACAAATTGAGATATTTGCATGAAATTTTGTATAAAGGTTACCTTCTGTCCAAAGTAGGTTGCTATTGAAAATGGGCGAAATCGCCCCCTTTTTGATATCGAAAATTTCGAAAATCACATAAATTGACATATCTCGGTAGCTGAAATGGCTAAAATGATATAATTTTATAAGTGAATCCCCGTCGTCATTATATAATGATTTTTTGATAAATTTTTTAAAGTGGGCGTGGCACCACCCACTTTTAAGGGAGGCATTTTTGAAAATTCGACTGGTCGTAACTTTTAAACTGATTACGATAGAACGATGCAATTTGGCACAAAGCATACTAGTATCGTTGGGAGTAAACCTGATGAAATTGGATAAAGTCGCCTCCAACCATACCCACTTTCGATATCGAAAATTTCGAAAATCACCTAAATTGAAATAAATCGGAAACGGAAGTGGCTAAAATGATATAGCTTGGTAGGATGAACCCTCTAGTCATTCTATTATGATTTTTTGATAAATATTTGGAAGTAGGCGTGGCACCGCCCACTTTTCAGAGAGGCATATTTGAAAATTTCACGGGTTATAACTTTTAAACTGATTACGCTGAAATTTAGCACAAGGTATACTAGCATCATAGGGGGTATACCTGATTTAATTGGACGAAATCGCTTCCTAACCACGCCCACTTCCGAAATGGATAATTTCGAAAATCATATGAAAACTACCTCTCGGTTTACCCGAACTTGGAGTTCCTTACTTTTTGATTATGTATGATATTTCTTGATACATTCATTTTCAAATAAAAATAGTAAACCAATGAAGTAAGAGGAGGAAGAAGTTCATGCCCACATTTAACCCTTTGACATTTTTTAAGCAAAACAATTACAAAATCAAATCTTCGAAGGATCCAACTTCGAATTTCGAAAGTCGGTAACTAAGTTTTGAATCTCCAGATTTGTTTTTGTATAAATACAGTATTTTTTTTTTTTTCCTTTTTTTTTTCTAAACAAACTTATATCCTTTTAACTACGCCTGGTTATATATATGTACCCAATTTAGTAGGAAGTATTATATTTTGATTATTCTTAAAAAAGTTCCTAATCAATTAAAGTTAACACCCAAATTTTTGTTTAATCCTTTATTAACCGAAAGCTCTAAAAAATTTTTTTTTAGTTCAAATCTTCTGAGTATATAATATTACACTCTAGCATTACGTAGTTTATGTGCTATGGTTTTGAGATATTGCTTTAGCTGGCTTGAACTGCGTTATAGACCGCTTTTGCAGAAAATAGAATAAGTCGAATTAGGAAATAATACAATTTTTGTTTTAAATAGTGGCTCATGGTGGTGGGAATTTTTTGTTTACTCTTAAAATGTTTTAACCCATATATGCACCTTTAATTTTTTATTAGAGAAATATGTATAAATAATTAGTTTTTTCGAAAAATTAGTTTTTTTCTGCATGCGTTTTTTTTTATAGATTAAATAAAGCGCAACTAACACAAATGCGATCTCAATAACATAACTAAAAGTAAGATTAACCCTTGAACAACATTTATTTTTCTAAATTTTTTTTGTTTTTTTTTTTTTTGCTTTTACATTATAATTAGCGTTTATATATTTATGTGTCAATTGACTTTAACCCTTCAACAGCACTCAATATTTCTTAAATTTTTTTCTATATTTTTTAAACATTTTTTTAAATATTTTTTTTTTCTTTTTAAAATTAGTTTTTTGTAAAATTTTAACCCTTTGGTGCGTAACATTTTGTTTAGAACTTGTTTGACAGCAACTCTATACATATAACATTAACTCACGTGCATGCATACTTTTAGGTGCTAAAATACAAAGCAAAGTGTAATTTTAACCCTTTAACGCACTGAAATTTTTCATACTTTTTTTTAATTGCCCAGATTCCAACAGTTTAATTTTTCTTTTCTATAAACATATTAACCCTTAAGCGCCAAAAATTTTATTTTTTTTTGCAATAAAATTCTTTTCAAAGCATTATTCAAACGCATGCATACTTTAAGGCGTATAGTCACCATTGTTGATGTTGCACACGTAGGTATGTATTTGTGTGTGCGTGCGTGTTTGTGTGCCGTCGCGCAAACGTATGAGTGGCCCTGTAAATATCAAATACACTAAGAAAAATTAAATACAATATTTTTTTTTTGTTTGTATAATTTAAACTCATACATAAATCTTAGTAAAAATTCTTCAATTAATTCCTTATTTTTTTTTCTTCTTAATTTTGTTTCTTTTACTTTATATATGCATTTTGTATGTACTCGTATTTTGTGCGTGCGTGCCACAATACACCTCCACATACATACATACCAAGTACCTACCAACACTACAATATATACATACATATATACTTTTGTATGCATGTATGTATTTGTATGTGTTTGTGTGTATATTTAGCGTCCTAGTATGCATTTGGAAACAGCTGTGAAATGTCTTACAAACTGTTGGTGTTGTGGCAAAGAGAATTTGCTTGTGAGTACCAACAAAAAAAAAGTACTAGAGAAAAGATTCTTGTAAAATTATTTATTTAGTAGATTTGCATAATAATTTTTTTTTTTTATTTCTTCGTAAACTCAAGAAATAAAATATTAACCCTTCACAATAAAAAAAAAAATTCGACTGCTGTTTTTTTGGTTCAAAATTTTTGCATGTTTTATATCTTTTTTAACAAAGCAGTAAAAGTGATTGGCATTTGACAAATTTTAGACTGTTATATTTTTTATACTTGTTTTTGCAGTTTTGTCCCACTGTTCATTGTTTGCATATAATTTTTTATGTTCATTAACACGCTTTTGCTTTAAAACATCTTACATACGCGCACATATTAATGCATATTTTAACTCAACAACTAACAAATACCAATTAATAAATGCAGTTGAAGCTCAAAAATTATTTTTTAAGACAACAAAATTTTAGGTACAAAGCCAAGGAATTAATAAAAAAAAAAAATAAAAAACAATTCAAAATAAAAAGAAACCTGAAAAAAATTTTCAAAATTCATTTTTTTTTTTAATTTAGAATAATTGAATTTAAAAAAAATAACCCCCTTTAAAATATTATTTTTTATTAATTAAAAACAAAAAAAAAAACAAGGGTTAAAATTTCAAACCTTCTAGTAAATAACTAATTAAAACCGAATTAAGTTAACTAATTAAAAAAAATATTTACCCGAATTAAGTAAACTAGTTAAAAAAAAATATTTATAATTTTTTTGATAAAATTAAGAAAAATTTTTTTTCGAAAGAATTAATGTTGAAAGTCGAAAATATATCTCTAAAACAACAAAAAAAAAAATATTTAAAATATCAAACAAAAAGAAAATATAAAAAATGAAAAAAATATTATTAAAATATTAATTTTCATTAAATTAAAAAAAAAAAAAAAACAAGGGTAAAAATTTCAAAGTTTCTAGTAAAAATATAATAAACCCGAATTAAGTTCAATGCTTAAAAAAAGAAATATTTATAATTTTTTTTGTTAAGAAATTTTTTTTTTTTAAGAATTAATGTTGAAAGTCTAAAATATATTTCTAACAACAAAAAAAATATTTAAAAAAAAAATTATAAAAAAATATATAATAAAAAACGAATTAAGTTAACTAGTTAAAAAAAATATTTATAATTTATAAAAAAAATATTTATAATTTTTTTTTGTTAAAATTAAGAAAATTTTTTTTTCTCGAAAGAATTAATTTTGAAAGTATAAAATATATCTCTAAAACAACAAAAAAAATATTTAAAATATAAAACAAAAAAAAAATATAAAAACTAAAAAAAATATTAAAAACTTAAAAAAAAATTTTTTTAAAAATTGGCATGAAATCAAATTTGTATAAAATTACACTGCACAGCAGCCGGCTGCGTATGTGACTAAACCAATTTTATTGAAGGGATTAAGACATAAGTAAACAAATGGCGCTCCACGTTTTTTCGAAGTTAACCTCCAAAATTTAGTTACGGGCTTTCGAAGTTCTAAGTTCGAAAGTAGTTTACTAATTGTTTTGTTTAAAAAATTACAAAAGGCAAGAAATGGGCGTGGCCTGCTTGCCACTCTTGTTTGATTGGTGTCGTTTTTCTATTTAAAAATGCGATCTTCGAAAAAATTCAATGCGATCTTCGAAAAAATGAAAAGCCGCATATTTTTAACATATCTTGGAAGGGTCAAACTTCGAACTGCGAAAAATGGGGAATGACATTTTTTTACTTATGGCTTAATCTCTTCAAAATAGTTGATTTGGCACAATAACCAGAAGAAAGGTGGATTTTGTCGTATGTATGCCGAATCTGAGGAAAATTTAATTCTAATTAAAAAACTAACTTTTTCAGTTTGAAATTGTTAAAAACAAGCTAAAACCAAATTTTCTGGCTGTTTGAATTTTTAAGCTTCAACTGCGGTATTTTAGTAGAAAACAATAGCTGTATTGGGAAATTAAAAAAAAAACTAAATTTTTAATACTCAAAATAGTTTTCTTTTAAATTTTTATTTTTTTTTTAATAAAAACATTTTTATTATAACTACATTTTTTATGGATTTAAATTTTTTTTACTTAATGTAATTCTAATTTTTTCTAATAAAATTAATTTCAATAAATATTTTTTTTTCTAATTTTTATAACCAATTTTTTTTTTGTTTCTTTCCAATACTAAACACTAACACTAACACACTTACATTTGTTTATAATACTTAGCCGCATATCTAACCGTATATTTGCATAAAAATATTTCATTTTTTAACAATAAATTATTATTTTTTTTTCTTTTATTCCAAAAAAAAAAAATTTTGTTCTGAAATTTTTCAAAAAATAGCTGCGTAAACAAAATCGTTATAGCGCACGAAAGAAATTCCAATTCGCTATAATGGTTATACGTGCAGTAATTAGGATACGACGTTTACGCTACACCGCCGAACCATTGCGAGTTGAAGAGGCTATACGCGATCCATATCGGGTCAAGGTGCTGCGTAAGGTATGTCTCATGCAACACATTTAGCATAGTTAGCAGAATAAACATTGTTTCTTTCTCTCTCACACACACAGGTCATTGATGGCTGCGCCTTCCGTGTCTATGGTCATTGGGTGAAGAAAGGTGAAGGTCAGAATCGTGCCGCTCTCTTCGAGAATACACCACGCACAGAGTTGCATGCGCTCTATATAAACAATTTGAGTCGATAACTAGTTTGAGGGAGGCGCAGAGACTGCAGAATTTGGGAGCGAAAAGTAGAGAGTGGTTGCAAATGGATATTATTACATAGTGCTGGAACTTATAAATATTAATGCCATTAAAAATTTCTTTGCTTCATATATGCTCGCTCTTGTTTAGTCAAGAAGATAAAATATAATATAATTTAAGATTTAAGCAAAAAAAAAAAAATTATAAAGCTGTTAATTTTAGTAATTTTTTGTTTTTCAAATTTGCACTATTTTGGCAGTGTAGTGATTTCAACTAAAAAAAAAAAAATTTTAATTAAATAAAATATTAGCGTCTAGGCAAGTTGTAGTAATAACATGTTAAAACTGCATAGTTGTTGTAGTTATTTTTTTTTTTTGCAAACTAAGCAAAGTACTACAGAAATTGTTTTATTTTTGAATTTTTTTTTTATTAAAAAAAAATTGTTTGAAAAGAAAATTTTTATGAAATATTTAAGCACATATTTTGGCTGTTAGTAATACATTGCTTTTTTATTTTCTTGAATTTTGGCTTCATTTAGTATGTATTATTTATATATGTAGTTTAATTGTGTTAATTTTAAAAGCTTTGTATTTTTTAAGAAAACCTGAGAAAAAAAAAAATAAACGAAAACTGAAAGGCACGCAACGCAAATTGTGCAAAACCAAAAAATTTTTATGCATATTTGTAATTGAACATATACCTAAAAGAAAATAATAAAAAGTAATTAAATAAAAAAAGCTGTAAACAGCGGTGCAAAAAAACCAAGCATTAAAGCATGTATTTTTCCTGTATAATAACACTGTAGCCAAGCGGGTATTGGAGCCAAGCGGGTATTGGACCAAACCAACATTTTGCAAATATTACGACATAACTAAAAAAATTGCGTTCACCATTTTTCGAAGTTAGCCCTCAAAATTTAGTTACGCGCTTTCGAAGTTAGATGTTCGAAAGTGGTTTTTTATTTGCTTTGTTTAAAAAATTGAAAAAGGCAATATGTGGGCGTGGTGTATTTGACTCTCTTGTTTGATTGGTGTCGTTTTTCTATTGAAAATGTGTCTGGAAGTGCTATACCGGGCCAAAGTGAGATCTTCGAAAAAAATTAAGTTTCGCATATTTTTTAATTATATAAAAATTTTTCGAACACACACTTTCAAACTGAAAAAAGTACACCAATTAAGTAAATGAAGCAAGAAAAGAAGGCCACGCCCACATTTAAGCTTTTTTCAATGTTAAAAAAAAAGCTATTAGAAAACCAAATCTTCAAAAGGGTCCAATTTCGAACTTCGAAAGCCCGTAACCAGGTTTTGGAGGCTAACTTCGAAAAACGGAGAACGCCATTTTTTACTTACATATGTCTTAATCTCTTCAAAAAAGTGGATTTGGTTCAATACAAAGAAAAAATGTTGATTTTATCGTATAGAGTAATTTTTTTGTTTTAAATTTTTTTTATTTTTTTTATTTTTCTAATATTTTCATAATTTTTATTTTTTTTAATTATTTTTTTTTAATAGGTATTTTCATTATTTGTTTTTATTTTTTTTTTAATATTTTCATAATTTTCTTTTTTAATTTTTTTTTTTAATATTTTCATTATTTTTATTTTTTTTTTTTTTAACACTCACCTTTTTTATTTTAACTCATTTGTTTTTATTTTTATTTATTTTAGACATTTCATCGTATCACTAATTATTTTTAACAAGAAGCTTTTGAGAGAAATTACTAAATTAAGTCATAAATGCGTTGAAGAAGCTCGGCGAAGTGTTGTTTGAAGTTTTAGCCAAAATCTTTCGAATGCAAAGAAGTAATAAAAAAAAATTTAACAAAATCACAAACCAAAATCTGAAACTATTTATTTATTTGTTAGATGATTAAACAAAAAAAAAAAATATTTGGAGCCAAAAAAATGGGGGCTGGGCACGTCGAAAGCAAGTTAAAAGATATACATACAATCCAAAAAGGTAAGTATTTTTAATTTATTTTTAGAATATTAAATTTATATCTATTACACCATACAGCAGCCGGCTGGTTATGGGACCATACTGACTTTTTTGAGAGATTGAGACAAATAAAAAAAAAAAATGGCGGTCCCCGTTTTTCGAAGTTAGCCTCAAAAATTTAGTCACGGGCTTTCGAAGTTCGAAAGTGGTTTTCTATAGTTTTGTTTAAAAAATTTAAAAAGAAAAAGTGTGGGCGTGGTCTATCCTCTCTTGTTTGTTCGGTGTCGTTTTTCTATTTATGTAAATGTATGTGCTTTACAGGGTCAAAGTGAGATTTTCGAAAAAATTAAAAGCCGCATATTTTTAATTATATAATAATTATAAGAGGAGGAAGAAGGCCACGCCCACATATAGCCTTTTTTAAACAGAACAACTAGAAAACCGAATCTTCGAAGGCCTTAATTTGTAATTTCGAAATCTCGTATCTAAATTTTGGAGGTTAACTTCGAAAAACGGGGAACGCGATTTTTTACTTATGTCTTAATCTCTTCAAAAAAGTTGGTATGGTCTCATATCCAGAAAGAAATTTATTGAGAAGGAGCTATTTTTTACTGTATATATCTATCGCAGTGTTTATGTTAGAACAGTGGCGGATCCAGAACTTTGGGGAAGGGGGGTTAGAATTTTTTCTTTTAATTTCGGGGACATGTTTTCAAAAAAATATATACCTACATTTGTTAGTATGGGCAATGTCCGATTCAAGATATCACTATATTTTTTGGGTAATTTTTTACTATTATTTTTTTGCGTAATTTTTACCACATTTGTGTAATTTTTACTTTTTTGCGTAACTTTCACTATATTTCTTTTGAAATTTTACTGCATTTTTTGCGTAATTTTTACCACATTTGCGTAATTTTTACATTATTTTTTCGTATTTGAACCTGAAGAAACCTCCCCGTGGATGATCCCAAAGGGGGTTTGAACCTGAAAACCTCATCCGTGGATTCGCCCCTGCGTATGAAGTTAATCTCTTACCCCTCAGGGAAAATGTGCTATGTTGTGAAAAGAGGGCGTGGCACCTCCCGGACAATTGGAATTTTCGAAGTAAATATCTATAGTACGAGAGCCCCCATAGGCACATGGTTGTTGATTAATAACAAGCTAAATTTCTGTGAGCGACTTCCCGAGAGGCCCAACTTTTTTATCTTCGAAAATTCTGATAAGGGCGACCCTTGGGAGGAGCTGTCGATTTGGTACAAGTAATTTTTTCTATTAATTGCAGTTTTATTTTCATTTCATTGCCACTGTCGTAACCAACACAGAAATATATCTGGTATTGGTTGCGACATATAGTGAGTCCGGCGACCCAAATATGTCGAAATGTGGTCAGCAAAATTTTTATTAATACAATTTTACAGTTAGTTGTCAGTGATGCGCATAATTCAATAGCATTTTTGCCCTAAAAAAATTGCGCGACATGAAGTCAGGCCCCCGTCTCAAAGTCGTAACTTTGATGACAATTTGTTTCAATGTAAATATCTACGGAAGGTAATGGCTCAAGAATAAAGTTCGAATAGGAGTTACATAAGTACACACTGTACAAAAAGAGTTTCCTTATTTCAAGGAAAAATTTCGCTTCTTTACTCCAAAGACATGGCTTCCTTATTTTAAAGACTTTTTTTTCGCAATTTAAGGAAAACAAGTCTTTAAATTAAGTAATATTTTACTTAGTTTAAGAAAGCCATGTTTTTGAGCCAAAATAAGGAATTTTTTTTTTTGAGTGTATATCTCTTTCTCTCACGAAAATGTTGTATAATCGAAAGGGAGCGTGGCAAATCCCATAAAAATTCGTTATTAGAACTGGGACTTCGGAATACATTTTCTAAGGTCAGTACTCCCACGGAAAGTCTTCTTACGACATCGGAATATCATTTTCACCACGAGCCCAAAGATATGTAATGAAATGCTGGAACGGCCGATTCCGGTTACCTATCACAAAGCCGTTTGATCAAACATTCCCCCCAGCTAGTAGAAAGAAAAATTCCTATAAAAAGATCCTCAGTCAAGAACTAAAATGGACGTTTTACGATGACCAACAGACGTTGAGTCTAGTGTTCAAACCACCTTCCGACGGAATACTTCACCGTAGTACCGGGGGAATCGGTACATGACGGTAGGAGTTTTAGTGCTGGTTTAAGTCCCACACTGACTGGGGCTTTCGATGTTTTCTGCTGTGATAAAAAAAAAAACACCCCGAGTCAGATAGTTCCTATCGTCATCAGGGTCGTCTGAGAGGATTCAAAAAAACTTTGGAAATTTTTCGTTTCATTATTTTTGTGTAATATTTTTTTATATTTTTTTTTAGTTTTTCTATTGTGTGTATATTTTTTTTTTGTTTTTTTCTATTGCGTTTATATTTTTTTTTTATTGTGTTTATATTTTTTTTCTATTGTGTTTATATTTTTTTTTTTACTGTGTTTATATTTTTTTTTTAGTTTCTTCTATTGTGTTTATATTTTTTTTTTAGTTTTTTCTATTGTGTTTATATTTTTTTTATTGTGTTTATATTTATTTTTTTTTTTCTATTGTGTTTATATTTTTTTTGTATTGTGTTTATATTTTTTCTTAGCTTTTTCTATTGTTTATATTTTTTTTCTATTGTGTTTGTATTTCTTTTTTTTAGTTTTTTCTATTGTGTTTATATTTTTTTTCTATTGTGTTTATATTTTTTTATTCTATTGTATTTGTATTTTTTTTTTAGTTTTTTCTATTGTGTTTATATTTTTTTTTTTTCTCTTGTGTTTATATTTTTTTGTCTCTATTGTGTTTATATTTTTTTTTTTTTACTTTTTTTCTATTGTGTTTATATTTTTTTGTTTCTATTGTGTTTATATTTTGTTTTTTAGTTTTGCTGTTGTGTTTATATTTTTTTTCTATTGTGTTTGTATTATTATTTTTTTTTTATTGTCTTTATATTTTTTTTTTAGTTTTTTCAAATGTGTTTATATTTTTTTTTTTTAGTTTTTTGTTTTGTGTTTATATTTTTTTTTTCTATTGTGTTTGTATTATTATTTTTTTTTTATTGTCTTTATATTTTTTTTTAGTTTTTTCAAATGTGTTTTTTTTTTTTTTTTTAGTTTTTTCTATTGTGTTTATATTTTTTTTTTTAGTGTGTTTGTATTTTTTTTTTAGTTTTTTCTATTGTGTTTATACATTTTTTTTTCTATTGTGTTTATATTTTTTTTTTTTAGTTTTTTCTATTGTGTTTATATTTTTTTTTCTATTATGTTTATATTTTTTTCTTTTATTATTTACTTAATTTGAATCCTTTCTTATTCCCCCTTACTAGATACCCCGCTTCAAATATTTACATTCAAATCTTTCTCCTTTTTCTTAGCAGGTGTTGTGTTTTGCATTTGCCCTACTTTGAACCGCCAAAACAGCTCCTCAATCAACAACTAACCCAATTCGCATACAAGTGCATATATGTATTCATATGTTAACACACATTCATACAATCATGCATACAGCCTTGCCCGTAAACGGGGAGTTCAACGCCAATCTTAGCTCAATGTCAATGCTGCAAAGGAAAATTCTCATTTTTAAACTTTTTATTTGTCGTTTTATTATATTGTGCGCCTCTTTTCACCGCAAAAAGAGAATGTCAGCCACAAACTAAAAAAAAAAAAAATTGCAAAAACAAGAAAGGAAAATTTCGTTCAAGACCATTGCAATGCATTTGCCAGGTGATGTGTTTATGTTGTGCTCTGTACGTACGTGATGTTGTGCTGTGTTGTTAGCAACGAAGTGGTTACTTGTGGCGCATGCGCAAATGTTCTTTGGCGCTGCGCTGGTGCGGTTGGATTAGAAAAGTTTTACGGACACATGCGTGGACAATCTGCAAAGAACTAACTGTGTATGGAAATTGATTTAAAAAAAATGTGTGTAAATATGCAAATATATATGTGAAACGTGAAATGCGTGAGAAATTATTAATTTAATGATTTTAGTAAAAAAAATTAAAAACGTTTTTTTTAATATTAAATAGGTACCTACTGTATGACCATTCCAGTTTTTTTGAAGTGATTAAGACATATGTAAGTAAAAAATGGTGTTCTCCGTTTTTCGAAGTTCCAAAATTTAGTTACGGATTTTCGAAGTTCGAAGTTCGAAAGTGGTATTCTAATTGTTTTGTCTGAAAAATTTTAAAAAAGCAAAATGTGGGCGTGATCCTCTTGCCTCTCTCGTTTGATTTCTGTCGTTTTTCTATTTAAAATTTTCGAAGAGTCCAGCTTCGAACTTCGAAAAATCTCTTTAAAAAACGTTGGTATGGTCCCATATCCAGGAGAAATAGTTGATTTTGTCATACAGTGTAAATTGGTTAAACAAAAAAAAAAAAAAAATTTTAGTTTAATTTTGGTTTACAATTTTTCAAATTTTAAATTTAAAAAATATATAAATAATTTGAAATTTAAATTTTGTATGCAGCTTATGAAGCTTTAGAACTTAATCACTCCAAGTCTTGAAGTTTATGAATAAATTAAAAAAAAAAATTTCAAACTAAATTACTCTAAGCTTTAGAATGCCAGAAAAAATTGTAAAAATTATAGTTCTTTAAGCAAAATTTTAATATTTGGAAAAGTTAAAAAAGTAATATACTCCAAATCTTACAGATTTATAGATTTTTTTTTTGCAAATATTTTTAAAAAAAATTTAAATTTCAAATCTTAAAGTGGAAAAATGTAAGAAAAAAATTTGTTTAATGCAAATATTAAAAAAAAAATTTTAATTCAAATATTTGTAAAAAAAAAAATTTTAATGCAAATATTAAAAAAAAAAATTAATTAAAATATTAAAAAAAAAATTAAATTACAAATCTAAAAGTGGAAAAATGTAAGAAAAAAATGGTGAAAAAAATCAAAATCATAGATAAAATGATTTATAGAAAATAGTGAAATATTAAAGAATAAAAAAAAAAAAAAAAAATTAAACAAAAATTTAAAAAAAAATAAGATCTGGGAAATTAAAAAAAAAATAATTATGAGCAAAAATATAAAAAAAATTTACGACAAGAAAGGGAAAAAAGTAGGAAAAAAATTTAATTATTTATAAAAACTCTGTAAAAATGTATAGTAAAAAGTGAAGTCTCAAAAAATTGCAAAACAAACGTTTCAGACAAAATTAGACCTTGAAAAGTTTCGAAAAAGTCAAAATCAGATAAATTAATTAAATTATTAAAAAAAAACTCTACAAAAAATTCTACAAAAGTGAAATTTGAAAAAAAAAATATTCTAAACTTTAGCAAAAACTAAATTAGATTTCGAAAAGTTTCGAAAAAGTCAAAATCAAATTAATTAAAAATTATAAAAAAAGTCTAGGAAAAGTACCTACTACAGAAGTGAAATTTGAAAAAAAAAATTTTTTCTAAAGTGTTGGAAATCGAAAAGTGCGCCTCAAAGTTTTGACATCGCCATTCTATGAAAAATACAAAGGAACATCATCACCTTTAATAAAAATCGAAAAAGGCTTAACTTTATTTGGTAAGTGTATTTAACTTTATTTACTAGCATTACAGACCGGCTTGTGTTCTAATTAAGGCTACGCATAATTGAAACAAGCACTCTTAAATCATTTCTATTATTATTTTGATGCAACTGTAATAGCCACCACTGTTTACAGTGGGAATAAAACATTTCCTTCTATTGAAATGGCTTCTAAACCTTAAGTTGAATATCTAGCTTTACATCGGCGAAAACTGCATTCAATTCTATCTAGCGTTTTTTGAGTGATGCGCGTACAAACAGACAAAAATTCTTTTTCTCTGTTTTTTTTTTTCTTAATGTCTGTTTGATAGGATAGGATTTTTCAGATTTTGGTTAAAAAAACATAAAGCTCCATATCAACGAAAGCTCAATATATTTACCATTCAAATAGTGATTTTTTGTAAAAAAAAAAGTTTCGAGATATGGCGTTTTTTCAAAAATATTTTGAAATATGGTGATATTCCACGATGCCGTCGAATATGTAAAGAACTCTAGAAAATCAATGTACTCAACATTTGAGCAGGCATTTTCGAAATTTCAACTCAGTTTATTTCGAATTCCAACATTCAAAAAGTATACTTAACATTCACACTGAATAGTTTTTGTCAACATGAACATGATGCAGGTAGTGTTATTTTAACAGGAATTCATGTTAATTTAACAGGAAGTCATGTTAATTTAACAGGAATTAATGTTAATTTAACAGGAAGTCATGGTAATTTAACACGAAGTCAATTTTTTCAACATGTACTTCATGTTAATTTAACAGGAAGTCATATTAATTTAACACGAAGTCATGTTAATTCAACATGAGCTTCATATTAAAATAACATGATCGATAGTGTTGAAAAATAATAACCTGAAAAAGTCTTAAAAAGTGTTGATTTTACATGAAAATTTTGGCGTGGTTTGAATACTTAGCCAAAAATGATTAGTTTTCGAACACCCATTTTCGAAATTTCAACTCAGTCCATTTCTAGTGCCAACATTTACAAAATGCGAATTTTTATCCTCTCTATCCCTCTTGCTTAACATTTTTCTTCTCTTCTTTCTCTCATTTCCCAACACCCCACTTCTCCCCTCTCCATGGCCTCGCCTCTGTTGTTGTTGTTGTTGTTAAGACAAAAAATACTCTCCGAAGGGTTTTGGGGAGTGATGTCGAAATTGACAGTCCTTGGCCGCTTATGAACCCGGTACGCTTCGGTACTCCCTTGCGGTACTGCCCGACTATCCCGAGAGTGATTTGGTATGACCATTGGAACCTTCTAGCTCATGTCATCCGTCCATCCGTAAGGAAGGAGAAGATGGATAATGAGAGGCATCATATACTTAGATCAACCAACGAGTTAGGACGCCATTACCTTTGTGCCTACCTCGGGCATATTCTAAACCCCTAACCCGCAGGGGCCTGGGCCTCTTCTCTCTTCCGCGCCGTTCTTTATATACCTTTGACACCCTGTTTATATCGCTTACTTCCTCTCCTTTTGCCTCAACCTTTGCCTATTCTATACTTTCGCCCACCTAGACCCAGGGAAATATATTTAGCGAATCCGAACTGTAAATACTAATTAAGTACCATAAAAAATATTTAAATGAAGTTCTTTTTTAAATATAATAAGTCATCACAACTACAACATAAACACAAAATCAGTGTCAAACGTCAACAACAATTATTAGAAACCACCAACTGACATGCCCAATTGATTTGTTACAAGCCAAGAATTAGGTTGCACAGCCGCAACAAATAACGCCGCCACTTCGAACTTTACACTCTTCACACTTGCACCAACAGCACAAAATTAGCAACAGATGCGGTAAGAAAATTAGAAGACGAGCATAAAAGAACACACACCAACAGCACGACAGCAAATAAAACCGTTGAACTTTGTCATGACAGCGAGCGACGGCTGAACTGAACAGGGGCGGTCGTCTTTATATAAACGGGAGGTTGGGAAGTATCTTTCCACTTTATCTTGGCAACCCACTGGAGGGTAGGTGGTCTCTGAATCTTACGGACTGAACTCAGCCTGAGGAAGGCGGAGGATATAAGATAACTAACTCCATACTAACCTCGAACTTAGAAGTACCTTTAAAATAGTCTGATTATATTAAGAGCATGGAAACTTTAGTCGTCAGGAAGCTCTCATGAAAAGTAAACTTACTTTACTTCAAATAACCGTACTAAACGCCCATGCGGTTTTGGCCGTCCAACATATTTCGCCAGTCGCTTCTTTGTTGAGCCAACTGGCGCCGATTGCAGACACCTCGTAATCGCAGATTTGGCTCCACTTGGTCCTTTCATTGGAGTGGTGAGCTCCCTCGCACTCTGCTTCCACCGGCGAGGGCCGATTAGAATACTTTTCGGGCCGGAGCGAAGCCGCTGGGTATTAATTCGCTGAGCAACATATGACGACGTCTGCTTGAAGCTCAAACATCTCATTGTTCAATTTTCTTCGGTAGTCGTCGTCGCCAACGTTTAGATGTCCGTAAATCTTTCGAAGAATTTTTCTCTCGAATACTTCAAAAGAAAAGTAATCGCATAGGGTCATAATGACGTCCTTGGAAACGTAGAGTCTGGATTTACGACGCTCTGGCAATTCTTGTGAGTGGAGCGTTTTTTGTGCATCTTGGAAAGGCTCTGCAGACTTGCCTGGGTATTGTGACTAGGTGGTCAAAATCATTTGCCTATCCACGCTAGTAAACCCGAAATAGACAAATTTGGACTATCTTGAATAGAAGAAGTACCGATGGTACTTTCTCACAGGCTTGGTAGGATAGGTTCAAGTGGCTGCCGTAGAGGCACACTTAGGCCAGTATTAAAAGCCCGTTGTGATACCACCAACACTAGGAAAGTCAGTCTCGGGACCCGGCCATATAGAGCATCCCTGTGTTTTCGGGATTCTCTACATAACATAATCCCGGGGCTGGACAAGCCTTTTCTAGGGTTAGATAAGTTAGGTTCAAGTGGCTGCCGCAGATGGCCAGTTTTGAAAAGCCCGTTGTGATACCACCAACACTAAGAAAGTCAGTCCCGGGACCCGACCATATCGGAAATCCCTGTGTTGTTGGATTCTTCACATAGCAGAATGCCGGGACTGACACTCGTAAACCGACACCGCTACTCCTCCTCGAACCACTAAGATGACTATATGAGGGTTAGATAACTCGGGACTATTCTTGACTAGAAGCTATCGTGAAAGCTTAATGTAGAGGATAGGGCTGGGATCTCATTGGTTGGATTGTACTGCTGTCGTGAGACCATTGCCAAACTTTACATATCTACTCCTTCTAAGGGTGATACGCTGGCTATACGACTTGTGACTGAATCCTGTTCACTTAATCCTTTTCAATGCAGTGTTAGTTTGGTAGAGTCCAACATGCGATCGAGGATGGTTGGGGACTGTTTGGCATCGCTAAAAAAATATTGGGTGCCGGGATGGCAATAGGGTCTTGGGAAATCCACTAGCTACCTGTAGTCTGATACTGGACCCAGAGCTTCTCGTAAGCTAAGTTAGCACTAGGCTAACACAATTTCTTACGTATCGAGGTCCTTCTGGGTAGTTTTCGGCGCCAAGATGAAATCAAGTCGAGTCATTTCATTCCTATAGGTATGGGCCGCTTTTGCAATGCCAATACCGTATTGTGGTCTCCAGTAAAAGAAAATGTCGAGAATCGATGTCTGCCGTATTCAAAATTGTTTTGTCACGTAGTCTAGCCTTGGTCTAGGTCTAATCAGGCCATGTATTGAACTAAGGGATCATCCAAGCTTCTTGTTTGAACTAAGGCAGCTCACATCACGTTTGAGTCGCACGGAACTTCGGTATAACCGAGGAGGCAATCGGTCTACTCTACTTTACGGAGCTTCAAATCAAACAAGAGCCCTGGAGCAAACGGGGTCCTCCTTTTCTGCATGAAAATAAGACGCCACTGCTGCATGCTCTATGAAGTTAACAAATGTTGCCCGTCAATGACACTGAAAAATGTGCACTGACAAAAAAAAACAATAAAAACAAACGAGCAATAGAAGTGACGAAGTTCGACCCATTTCACGCCCTCAATGCGGAAGGAAACCCTCACTACTAACAGCACGAAACGACGAAGGCCAACAACAACGACATAATTGCTATGCATTTATTCTTATGAGTTGGTAGCAGCAACAACAATACAACAACAACTTTGACAAACAACAACAACTTGCTATCAGTCAGAGTTATGCCACCTTTTCCAGAGCCCACTGACTTACTTAACGGGGCATTTGTTGACGATGCCAAGTAAAACGGTTTGCTCCACATACATTAGACTTGTACTACAACAACAAAAAAGGAGTGTTTGTTTTTTGTTGCTCCTGTTGTTTGCAGAGTGACCGCCTTTTGGTTGGCAGGAAATTGAGGTCTTTCAAGTTGAAATGCAACATTTGGATAGAGCGACAACAACAAACAAAAAAAAAACGAAAATAAACTGCGCACATGCACCACAAATTAGAAAATTGGCAATGCAACAAACAGTGGAGCAATGAAAAGAACAGCAGCAACATCAGCGATAAAAAATTCAGCATTTGCAACGAGCAACTATTAGTGATGTGTGCTTGTGGCGAGTATTTTTTTTGAACCGATCGCGAAACTGAGTATTGAAAAAAAAATGTTTTTAATATATTTTGTTGCTTATTTTAGCAAAAATCTTTAGAATTAGTAGGTATTGAAAAATATTTAAAAAAAAAATTGTATCTCTTTGGTAAAAAATTTTCAATAAGAACACCATTTTTTGAAAATGTTTGTATTTTTTTAATAAAAATGAAAAAAATTTAATCTATTTTTTATATAAAATATATTTGGATTTTTTTTTTATCTAAAAAATCAGAGTTAAAATTTTTTTTGAAAAATGTATTTTGATCTTTTTATTAAAAATCTTTCAAACTAATATTGAAAGCCATTTCTAAAAAAAATTTTTTTATATTTGAAATTTTAAAAATTAGTATTGAAGAGTACTTTCGAAAAAATTTTTATCTATTTTTTATCGAAAACTTTTTAATATTTTTGAAAAATATAGTTTTAATTTTTTTTTTATAAAATTGGAAAAATTAGTATTGATAAAAATTTTGTAGTAAAAATCTATCAAATTTGTAATGAAACACATTTTCAAAAAAAAAAATGTAGTCATTTTTTTTATTAAAAAACTTAAAAATTAGTATTGAAAAAATTTCATATTTTTTACCAAAAACCTTTAAAATAAGTATTGAAGAATTTTTTCGAAAAATATATTTTGAATTTTTTTTTTTTGGAAAATGGATTTTGATCTTTTTATTAAAAAACTTTCAAACTAATATTGAAAACCATTTAATGAAATCTATTTTTAAAAAATGGAGGTATTTTTTATTGAAAATCTGTAAAATTAGAATTGAATAATTTTTTTGTAAAATATATTTTGATATTTGCTTATTTTTTTTAATCTAATTTTGATCTTTTTATTAAAAACCTTTCAAACTAATATTGATAACCATTTAAAAAAATATTTTTTTTTGGAATTTTAAAAATGAGTTTGAGAAAAATTTAATCTTTTTTTAGCAAAAATCTTTAAAATAAGTATGTAAGAATATTTTTGAAAAATATATTTCGATCTTTGTTTTAATAAAATCTGGATAATTAGTATGTATGTATTTTGATCTTTTTGGTAAAAATATTTCAAACTAGTATTGAAAACCATTTTTGAAAAAATTATTTTTTATTTGAAATCTTAAAAATGAGAATTGAAATATTTTTTGGAAAAAAAAATTGCTTTTTGATCTTTTTAGTAAAAATCTTTAAAAAATTATTAAAATTAGTATTGAAAAAATTTTTGGAAAAATTTATTTGGATTTTTTTTTTATCTAAAAAATTATAGTTGAAAATTTTTTTGAAAAATGTATTTTAATCTTTTTATTAAAAATCTTTAAAACTAATATTAAAATCCATTTCTAAAAAAAAAAATTTTTATATTTGAATTTTTTTCAAATGAGTATTGAAGAGTATTTTTGAAAAAAATTTAATATATTTTTTAGCGAAAACTTTTTAAAATTAGTATTGAAGAATTTTTTTGAAAAATATATTTGGATCTTTGTTTTTTTTTATCTAAAAAATTAGAGTTGAAAATTTTTTTGAAAAATGTGTTTTGATCTTTTTATTAAAAATCTTTCAAACTAATATTGAAAATCATTTCAAAAAATTTTTTTTTTGTATTGGGAATTTGAAAAATGAGTATTGAAGAATATTTTTGAAAAATATATTTCTATCTTTGTTTTAATAAAATCTGAATAATTAGTATGTATGTATTTTGATCTTTTTAGTAAAAATATTTCAAACTAGTATTGAAAACCATTTTTAAAAAAATAATTTTTATTTGAAATGTTAAAAATGAGAATTGAAAAATTTTTTTGAAAAAAAATGACTTTTTATGTTTTTAGTAAAAATCTTTTACAAATTATTATCTTTTATTAAAAAAAATTTTAAAAATGAGTATTGAAAAATATATTTTGATCTTTGTTTTTATTAAAGTCTTAAAAATTGATATTAAAAATTATTTAAAAAAAAATGTTTTTTGAACTTTTTTATTGAAAAACATTTTTTCCAAAATGTATTTTCACGTTTTTTTAGTAAAAATCTTAGAAATTAGAATTGAAAATTGAAGAAAACATTTTTAACAAGTAAGGAAATCCAAGTTCGGGTAAACCGATTCAATTATTTCAGCTAATTACTTTATGTGAATTTCGAAATTTTCCATATCGAAAGTGGGCGTGGTCGGGAAACGATTTCTCCAAATTTCATCAGATCGAATTTTCAAAAATGTCTATCTTTAAAGAAGGCGGTGCCACGCCCACATTGAAAATTTATCAAAAAATCATAATAGAATGACTACGGTGATTCACCATTTTTATTAACAACTCACATTGGCTAGAAAGTAAGCTGTTTACCAAATTTCTTGCAAATATCTCAATTTTTGTTCAAGTTATGTGATTTTCGAAATTTTCGATATCGAAAAAGGGGGCGTGGTTATCATCCAATTTCGCCCATTTTCAATAGCATATTTTATTTCAAGACAAATTGTTGCAAAATTCACTATTTTGAAAGTACCCGGTACTTAGTATCCGGTTCGTCTATTCTATGCATCACTAGCAGCAATTATAGCAAAGTGGCATTTCCACAGGAGAGTTCTTAATAGAAAGCTGCAATTTTTTTGTTTGATAACAGTTATTTTTGTTGATTCATAATTGTTGTTTGAATTTAAACTGAGCGCTTACTTTTCTCAGCCCCAATTCTGTAGAAATAGTTTTTTTATCAATGGCAACATCTGCGCTCAATAGCAGTAAATTTTTCAATATTTGGTACAATAAGTCTCAAATTTGTGCCATGAATGAAAGTATGTATTATTATCTACCCTTGAAAGTATGCCAGCTATTTTGTTTGGCCGTCTACCGAATGCGTTGTAGGGTTGCCACCTGGTTAAAAATAATTTTTACTATATATTTTGTTTGATTCTCAACGTTGAGATGTCAACTTTGGACTCCCGTTAGAAGGGTTGCCACCTATCTAAAAAAAAGTTTAGCTATGCAGCAAGATATGCCAATATGGGTATCAAATGAAAGGTATTTTTGGCGACATGCCAACTGACATATTTTAAAGTAGGGTTGCCACCTTACCGCAGTATATTTTTGTATCCCATAGAGATAGTATTATTGATTCTAAGACTATACACTCAGGGGTTGCCACTTGAAGGGTTTACAGGGTTGCCACCTACATCAAATTATATAGCAAGATATACCAATATGGGTATCAAATGAAAGGTATTTTCGCCGACATACCAACTAAAATATTTTCAAGTAGGCTTGCCTCCCAGGATTACGATTTTACCGTATTGTATTTATATATTTATGATCATATTTGGATTATTTTAGGATCATTTTGGGATCATTTAGGGGTAACTTTGGGATAATTTTGGGCTAATTTTTGGATCGTTTTGGGATCATTTTGGGTTCAATTTTGGATAATTTTGGGAACATTGAAGGGTCTTTTTGTGTTCGTTTTGGGATTGTTTTAGGGTCATTTTGGAATAATTTTGGTGTCATTTTCTGATAATTTTGGGTATATTTAAGCGTCTTTTTGGGGTCATTATGGAATCTTTTTGGAACATTTTGCGTCAATGTGGTAACATTTAAGGGTCGTTTTGGGATAATTTTTCGATTATTTTGGAGTTATTTTAGGGTCATTTTGGGTAAGTAAAGTTAGCGCTAAATTGATAGCACCGACCAAGCTCGGTCACCCAAGTACTTTTGGTTGATATAACCAAATCTCTGCAAATTTTTAAACCTTACCAGCTCAATTTTCTCTGTGTGGATAGGTTTGGAGAAAAAGGTTGCCACCAGTTTGCAATTTTTTTTACTCTTTACGTAGTCTATTTAATTGAATCTTAATTGTCATATGACCGGCTTTACAGTTCACTCCCGATAAATAGACCACAAATGGCATTATTCTCATGCTCCTTTGCGACTCGCCCCAGTCTCATCTTAGACTAGTGGATGATGACTTGAACTCCCTTTGGGTTTCCAATTGGCCTCAGTTGTCGCTAAACAGGAATGACTGGCGTGCGGTAAAGCGTCAGTAAATGACGCAAGCCAAGATTAGATTATTTTAGAATAAGGCTTCGCTGTCTGGATCATATTGCGCGAATGAACAAAGGGCCAGCGGTCCAAAAGGGGTTTCATATCGCCACCAGACTTCGGGAGCAGAGAAAGGCAACATGAGTAGAGGATGACTTGGCCCGAATCGCTCTTGCGGTAAAGCTCTAAAAAACTTATAATAATGATACTTCATCCATAGCCCGTTTGGCCCCCACACCAAACACAAACTGCTAATTTCTACTTTTCCTGTGGATTCTAGGAGTCGCCAAGCATCCAAAAAACTACCTTTCTTTAAGCTCCTCTGTGGAAATGAGATAACGTCACATAAGCTAGCCGTTAGCTGATCTAGATTGGCTTGCTAATCTTGAATTTTATTTACCTGCGCCAGTTATTGGCAGCCAGAACTCACTACTTTTTTTTATATCTTCCGAAGACACAAAGCCAGTTCTAGATCTTATCTTACTCGCCGTTACAATGCACAACATCTTTCCAGTTCAAACCTGCAGCGACAAGTAGTTCAGCAGGTGCACCAACTCCAATGTGTGGCATTGAATGTCTTGTCGTCAGAAACTAGAAAAAACAGGAATCACTGTTAAATGAGAACAGAATTAGGCCATCATGCCATCGCGATTCCAGTGCCAGTTAACAAGCGTTTGCAATCAGCTTCCCTTTCTCCGCCAGAGTAGAGCGCGGTTTGGGTACTGCTGAAATGCCAAGCGAAAAAAAATTAGTGGAGCCATTCACGAAAGTGCTTCAATGGCGAATGCGCGCAACCGAAAACGTGTGTGTGAAGTCGCCACCGGGTGGCATCGTGACACATATGCTATTGATGTTTACACCCATTGCACCGAGCTCAGACGTGACACAGTGAATTGCAACAGGTTTTGTGCGCGTGCCAAAAAGTGTCAGCGATGAAATAAAAAAGAAAAGGAAAACAAAGCAAAAAGCTCAATAAAAAAAAAAAAAACAAAGTTTAGATAAATAGTCAGCTCAATTAGCGATTGGTGTCATGGAGCAGCGACTGTGCTGTTTTGTTTTGCGAGGATAAAAGAGCGAAAGCATTAAAGACAGCGTGGGACTCGAACACGAATTTAGCCTCCTACCGCGCTAAAACCGATCTGCCATCTGCATGAAGAAACCCTAATTTCTTAGCCGAGCTCCAACGTGATAAAACGGTCGGCTATCGATAATCTATTGAGCTGAGTTGCGCTACCTGTACTACTGAAAAACTCTGGCTTCCAATCCAATCTTCATCTTTGGAGCGCTGTCTTCGGTCTAAGGTGATAAAAAACAGTTAAAAACAAGTATGGGACTCTTAATTTTGAACTATCATATTTTGAGACGGACTTCCCAATCCAACCGCTAGAGACACCACTGAGCTGCAGTCCGATTTTCGGGAACTTCAGAATATTATAATTTCCTTAGATTTCATGCCTTATTATTGGCCTTCATCAAGTCATCTAAATGGTTCGAAAAGGAGTAACGGTGTCGATTTAGGAGTGTCAGTCCCGGGATCCTGTTGTGAGGAGAATCCTAACTACTCACGGGGATTTCCATATGGCTGAGTCCCGGGACTGACTTTTCTAGTTTTGGTGGTATCACAACGGGCCTTTCAAAACTGACCTAAGTGGGCCTCTGCGGCAGCCATTTGAACCTAACCTAACCTAAGCCTTACTTAACTTTTTGCTGACTGGATGGCGTCTATTTGCAAAAAAAATAATCGAATTTCGGGGAACCGTACCAGAACAACCGGTTACTTAAATCTAAATTTCAGCAAATTAATTTTATAGGGCTGACAGACTAACTGCGTTGAACGATATGGTAGAATAAGAACCAAACAAATAAAATTGATATTCAAAATGAAAATCAGCTGTTCACTTAATCCTCAATGTGGTGTGTGTCAGGGTAAATTTTCGATCATTTATGTGGGGTTAAGTCCATGTTACACACATACATAGCATTAGGGTATACAACTTTTACAGCAAATTTTCCATCCATTCTAAAAAAATATAAAGATAATTTTTTTTTTTTTTTTTATTGGCCCAGTCTAATGTGCATATGTAAACACGCAAAATATAAATTAAACTATCCGTCTGCCTGCCAATTTGTGGCTCATCATCATGTCAGTGAATTTCTTCTAAATAAATTTACAAACACAGTCACACGCTTCTAGTTAAGTACAACAACATTTTCTCGAAAAATATGACCGTTATGGGTCCTACAGTATATAACTTAAAGGGAGGTTTATATTTCTGGATTTTTTTTTTTGCATTTTGACTTAAATACTTTGTACGTAATCTAATTTTATTTTTGTTATTTAAAATTAGTGATCATTTACGTTAGATTGTTGTTGTTGATTTAGTAAAATTATGATTCAGAATAACAGTAATTGCTGTAGGTATAACAATCGATTCAGGGGTCAAATTAGGTTAACACTCATCTGTTGACGTATGAAATATTAATTTTTTGCGCACTATCTCTACAAGTGACTAATAAAACGTGTTTTTACCTCAGAGCTCACAACTTACAAATAGCTTCTTAAAATCTCTCGAGAGGTGGATTTCCTACCTTTCCGATGTTTCAAGGATGGAACGATTTATATGACTACCTCGAACCCCCAAACCATCTCATCTTATTTATATACATACGTGTCTGCGTTGAGTGACAGTACAGAGAAATCCCACGGAATATAAGCTCGAGGCTGGACTCACATGTAAAAGTTGCCGGGTTATAATGCTCCCAGAAAATCTCAAACAATATCAAGTTGTTAAAGGGAGCTCGAACGTTAAGTGGAAAAAAACGATTCAGAGATTAATAGAATAGCAGAGATTTATGGGTTGGGTTTTGCTAAATTTTTGTGAATTGATAATTTTGAAATAAAAAATTTCCCAAAATAGTCAACTCTTATCTTTCTGAATAAATTTTGTTTTGCGCGTTGGGAGATAAGAATAGGTATGCACGTCATAGAAAGCCCAAAAGAAGCGCATGATAAGCCGAAAGCGACTAAAGTACAAAACTTGAACTGTTTGAACTTGGCACGTACATAGGAGGTATCATAAAATGGGTTAGGTTTTTTAGCAGTGTAGATTCTAAGATCTCTCTGAAAGATTCTAACACCCGATTCACGATCTCGGCGACCGAACAACTGCGGGTTAGCAGTATAGGTGTGCCCAAGGTAATCTTACCGGTCGTTAGAGGAGACTTGGTCTCTTTTAAGATCGAAAACCGGTGGCGCAGGACTTTAGCTTACTTGGCGTTTACAACGGGTATCAGTGTCAGTTATCGCTAAAAAGGGATGACTAACGTGCTTTGGTATGCAACAGCCAAAATCACTCAGGCGGTTAAGTGCCATTGAATGATGATGATGATTATAATCATTAGTTTTTATTATTCATTTGAATATGACACTATCAATAAATATAAGCAATTAAAGTGAAAAAATAAAAATTCACACAAAAATAGAATATGGAAATAAGCGAAATAGAACCTTTCGACCCAGATTATAAAATTATTTGCCAGAGTAGCTAGGTACATATACGAAATTTAAGCTAATTACTATCTACAATTGATTGCTTGAGACTTAGCATTCGAATTTCAAGTTTCGTGTGTCATATGCGATAGTGATGTGCGGTGACGGGTACTGAAGTAACCGGGTCTGGAGAGGCTAACGTAATGATGAGATGGCCCTTGGAGTATTCGGGAAATAAGTTCTCCCGAAGATTTCCCACGATACCAAGTAGGCAATTAAGAAGTAAAGTCCTCTCTCGACAAACAAAGATCACGCTCTATAAGTATCCAATCCTAATATACGGCTAGGAATCATGGACAGTGTCAAGAGAAGATGAGATGGCCCTTGGAGTATTCGGGAAAAAAGTTCTCCGGAAGATTTTCAGCGATACCAAAGGCGAGTATCGAAGGAAATTTAACGTTGAGCTGTGCGAGCTTTACCTGACCATAATGCAGTGAATTAAAGCCCAAATGCTCCGCTGGCTGGACCATGTTATGAGGAACAAAGAAGCTTCAGCACAGAAGGTTTTCCTATCGACACCCGAATTCGGCAGCAGAGAAGGGGAGACCTCGACTAAGATGGAAACAACAAGTGGAGGATGACTTGAACTCCCTTGGCATCAGTTATCGCTAAAAAAGGACCGACTACGTGCTTCGATACGACAATAAATGATGAACCGGCTGGGGTTCCTCCTGTAAGTGCCATTCGTTTTGGGAAAATTTTTGAATCGAGCTCCTAGAGTCTATCTTTGCTTTTTGAAACCCAGCTTTCAGTTTCTTTTTATTCGAGTTTCTGACTCGAGTTTAGGTTCATTCAGACCAGTTGGCTGAAAAATGTCCAAATAGAAACATGAAATCAGAAAAGTATCGTTACGGTTGTATACCCGATTACTCGGGACGGCCCGCTTGAAGAAAATTTCCATTTAAAATTTTTTCTGGAAATTTCAATTTCCTATAAAACTATATGCAGCTTTTCTTTTTAATTCAATGGTTTGTCAGTTTTAAAGCAAAATTTATGCTCTAATAGGAGATAAGGAGGAAGATGATGATTTTTTCGCTAATCTAAAAAATAATGTCAATAACTTGAAAAATTTAATTAGTCCAGTCTAATGTATATGTATGACATTTTTAAGTACATTCTTCATCTTATCGTTTAAATATTTTCGTCAATTAAGATGTTTACAAAGTTCATAATGCCACAAATGAATACGAAGCGGACATTTCAAGTCCAACTATTTTTTGAAGTTAAACTTCTTCTATTCACTTGGGGGTTGCCACTTGGAAGGGTTGACAATTTTTTTTAAATTATGTCGCAAGATATGTCAATATGGGTATCAAATGAAAGGTATTTTCGGTGACATGCCAACTAAAATATTTTCAAGTAAGGTTGCCACCTTAACGCAGTATATTTGTATATCCGGTACTATCTCGAGAACCGCTTGACCGATTTGGATATAATTTGGCATTGAGATACCATGACTGATTCTAAGACTATCTACTTGGGTGCTGCCACTTGGAAGGGTTGACATGGTTGCCACCTATCTCATATTTTTTAAGTATTGGGTAAGTATGCCAATATGGGTATCAAATGAAATGTATTTTCGCCGACATACCAACTAAAATATTTTCAAGTACGGTTGCTACCTAGGGTTACCATTTTACCGTATTGTATTGTATATTTTTGGCATCATATTTGGATTATTTTAGGATCATTTAGGGGTAACTTTGGGATAATTTTGGGGCTTTTTTGAGATCATTTTGGGATCATTTTGGGAACATTTGATGGCCCTTTGGGATCGTTTTGGGATTATTTGAGGGTAATTTTGGGATTATTTTAGGTCATTTTTGGATAATTTTGGGGTCATATTTGGATAATTTTATAGTACATTTACACTGCACCAAATTTGGCGCTTGTGTTTTTTATAAAAAAAATTTAGATAGAACACCCCAATAGTTTTTCGAAAATTTTTTTTTTTATTTAATCTACCTACAAGTTAAAGGTTTTGTAGGTAAAAATCGTAGTATTTTTTGAAAATCGTACTTAATCTCTAATATTTCTGCACAATTGAGGAAAATAACTTAATATGTGGCGTATTCATAGTCGAAATAAAGTAGGCTGTTAGGTGCAGCTTTTTTTGACAGTTTGACAATTGAAAATTGTGTCAAAACGCCACAACTAACCTTAAGCACCTACTTAATTTTGATTATGAATGCGCCCATAGTCTTAATAGCTAGCTTAACTTTAAAAGTCTGCAGTAGAAATGTATTTCTATTGAATAACAATAAAACTTAAACACGTACATATGACACAAAAATACTTAGTTCTTTTCTAGCACTTTCCATTTCTATATTTTGTTAGTTTATATTTTTTGTTACACTTCTTGCGCTTATTTCATTTTAAAGCTTTACAGGTATTTAGTTTAAACCAATTAAAGGTGCTTTATTTAGTATATTAAAAGTTTAACTTATGCTACTTTTCCGCGAATTTTTGGACCAAAATTTTTTTGTTTTTTAATTGACGTTTGTGTGTCAAATCTTTAAGTTACACATTGAGCCTTAGAGGCGAAAAAACGTAAGCGGCAAAAAGTAGACTTGGCAAACTGATTTTTTTTATGTAAACCAAAGGTTAATGAAAATTTTCTTTGTTGAAAGTTTGTAACGGTACTTTCGAAAGCTGCGAAAGCGTATATTCTAATATTTCGAGCTTTTCGTCATTTTGAATAATAACATAGGGTCTTATTAACTATTCCGTCGGCGCTCGACTCGATACAAACCGTTAAATTTATCGGAATTCGGTAGATAATTTCGATAAATTTTGTGATTTCTATCGAGTTTCCCGTTCCAACGGAATTTTAAAGAAATACAATTTTTTTGTACAGTCTAATATGCCCACAGCTATTGTTCCAAATGCCAACGGCTGCCGCGCACTCCCATTTTAATTATTAAATAAATACATTCATACTTGATACTCAATCTTAGAGCTAGAAAGCGATCGATGGCACTATCGATAGTTTTTTTGTGGGGCACTATCGATGTTTTTTTACCGTTCACCGACACAACATTATCACCTGATCCAACTCCTTTTTGGAAGCAATGAAGCGTAATCATAGTCGAAATAATGGTGCAATAAACAGGTGACATACACCCTTGCAATCATAATTTGTGTAATGTATTTTGTTGTTTTACTTTGTGAGCGTACTGTCAAAATTGCACTGAAAAATGGGCATTATGTCAAAATTTGAGAAAAAACTTTATAATCAGCTGTCTCATTCCACGACCTTCTAGTTTGAACCATAAACAATGGTCGAAATAACAAAGGTACCTAAAGTTAGAGACAGCTTTTTGATAGATAGACTGTCGGAAATTGTGTCTAAAAGCTACCGGTAACTTTAAGTACTTTTTTTAATTTTGACTATGAATAAGTTTTGTGTTGTTGAAAATTGTATGTTGAAATAATTTTTTGAAAGTTATAAAATTCTTCGACATTTACTTAAATTTTCGATAGTATCGATACTATCGATAGTAAGTTCTGTAAATATCGAAAATATTGCAAGGCGGCAATAACGATAGTTTTCCAGCTCTACTCGATCCTGTCTCACATACACTAATATACCTACATTGAATTAGCTTCTCAAGGCTACATTTAGCCTCTCCACTAACTTCATATATTTTTATACAAATTTTTTTTCTCGATACACTTTCAAGTATACATATATCTATCGAAAAAAGTAAACTTTACAAGTTTCTTTTTTTAGTTCATTTTCGCTTACATCTATCTCCGTCGTAAATTTGTTACGGTACTTCCGAAAGTTACGAAGCTTTTCCGTCGAAACAGGAAACTCGCTAGAAACCAGGAAATTTATCGATATTTTCTACCGAATTCCGATAAGTTTCGTGACTGATAAGTTGATAGACCCCGAAACTTTCACAAAGAATACATATGGTTACAAACTATCGATCCATATCAAAAAGTAAAAATCAACTATCGTAAGCCCTCGATATTATTCTCGTGATTTGTTGCTCCTGTTAGGTACATTTATGTCCCAATTAATACTTCATATTACTGCGCACATGCGCACGTTTACGTATTATCTCCTTCAAACATTCACCATCCGCACTGCGATCCAAACATTTGCGCTCGCCGCGCAATACATAACATTGTGATGGCATAAAATTAAAGAAAACTTGTCCTATCATATCGGATGTCTCATCATTATTCATTTTCAAACAAGAACGAAAACGACGATCACAACTACAATGTGATATTGTGTATGGACGAAAATTGAAATATTCAAAACGTGTAGTAAAAGCCGGTATAAATGAAGGACAAAGATCATGACGCCTGCAACATCTATCAGCATCGGCAGCACCACCAAGTTCATTGTAGGTATCATTCGCAATATTGCCACGCCCACACCAACGTGTATGCGGCGCAATGAACCATTCATCGAAACCGCGGCGTTTACGGCTCAACGTGCGTGCACCAGCACTTGTTTGATGAGTTTCAACGTCATCGATATCGACGTTGTCACCCTCTTCATCGTCATCATCGTTGATCTCGATGTCGCTGTCATGGCTGCTGCTGTCCACACTTTGGCTGCCATTGTCGCCTTCAAAACCACCGTCATACGCATCGCTACTTTCGTATGTATTAAAAATGCTACTCTGATCAGGCCATATCTTGCTGCCATATGTTGTTGGCGCCTTGCCAGTCACTACGTCATCGTCTTTATCGTATGATCCATGCGGCAATGAACGCCAATTACCCAATGCAGCAGTGTTTTTATTTTTCTTATTTTTGCTGCCTTCTACGTATGCGTTGTTGTAGTTGTAGTCCTCTGGTTTCATTGATTCACTTCTTCGTTGGCTTTTGTCTTTACCGGCAATTATATTGACACTACTACCTGCATCACTATCTTTTCGACTTTCTGGTTTGTGGTTGTATGAGGGTTTTAGGTATTTTTCTTGTTGTTGTAAAACTTCCACTTGATTGCTATGATTGTATTCTGCACTATAGGGCAAATATGCTGACCATGTCTGACTTATGTATAGCGAAAATAATACCAGCACAATGTTCTGCCACAGCATTTGAAAACTTTTCATTATGAATAACTCGTAAACCACTATCGATATACACTTTAATCGATTTCTAATAATCAAAAATGTAACGTTTATTTGTAATCACTTCCTTTTCCGTTGTACCGAAAAACAACAAATATGAACTTGTTCCGTTCTATGTAGTTAAGTAATTGTTGTTCTACACCTCTAGTACGCTCTAGCTATTAGCTCCTCTTTGGCGGTTGACTGTATGACTAAATGCCCCACAGCCAATCACTTCGTTTATATACCTATACCACAAACAAAAGTACTTCTGATGAATTCAATGAGTATAGCGAGCTAAACGTACAACAATGAGTATGAGAAAACGACAAGCGTAGAGAGATAATTGAATTTTATTTATACGAGCATAAAGGCGTTCCCTTTAGGAAAGTGGGAAACTGTTTGATTTATTTTAATTATGTGGATGATCTGTTAGTAGAAAGGGGGTCCTTTTACCTCTAACCGGAAATGGTATCAGATGCCAAGGTTATGCAGACGACATAGTAGTCAGCACCTGGGTGACCGAGCTTTCTCGGTGCTATCAATTTAGGGCTAACTTTACTTACCCAAAAAAATCCCAAAAAACCCTTAAATGTTCCAAAAATGATACGAAATTGAACCCAAAACGATTCAAAAATGATTCCCAAAATGACACCAAAAACACCCTTAAATGTACCCTAAAATGATCTCAAAATTATCCATAAATGTTCCCAAAATAATCTTAAAATAATCCCAAAACGACCCCAAAAGACCCTCAAATGTTAGCAAAATTACCCAAAAATTATCTTAAAATTATCCCAAAATGTTCCGAAATTACCCCAAATTAATACAAAATTGAACCCAAAATGATCTCAAAGTAGCCGCAAAATTATTCCAAATTGACCCCTAAATGATCTAAAAATGATCCTAATATAACCCAAATCTGATCCCAAAAATAAACAATACAAAACGGTAAAATGGCAACCCTGGGCGGCTACCTTACTTGAAAATATTTTAGTTGGTATGTCGGCGAAAATACCTTTCATTTGATACCCATATTGGCATATCTAACTCTATAATTTAAAACAATTGAGATATGTGGCAACCCTGTACTCCCCCAAGTGGCAGCCCCCAAGTGGATAGTATTAAAATCAATCATACTATCTATATGCCAAATTTCATCCAAATCGGTCAAGCAGTTCTCGAAATAGTCCGGATATAAAAATACACTGCTGTAAGGTGGCAACCCTAGGTGGCAACCCTACTTGAAAATATTTTAGAGCACTCTATGTGATATCGTGCAGAGAGCATTAAATCTAACAAAATAGTGTTGTGCTCGAGTGGGCCTTAACATAAACGCCAGCAAAACGGTCATAGTTCCCTATACAAAGAGAAGATCTTTTCCGGGACTGAGGACCATTACACGACGCTAAGTTACCAATGCAGAAACATGTCAATAACACGACTTCCAAGGCCGACAGGGCAATTATGGTGTGCAGAAGAATCGCGGGTAAATCCTGGGGATATAGCCCGAAGGTGCTGACGTGGACTAGTGCAGATCGGTCCCCATACAAAAAAAAAAATTTTCCAGTCCACCCCAAGGATTAAAGAAATTTTGAAGGCGATCCCAAAAAAATATTTTTTTTTGCCACGCCCTCCCCCCCCCCCGATGGGCTATTTACTTTGTTTGACACTACATCGCCATTTTAAGTCAGATTTTAATGAGCCTGTACGACAATTCTTACCTTAATCATTTTTTACTCCGAGGTCAAATTCCAGTAGTGACTGTCGGTATCTCGTTTCACATAATATGATGTGATGCGTATGGCGGCTTCCAAGCCATAAACAACAGTGACGGCTCATTAAAATCGACTTAAAATGGCGACGAAGTGTCAAAAAAAGTAAGTAGCCCATCAGGGTGGCGTGGTAAAAAAGATTAAAAAAATTTTGGGATCGCCTTCAAAATATCTTTAATCCTAGAGGTGGACTGGAAAAACTTTTTTTGTCGATCCACCCTAAAGTACACCATGATACATAGTTAGACCCATAATAATATACGTAGCGGTGGCATGGGCACCCAGATCAGCCTTAAGCACGGTGCAGAAATTACTCACCAAAATCCAGCGTTTGGCCTGTGTATGTTTAACAGGAGCCATGCGTACATGCCCTACTGCGGCAATGGAGGGGCTGCTCGATCTGAGTGTCCCGCACATAGTGATCGAACCGGCAGCCAAACGAACCATGCCGAACATAGCAAGGGAAGGAACTGGCAGAGGAAAAGTAATCACGTCCACTGGAGCAGACATACTAATAAAGCAACTCTCGATCTGCCAACTCCCTAGGGACGATATCACAAAAACCATGAGATCCGAGAAAAAATTCACCTGGGACGCTTTCAAAGTGGAAAGGTTCCACCAGGACAGGGCCCTGCTATGGTAGACAAACGAGTCAAAGACCCCCGAAGGGATTGGAGCCGGTATAACAGGCCCCCGCTCCAACGTGTCCATACCTCTTGGAGAATGCCTGATGGGCTGCGTCAGGCGAAGGAAATGATGGGCGGTTACAATACTAAACTATCCGAAATTGTAATCGGTCTGTCCAAGAACTACCTTAGGTTTATCACAGGAGTCCTCACAGGTTACTGTAGGCTCAAAGCCCATATGCACAGATTGGGCATCGCATCCAGCAGCCTGTACCGCTTCTGTGATGGGGTACGATGTGGGAACAGGAAGAGGCTGGTGCTCGGCATTGCTCATATCTAAACTACTCCGGTGGAAGCGAGAGTGTTGAGCTGCTGCGTGAGATGTTGACGATAGGGGCGCTTGATCAACCCTGACCACGTGACGCCCGGGGCGCAGACAGCAAGGGGCCACGAAAGTACTACAGAAAGTACGGCGTCTGTGAATGTCAGGGTTAAGCCCTGAATGGGACAAAATAAACTAAACAGTGTTACATTGAAAGTGACAATCCTTGGCCGGGGTAAAACCGCGGATGGTTCCACTGCCCAGAAGACCATGGCGATGTCCTGGGTTTTCTGCTGTAAGAAGCGACTGTCTGTGTAAACCCGGTCTACACATAAAAGTAGAAAAGTTTTGAAAAAAAAAATCAAAAAATGGTACTTATCCAACTAAAATGATACTTTTTTTGTTGAAATTGTGGAACCGAAAAAGTTTGGAGTGGCAACCGCGTCAAATTGAAGCACAGAACGAAAATCGATAAATACTCACTCATCACTCATAAACATTTCTTCAGGCTATTTGCTATTTTTATAGTATTTTATTTATCTTTCAACAATTAATTTAAATACAAGTCACTTTCTGTGTTTTATGAAGTGCACACAATAACAATTTAACTGCACTTTATTGTTTTTGTTTGCTACACGCAATGCAAAATTCACAAAATAGCACAGGCAGACATGCTAGACAACAACAACATCAAATATTTCAGCAAGGGCACTCGCATCATCATCATTACACGGAAAACAATAAGTCACCAACAACAACTATACCGCCCAATTCATTAGCAATACCAAAATCAAGTTATGTACCCGCCCCAGCTTCCACCACATCCGAAGATACAGACTTCCATGAATCCGATGCCAGGTATGAATGTGCAATTTGTATACATTGGCTTAATGAACCCGTGATCACAAAATGCGGTCATCGGTTTTGTAAATCTTGCCTCACAGAATGGCTTAACAATCATAATCAATGTTGTCCATTGGACAATACTAAACTAACTACCGAACATGATATATTTCCTGATAATTTTACTAGACGCGAAATCGAACAACTGAAACACAAGTGTCCCAACTCACCATTAGGTTGTGCAGTAGTGGCATCACCAATTGAAGTCGATCGTCATTTGCCCACATGTCCATATCGGAGGTTAGAAAACGCCGAAGAGAAGTGTCCATTTGCAAGTGTTAAATGTGATTTTGTTGGACGTCCGGAAACGAATGCGTTAGAAGAACATCTCAAAGAGGATATGCCGCATCATATGCAATTAATGTTGCAAGCATTTCAGCAAACTGCCATATCCACTTGGAATCCGCAAAAGAGCACAGCACTAGCAACTGGTGGTAACAAGGTGAATGGTGTATTACCACCACCACCACCCCAATATGCCAATGAAGCCGACGAACAGCTCATACAAACAATGTATCAACGTATTGTCGTATTGGAGCAACGCGTGCGTGAACAGGATGTTAAATTGGATAATCTAAGCAGACAACTCCTGACACACAATCAAATCGATCCACGTTACAGTAATGGCACTATCGTTTGGGAAATCAGAAACTTTCGCACTGTAGTCGAACAATTGCGTACGGATGCTAATAATTTGCTTTATTCAAATGATTTCTATACCACACCGTATGGCTATCGCTTTTGTGCGCGTCTCAATATACAACCCGAGCATGCTAGTTTTCTAAGTTTACATGTACATTTAATGAAATCTGAAAATGATTTCCATTTAGATTGGCCATTCAAGGGGCGCATACGGCTGTGTTTGATACATCCTCAGGATGCTAGCAACTCACAACACGATACAATTATGACAAATCCAAAATGGTTAGCTTTCCATAAGCCACAAGAGCGTATAAGTACGCGTGGTTTTGGTTATGTAGAATATGCTAAAATTGCTGATATTATGCATAAAGGCTTTTGCGAGGATGATAAAGTAGTCATTAAAATACAAATAAATATAGTTTAAATTTTGGGTTGGGCGTATTTGACTACCTATGCAATTGAACAGTCAATAGGTGTAGATGTGGCTAATTGTTCTACATTTAAATAGCGTCAATTTAGTATATTGGCAACTGAGCACTTTAAAGCTGAGCCTTAAGCATGGAAGTGATTCAGTATCATCTTTTAAGTAAGTCAACTTTGAATTTGCTTGATAATCCTAATTAACGTACGGTGTGTCTGAGATATAAGGGCAATAGTGGATACTTCGATGTTAGTCTCACAGAGCTCAATTGCATTCAAAAAGTAGCTACACTTAAGTATTTATACAGTGAATATGATTATTAAAATAAAAAGATATTTTAGTACTGAGAGAAAATTTTAGCTTAATTTTTTAAAATATTGTCAATATGTAGTCAAAGTGTTAGGATTTTACAAAGATCAAGTAAACTCAAGTAATTAGCTGCTTGTTTATTCGGATTAACATACCGTCTGTCGGAGTGTAATAACAATAGCGAGTATTGCGATTTACAAAAAACTTAAATCTTACAGGGCTTAAATGCATTTAAAAAGTACACTTAGTATTTATAAAAAAATATTGTAGCAATTAAAGAAAATCATAAAAGAACTTTAAAATGGCCATGTACTTAAGTAGAAAAATTTTAAAATGGGTACATCACATCTAAATCAGTTTTATAGCTATTTTCCTTATTGTTCAAAATGTCTAATGTGATTTTTCAAAAACGTAATCTTATATCGCACACCTAGATCTAAATAGCGTTAAACTTAAATAATCACAATGTTCAAAAAATGCTCTCTGCTACAGATCGGTTTGTATTCAAATTTTTAGATTTTTAGTTACTCCCTTTAGTACTAGGTGTGCGGTATTATTTTTAAGGTATTATGATTCCATGTTTAATTTCTATACCAACAATTGCATTGTATTGTAGCTTAAGTCACGTAAATTTTAAAGTATTCATGACTAAATCTTACATCAATCTTCCTTATCCCTAACAGAACCCCATAGCCAGATAAGTCAGCGTATGAAACCCACCTTACGAAAATCAATGAAAAGGCTAATTTACCAGTACTATAATCGATTACATTAATTTCCGTAAATTTGGTTGGAACTGATTAGCGTTATGGGTATGGCGTTAGCGATAAGGAAGTATAATTGTCGCTTAAATGAGCTCAAGGCCAAGAATAAGAATTTGTATGCATAATAATCAGTTTAATTGAAATAGGAGAGGAGCATGTTTATTCAAAAACTAAAAAGAAAAAAATTAAAAACAATAAAAATTTTCATAAAAATTATTTTTCTTTGCCTTGAGCTCACTTTAATTCATGGATCCCATATTTCGTCATGGAAAATGTATATTTTAAGAATTTTTTTATTTAAATTGCATCAGAATTTGTCAGAAATCATTTCAAAAGTCCACTTTTTTTATCTGAAAATATCTTAAATTTCTATTAAATTACATAAGTCGGTATTTCGCAGTGCCCATATACATTCCATATACATAAAATAGAATCTAGATTTACTCATAGCTGTAAACATACACAAATTTTGTATGAAAAATGTTGCCTTTTTTGGGTTTTTTTACGGCAACTTTAATCGCACAAAAATTTATACAAAAAACGGATGAAAAAAAGCAATACTAAAAGTATTTGCCTATAAAAAACATTATATAGCGTTTATAAAATATATACAATTATTTACTTAAGCAAATGTAAACAGTAAAGTGAATAAAAATAAATAAAAATTTCATATTTCTTGGTTTTCTTAAATGTTTTTAAAGGCAGAACTTGAAAAATTATGCCAAGTATAGCAAAAATTCAATTCGAAACTTTTTAAAAAAAAAATTTGTTTTAATTTTTTTGTTGAACAAATTTTGATTTTTTTTTCGCAAATAATTTGTTTTTGAAAACACAAATTTTTGAATTTAAAACTTAGCAAAGAAACATTTTTTATTATTATTGCCGATTTTAAAATTTTTAGTGTCATATATTTTCATTGTTGTATTTTTTATCTCATTTTTTTTTTTTTCAAAAAATAAGTTTTCTATGAAAAATAAACAGATTGATTGTCCGAATTCAGCTCGCCCGTTTTTAAAGGTTTGGGAAATGAATCCGTCACATTCATATGTACATACCTTCGTAGTGTGTAGTAAGAAAAAATAGTTGTATGAGTATGAATTTTATTTATTTATTATGCGGGAAATATACACAATACAAAGTAGTAAACAAAATTATTTTAGACTTCATAAAAACCAAACAGATTTATAAAGCTGCTGCTATTATTGAGAATATACTAACAAAATTCGTAATGCATGATGGATCATTAAAAATTAAATCAAATTCCTCTCCAGCCAAGTTCAAGCATTATAAACCTTCTTTTCGTTTTTTATAAATACATGCGTTGATGGTTTTGATTTTTGAACATACATACATTACTTATGTATATTTGAAATGTGCCAGCAAACTATTTCTATGGTGACCTTAAACTAGCATGAAAATTCGATATTTAAAATTAGACCAAAGCACATACACACATACGCACATGCATGCGTAATACATATTGTGTATGTACAAAACACAAAGTGATAAAAATTATTAATTAATTTAATCCGTTGTAGAGCCTTATGCACTCATCACATCCACACCCATTAGATCATCAGCAATGGAGTTGGCTGCAGTTACAGTCTCGATTGTAGTAACGACCTGCACTGGACTATCGATGAGCGAACTTGGTATTCCCATATTAATGCTATTACCCATATTCTCTGTAATCGGTATTGGTATTGTACTATTATCAGCCATACCGCAACGATTCAACGCTGCATCATGGCTGCGCATATGTGCATTTAAACCACCGGTTTGCGCAAAACCTTTACCACATACTTTACATTCATGTTTACGATCTTTCGAGTGTAATTTTTTATGTACACGCAATGATTTCTTACGCTGAAATGTTGATCCACACTGATCGCATGCAAATGGCCGTTCGGGACGATGTGTTACCGCGTGTACATTTAAATCGTGGAAACTATAAAATGCTTTGCCGCAAACGTCACATTTTGCCGGTCGTTCACCGGTATGTCGACGCATGTGTGCCTTATAGACGCCATGATCACGACAACGTTTACCGCATATCTCACATATGACGGGTCTTTCGCCGGTATGACGTAACATGTGTGCCTTTAACTCTTTGTCGGTAAAGAAAGCATTGCCACATTCTTGACATTTGTGCGCCTTAATGCCGGTATGACGTATTTTGTGACGTTGCAGATTACCAGTTTGTGAGAATTTTTGGCCACAAATATCACATATAATACCAGTATGCTTCCACATGTGAGCCTTTAGATTTCTTTCGGCCCTAAATAGTTCACCACATTCGTTACATTTTATCTTAGGTTCGACTTTCGGTTCTTTCACTTTTTTCGGATCATGACATAGTCGACGGTGAGTTAGCAAGCTACGTTTGGTTTTATATGAACGCATACAATCTGTGCATGGATATGGAAGATTATTAAGATCATCATCTGCCCTCGGTAATTTTTCAATCTGGAATATAATAAAAATTAAGATTTATGTCTTTGTCTAGCTATTGCTGTTGTTGCTATTACATAATTAAATAAAATAGTTAAATTTGCTGTTAAAAAGCGATTTAATTAAACTAGTCAAGCCCTTGGGCGGGTTTTAATAGGAGTAAGAGGAGGCACAAATCCTGTGCTTACTGGACTCATATCCGAAAAAGAAGTGCCAACATGAGTATAACCCTACTTGGTCCACCACGTCCCATTCTTTGAATGGAAGCGCCGAACAGGAATGTTGTTTGTTGGATTATAGGCAGGTGTTCATTTTTTGTTGTTGTAACGAGGTTTACTCCTACCCACCGCGTACTTTTCCCTAGCCTTAATCGTCATCAATATCTTCTAACGGGAGTCCTAGGAAACTAGCTGTTTCAATAGGGTTGGACCAAAGGGAGATGGGTGTTAGAATAGTGGGCTCCGCAGGGCAAGTGAATAGGTGGTTGGTATTATGGGGGACGAGCCGCATGCCGGGCATTCTTTCGGCACATCAGGGTTCACTTTTTGTTTTTCTTTAGCTTCGTACCTGTCTGCGGGGGTGGGCATTCGGTTTTGATTCAAAACCCTGTGGCTAACCAACACCGTCTGCGCGAAACCCCCACATGAAAAAATTACTCTTACAAATCTTAAATGCTTACTTACATCGTCGTCAGTTGACTCATATGGACGCCAGTCGTCATCATTTATATCTGCATCTTCACCGCCTGAATTGCGATCACTAGAAATTATATCTTCCTTGGGTGCAATCTCTGCCTTCGCGACTTTTTTAGATTTTGTCGATCTAGTGGGCTTTACATCAGCTTCCACAACACTTACTTCCACATCCAAATTCTGCAAATCAATAAAATCAAATGGTTTTTCATCAACTATGTGTTCGTCCCTATCTTGATCCGAATCGGCTGCATCAAAACCAACTGAATCGCCACCATCACCACTAATATATTCCTCTTCGCTTTTTATAGGATCTACATCAGTTTTAATTGTCTCTTCTAATGTATTTTTCTCGAGCTTGGGGGTCAAGTGTTCGACTTGAAAATGCTGCGGGAATTGCTCGAATTCCACTTTTACCCCACACAAGGAGCATGCGACATTGTAATTATTGGAGCTCACGCAATAGATTTCGCCACATTTGAAATTGTGAAATTCGCTCGTATCCGGCGGCAAAAGTTTCAGCATTTTTGTGTTGTTTTTATTGTGAAATTTACTCTTTTATTTGGTCAGCAAATGTTAAATTTATTAAAGTTTGTAAAATCCACGACAACCTAAAAAAATTTATGTCAAAAAATAGGCGAGGTGCTGCCAAGTCACGAATGCATTAGCGCATGGTGTTGCCACCATTTTTTATTCGCGGGTTTATTTCAAAATGGAGTCTTTTTTGGCTTGTATTTTTGGAGAGAAAAGAACAAAAATAAATGTAATTATACATTTACACTGCACCAAATGCGTCGCTTTTGGCGAAGTTATTTCGAGAATGTTTGCCCGCAGAATGAATTTGTTTGCCAAATTAGATGAATTTAATTTAATTTGGCCTAATTTGGTGATCAAATTCAATCTGCGGATGAACGGTATCGAAAAAACGTCGGCAAAAGTGACGCATTTGGTACAGTGTAAACGTAGCTTAAGTTAAAATATTTTGATAAAAATAAAGTAGAATAATATGAAGTAAAACAAAATAGAAAAATAATATAAAATAAAATTAAAAACAATAAAAATAACTCAACAAATATGTAAGATAAAGTGAGTTGATATGAAATAAAAAAAAAAAATAAAAAAAAAAATAAATAAATAATTTAAAAATTAATAAAAAAAATTAAATATGTTGATAAAAATAAAGTGAAATAATACATGTAAAACAAAATAGAAAAACAATATAAAAAAATTTGAAAAAAAATAAACTCATCAAGTTTGTAAGATAAAGTGAGTTGATATGAAATAAAAAAAAAAAAAAAACTAAATAATTTAAAAATTAATAAACAATAAATTTAAAAAAAAAATTAGAAATAAAAAATAAAAATTCAATTGAATTATTAAAAAAAAAAAAAAAATAAAAAAGTAGGGTAAACTAAAATTAAAGTTAAGCTGTAAGGAAGAGAAAGGAAAGAAAAAAGAGAAATTTGAATTAAAGGAAATCAACGAGGGGTAAAGAAAAGAGACAATTCGGCTTTATTGAATTTTCCATTGAAATAAAAATAATATGTGATTTTGTATGTTACTTAAAGTTGTTTTATGTTGTTTAAATAAATTTCAGACATCCCTGAGGAAGGTGCAAAATGTACCTAAACGCGAAGGAGTATAAAGGAGAAACTCTGTTTTCTGCTTAACCCTTCACCGGCCCAAAAAGCTCCCAAAAGATTTTAAAATATTATATTGAAATACTGGCCCTATTTTTTTTTTTTTTTTGTACAAAAAAAAAAGGACGTGTGGCACTCGGGGTCTGCCGCGGTCAAGCTATTTCATATCACTTTTTATCAACTTATGCAAATATGTATAATATTTATGAAAACTCAATGAGCATATTTCTGACTTTAGTAGCAGTACAGCCTAATGCACCAAATGCGTCAATTTTGGCGAATTTATTTCCAGAATGTTTGTCTGCAGAATGAATTTGTTTGCCAAATTAGACGAATTTAAGTTAATTTGACCTAATTTGGTGATCAAATTCAATCTTCGGATGAACGGTCTCGAAAAAACTTGGCCAAAAGTGACGAATTTGGTACAGTGTAAATGTAGCTTTAACCTGTTAACAGTATAGCCTATACAGCTCAAATTTTATGTAATCGGCCTGCTGCTAATATCAGTACAACGTCACACTGTTAGTAGTATAGCCTAAATGTAGGCAACGCTTACAGACAATAACATGACATCACGCTTTCAAATTTTCTGCTTACAGATACAATTTTAATGTAATGTAATGTACAGCTCCAATTTTATGTAATCGTCCTGTTGCTAACATTAGTACAACGTCATACGCCTAAATGTAGGCAACGCTTATATTTATTTTTGTCAAGTTATGTTGCTAACGCCGAAAAAAAGTCCGTTACGAACTTTTTTTACATTAAGATTTTTTCATTTCACTCCCACAGCCAAGGCCTGCGATAAAATCTATGCAATTATTGCACCGCTTGTAAAATTTATAGTGGGTTTTGCAATAGTGCTGCCATCTACATACAAATAAATGTCTATTCTATTTGTAAACAAATATCGATTTTTGTGTATTCAATTTTATATACATAGGATTTGCTGAAAAATTCTCGGCAGGCCGTATAAATAAAATTAACAGCAAAATAGCGGTAAGTACTTGAAGCTTGCTTAAAAAAAAAAATAACGTTTTAATGTCGTTATACCCAATTACAGCCATACAAACCAATAAACAATGGCAGATTCGTCTACAACGGTTAATGCAAGCGAAAAGATGGCGACTTTACTCAAGGAAGCAGAAAATTTAAAAATTAAACTTGAGGAAGAACGTGCCAAATTGAACGATGTCAGCCTTTCAACGGTAGCAGAGCGTCTCGAACAAATTGCTTTTGTTAATATAAAACCACGTAAAGTTCTTAAAGGTCATCAGGCTAAAGTATTGTGTACCGATTGGAGTCCAGATAAACGTCACATAATCTCCTCATCACAAGATGGACGTCTAATTATTTGGGATGCGTTCACCACCAATAAAGAGCATTTCATAACAATGCCCACTACATGGATAATGGCGTGTGCATACTCACCCTCGGGCAATTTTGTCGCCTGTGGCGGTTTGGATAATAAGGTCACCGTGTATCCTATAACATCAGATGATGAAATGGCTGCCAAAAAAAGGACAGTTGGTACACACACGAGCTACATGTCTTGCTGTATTTATCCCAACTCCGATCAACAAATACTAACTGGTAGCGGCGATTCAACTTGTGCGCTGTGGGATGTAGAAAGCGGTCAACTTTTACAGAGTTTTCATGGACATTCGGGCGATGTAATGGCTATTGACTTGGCGCCAAATGAAACAGGCAATACATTTGTCTCGGGCAGTTGTGACCGCATGGCTTTCATTTGGGATATGCGTTCAGGACATGTTGTACAATCGTTTGAGGGACATCAATCGGATGTGAATAGTGTTAAGTTTCATCCATGTGGCGATGCTATAGCCACCGGTTCAGATGATAGTAGTTGTCGCTTGTTTGACATGCGTGCTGATCGTGAGGTTGCCGTATTTTCAAAAGAGAGCATAATTTTTGGTGTTAACTCAGTAGATTTCTCTGTGAGTGGACGTTTACTATTTGCAGGCTATAATGATTATACGGTTAATCTTTGGGATACTTTGAAATCGGAACGCATTTGTCTCTTATATGGGCATGAAAATAAGGTGTCGTGCGTGCAGGTATCACCAGATGGCACAGCTTTGTCTACGGGTAGCTGGGATTATACAATACGCGTTTGGGCATAAATGGGCACACAATAATTACTAAGTTAGTTATTGGACATGTTTAAAACAAAAGTTAGGTGTTGTAAACTTGCAAGGGACAAGGGACTAGGTCTTCAGATGTCTATTCACAATTTGGTCTTTTTTGGTACACAATAGTACATGTTTTGGAAAGCTATCTGGAAGGATGGCTGCTTCAGTTACTAGGTGCAACCTAATGTGCCATTTATATGGTTTCTTAAGTTCTCTCGACAGCTTTAGGTTTGATTTTTTTTCCTCTGATGAAGGCGTCCAAGCATGATTCCACGTATTGCATATAGGAATGGCTCAAAGCTTTGTCGAATCTTAAGCTTTTCTTGTTTTTATGCTTTTCTGCAATTACTGGGTATATGTTAAAAATTGTTATATCTTCTCATATATTTTTTATTATTGAGTTGACATAAAAGTTGTACATATAATATTATTGGGACATTTGATTATGTATACATCCCCCCTTGCTATCGCTACTAGGAGCAAAAAAGATGTTTGCATACATATGTGCTTATGTATGTATGTATATATAATTATGTATTTATTTTTGTGCTTTAAATGGAAGTTGTTAAATTTGAGCATTCAAATATTTAAATGTTACAATTATAAACTAAAAAAAGTTTTTAATTATTAAATCTAGTTATACATTGTACTTATGGGACAGAAGACTAGATGTACGCGCCTAAAAAGTCGGTGCCTTCGATTTGGATGAAATTTGGTTATTATGATCTGCTCTGTATAGTATCGCATATCAGTGAAATTTACAGTACTATTCTACTGTTGTGTCCCATATATACGATAAACGTAGTTAGTTGTTATCTACTGGTTTCCTTTCCACTCATTTTGCAAACTTTCTTCCTCCGCTCTATGCTGTCGCATGTGACCAGCCAGTCCTGCCATTTGTGCGTAAGCACGTCCACAAAGCTTACATACAAATTGTTTCACATCTGAATGTAAAAATTTATGATGATATAAAGCTTTAGCGCGTGCAAATGTTGCACCACATACATCACATTTATGTGGACGCTCTGTCGAATGCATGGGTTTGTGTTCGGTAAGCAACGAGGATGACATAAAACGACGTCCGCAAATGGTACAACTAAATGGCTTCTCGCCAGTATGTGAACGTTTATGCACAATCAAAGCATCTTTTTGGCGTGTACGATATCCGCATGTTTCACATACGTAATTACGTTCATCTGTATGAATCTTTTGATGTACTCTTAAACGTGCCGCTGACACAAATGCTTTTTCACAATTTTCATAATCGCATACATGCTCCTTGATACCTTTATGTGATAGCATGTGCACTCGCAATGAACGCGCATTCTTATAGGTACGTTCGCACTGGGTACACGGGAAGCCTATGTGTTCTTTCTGTATGTGTGCATCTAAGGAACGTTGCTCAGCGTACTCTTCGCCACATTGTTCACATTTAAAGTCTTTTGGTCGCAGATGTTTGAGTTGTATGTGCGTTTTTAGTATGCGTTCAGTAGTGTAATGTTTTTGACAATGTTCGCATTGGTATGATTTTGGCTTACGCGGCTGGAAGTAGGGAGATCTTATAAAACTTTCTTATAAATATTAAATGAAAATTATTTAGCTTACCTTTTTTAAAATCTGATTATCTCTATACTGCCCATTTCGCTTGCATTCAGCATCTTCCTTTGTACCATCATCATCATCATCATCATCATCATCTTCGTGGTCATGAAAGTCAGCGTTATTTAAAGTCATCGTATGAGTGCTCTGACTTTCATATTGACTACCATTATCACTATTACTTGCATCTGTGTTGTCCACTTTGGTGTTCAAATTAAGCTGCTCACATTTAATCATCCCATCCAAGATACGCACTGGCTTCACATCTTTTTCTTCATTTACGGCACCGCAAACATTCAATTCGCACAAATATTCTACATTCTCGAATTCTTCATCTTTGATGCATGCTTCCAATTCACAATCGTTATCAGTGTCTATGTCATTTCCATGGAGGTGTACATTTTGGTAATGCAGCATAAAATCGTCATACTCGAACAGTTTCATTTCGCAAAGTGCACAAATGATGGTAAAATTTACTTTGTCGTAACAAATGATTTCTCCACATCTTACGCTGTTTCTCGCTTGTCCATAACTTGTAGGAAGTATACAATTTCGCAGCATCTTTGGCGCAGAAAAAAAAATTGTATATACCTTGAATGAATGTTGTTAAATATTTTGTTTATCCGATCGATTGACAACAAATTGTGACGAAAGTGCTGCCAAATTTGCAAACGGCAAGTTGCCGGAGGCTTTCATCTTTCAGTGTTACCGTTGAATTTCTTAAAGGAGGTTTTACAGTACATTTACACCGCACCAAAAATTGCAAATTTGGCTAAAAATTGCAATTTTGGCGCTTTTTTCCATACAAATCTTATTTGGAATTCCATCACAATTGCCGAACAATACAATCTGCAGTTCCTGCGAATAGCAACCCTGTCTGTGTTCCACATTTAGAATTTTTTACGAAACAGGGTAAACTCTTCCAGAAAAAGACAAAAGCCTTTCTGACTCTTCTGCTATTATGACTCTACAGTTGTTTAAAACGTCCCGTAGTGCATTTTCTTTCGGTGAATTTTTGCGTTGGGGAGAATTCTTGCAGGGAAGTTGAGGCCAAATGCAAATTTGCCAATGTAAACGGTGTCAAACTGGCTTATTTGAATTCGCCGAATTTGGTGCAATGTAAATGTACTATTACACTGCATCAAATGCGTTACTTTGGTCGAAGCTTTTCCCCACAGCATGAGTTTGGTTGTCAAATAAGATAAACGAGATTTGAGATTTTTCAATAAATTTTATGCAGTGTAAATGTATTATTACTCTGTACTTCCCCTACGGGACACTGAGCTTCAGCTGACACCGCACGTACGGATCATCGGTGACAAATGTTTTCAGCGCCGTCGCCATCACTATCTCATGGGGCTCGTGACAAAAGTGATGGTTTTGTGTTGCGTACATGTGATCTTGCATCACCTTCTCTCTTACGGACTTTGGCTATCTATTTAAAATAGGTTCCTCTCTTTTACTCCAATCACAAGTGAACAAAAACATTAGCTCCAGTGACGACACCGATGATAACGTACTTCATCAGCAATGACTCATATACGAAAATTATTTACATCAGCGGTTGTTCAAAATACTATCACCAATGTTATCACCCTTTACAATGTTTAGCCTCGGTAGTGACGTCAGCGCAGCATAATCTATTAATCTATTCAAAAGTCTGTTCTACTCAAAACACAAAAGCGATTCTAATAATACATTTACACTTCACCAAATGCGTCACATTTGGCGAAGTTAAGTCGAGAATGTTTGTCCGCAGAATGAATTTGTTTGCCAAATTAGATGAATTAAATTTAATTTGCCTAATTTGGTGACCAAATTCAATCTGCGGATGAACGGTCTCGAAAAAACTTGGCCAAAAGTGACGCATTTGGTGCAGTGTAAATGTAGCTTAAAACATATCGGCACCTTGTAGTTCGTTTGGACTAATTGTAGATTATATTCAATACAGTAGACATAATATACAATATAAAGACACAAATACATACATTTATATACTTTTAAAACTTTAAAAACTAAAATAAAATTAAATAATATAAAATAAATTAAAATAACTGGAGCATAGCCATAGTCGAAATAACGTGCGTACTAAAATTAGCACCAGCTTTTTCGACAGATAGGCCGCATAGATGGCACTGTTCATATTTGTTTGCCCACATACTGTATAAACCGATTAACGATTAAATTTTTTTTCGTCAACTTGGTAGCACTGCTTAATATTTTGTTGTCAACCGAGCGGATAAACAAAAAAAAAACTCTCTTTATCAACATAGAGCTGCAAAACTATCGATAGTGGCGGCATTCTATATTTTCAATAGTGACAAAAATACTATCGATAGTGCGAAACTATCGTAAAATAAGACAAACCTTGCAATTTTAGCGTTAAATTCGAAATATTTACCTTAATTCAGATCAGAGCTTCACTTAATATTATAAACATCACAAATTTTCAAAGCACTGACACTATCGAAACTAAAGACTATCGCGAAAAAATCGATGCTTCACCAAAGAACTATCGATAGTACCATCGAAAGATTTGCAGCTCTATATCAACAACCAATTGCAAAAGGTAAATTTGGTAAAAGATGCTGCGAAATTGTATATTGCCCACAAGTTATGAACAAACGAGACGAGAGAAAAGATGTGGAGAAATCATTTGCTATGATGATGTTAATTTTACCATAATTTGTGCGCTCTGTGAAATAAAACTTTTCGAGTTTGACGATTTTATACTACATTACCAAAATGTACATCTGCGAGGTAGCGATAGTGATGATGGTATTTGCTCGGATGGTAAATTGGAGGTATGTATAAAAAGTGAAGAACGCGTTAGTGAGGAGCGCTTCAATGCATGGGAAAGTGTATATGATGAACAGCCACCAGTGCGCATACTGGGGAGATCGATAAAGGGTAATAAGGTTTTTAAGTCAACCAAAAAGCCTACTGCGGTAACAGCTTTTAGTGTTAATGATAGTGACTATGGACAACATGACATGAGTGCTGGAACCAATGCATTTGACCGCGAGAAGGATGATGAAGATGATGATGGCACAAATAGTGATGCCGAATGGAAGCCAACTGAGGAGGATGAAAATAATCATATTTTGAAAAAGGTAACTTAAATACTTCTTTGATAGTCAGACGCTTTTATTTTTTCTTTTTCACTTTTAGACGCGTAAACCAAAAACTTACCAATGTGAACAATGCCACAAATTCTATTCGACCGAACGCTTTCTGAAGGCGCATGTAACTATAAAACATCTCCGATCAAAAGATTATAAGTGTGATCAATGCGATGCAAAATTTTCAGCGAAACGTTTATTGGATGAGCATACAGGTAAAGAACATAATGGTTTCTTGTGCACACAATGCAATGGTACCTATAGGACCCGACGTTCATTGCGCGAACATAAGCAACGACAGCATGCGGTCAAAGCATTTAAATGCGATCATAAAAATTGTACAAAAGCATTTTCGACAGTGCCACGTTTGAAGATACATAAAAAAACACATTCTGAGGAACGTAATATTGTTTGCGAAATTTGTGGTTTTCGTACACGTAAACCGCATGAATTAATTGTTCATAGACGAACTCATACGGGCGAGCGGCCATACCAATGTAGTATTTGTGAACGACGTTTCATGTCATCATCGCTACTGAATGAACATCAGGCCATGCATTCTAAAGAGCGCCCACATAAGTGTGATGTATGTGGTGCAGCATTTGCACGCTCTAAAGCTTTATATCATCATAAATTTTTACATTCAGATGTGAAACAATTTGTTTGTAAGCTATGTGGAAGTGCTTATAGACAAATGGCAGGACTAGCTGGTCATATGCGAAAACATAGAGCAGAAGGACCAACCCTACTAACCAGCATCGGATAAATACATATCTGGGAAAATACTAGGACACTAGGTTCATTGTCTAACCATGTTGAAATTGCTAATTCGTGTCGAAAATTATCGAATTATGCGCTGGTATTTCTTCCTTTTTGGTATTCAACAGCAGTCATTTTTTTGATTTTGTTTTACCATGGATAGCACTAGTTGGCAAGGAAGTTTTTAAGCTTAACGAAATTTAATATTCAGCTAGCCAAACGAGTGAAAATATCCACGGCTGAGTGGAAGATCAATCACATTTTTTTCAAACACGTTTCATTGCAGAATTTGTTTGAAGAATTGTCTATCCCGAAATGGATTTTAAAACATTCTATCTCAACTGTAGTTCAAACTAAATTCAAAACTTCTTTTTATTTTATCAAAAGAACTATTTTGAAACAGGGTGATCCCATAGCTGCTGATATATATATGTATGTATCAGAACGTGTAAAGTACTGTAGCAAATGGCTTAGCACGACATACGCATAATAGAAATTTAAACTTTGATATTTTTCCTAGTACAATTTCAAAAAATTAATTTAGGCAGGTATAGTGCTAATTAAAACAGCATAAAATAATAAAATAAAAAAAAAATAAACATACATTAAGCATATAAAAAAAGTATTTCTCTTTTCCCATAACATTAATAGTCTTTTAAGCCTTTTTCCACTTCACTAATGAATTGATCAACACTACACGTGCTAGCATTTGCCTCCACTTTCAATTCCCATTTACCACTTGTTTCGTTTTTAAAACATTTGATTAAGTTGCCATTTAGCGGCGCTACAGGTAAACCACCAGGATAATCAATAATCGCGGTAATTTGCATCTTGTTGCATGCCTCCAAGATACGCTGTAAATAGTTCTTTTTTGGCCATAACTAAATTATAAAGAAGAAAAGTATTATAAATAAAAAGTACGTTAATTTAATACATTTGAACATTTACTTGGCGCCCATTTCCATTATTTTGCATATAAGCTGTTATTACAAATTGCATTGTTTGATAGTCCTTAATCTGAAAAAAAATAATTTTTTTTAATTTTAATGTCAACTTTTTGCTGGCTCAGGGGCCGTTTTCACCACCAGACGTCAACTTTAACGCTCACTATAAATTTATTGGCCAGTCGTCCATCCTCCTGTTTAAATAAAGGACAAATGAAGGGCCGCTTTCTCAAGTAAACTCATTGCTTAAACCCTCAATTGCCCCTGCGGGTTAGGGGTTTAGAATTTGCCAGAGGTGGGCATATCGGTCGTAAGAGGCGACTAATATGCACATAGGTAATGACGTGTTGTTGTTGTTGTTGTAACGAGGTGTAGTCCTGCCCAACGCGTATTTTTTCTTAGCCTAAATGGTCATCAATATCTTCTAACGGGAGTCTAAGAAAACTAGCAGTTTCAATAGGGTTGGACCAAAGGGAGATGGGCGTAGAGCAAGTGAATAGGTGGTTGGTATTATGGGGGGACTAGCCGCATGCCTGACATTCCTTCGGCACATTAGGGTTAAGCCTGGATATGTAGGAGTTTAATCTGCTACAATATCCAGAGCTACAATATCAAACGGCGTTGTTATAAAGTGCCGGATCTAATCGAAATGTTTACGTAGATGCGTCCTTGCGGTCCTAGGAGGCGGAGTTAGCTCAAACAGTTGCCTTTTGGGGTGCTGTGGTTTACAGCAATTCAGTAGGTACTGCTTGTTTATCATTTCATTATGCTCCTTAACTGGAAGCACCATCGTAGCGGTTCTGAATGCGGTGTTTTGACAGGCCTTCAACTGACTCTAATGAACGTTTGCAAGCCCCGTCGCCCATATAGACGTGCTAACTCGATGGTTGATCTACGGATATAATGTCTCTCACCTCTCATTAGCCATTTCTCTCCGGATAGAGGGATGACATGACCTAGAAGGTTCCACTGTTCATACGAAATCGCCACCACGACAGTGGGGCAGTACCGCAGCGTACCGGGTTAATATCCGGCCAAGGACTGCCAATTTCGGCATCACTCTCCAATACCTTCTGGGAGTGTTTTGCTGTTAACAACAACAACAGCCCCAAATTAAATTTTTAAGGTACAAAAGTAAAATCTTAGTAGCGCCACTTACCTTGTTTAGTTCTTCTTGTAAATAGACAATACCACGTTTTAAATGGTAGCACATTACCAATTGAAATGCAATAAGCAATAGATCTTGTACAGCATGCTCAGCATGCGTCCATACATATTCCCTGTGTAGTCTAGCGTTTGCACTATTTTTGAGTTTAATGCAGGTACATATATTATTGAATTTAAAATTTTCTATGCTCTGCAAAGTAATAGGAAAGTATCACATTTTTTTCATAATAAAAGTTTATAATCAACTCACCACTTCTTGTACAGAAACATAACGTCCTTTATATGGTATCAGAAACCATACTGTATATTCCATGCATGTTATAAACTCAAACGTTATGCGTACATCATTGAATATTTTTAATGCATCCGTGGCTAACATAACGTCCAAAGCATTCTGTCCAATTAGACAACATGTTGTTAGTTTGCATAATAAATCGCATTCGTTATAGTGATTTTTTAAAAACAGTTTTACAAATTGTCCAAATAATTTTGAAATTTGTTCGCTAAAAATAAAACAATTATATTAAGCAAAAAATTGGTAAAGTCAAGGTTTGGATCAAGCTCAATATCAATATCTACTAAGCACAGCTGAGTGTAAAACTAAAACCGATAAGTATAACAATAGAACTTACTCTCTAGTCATGCATCCATTCAATTTTGTTGTAGTAAACTGCAACCAATTTCCAGTAAAGTCACTGCGTGTTAAATTTGGCTGACGTAAAATATAATCAATATTCGTGCCAAATTTGCCATGAAAGGCATATAAACTAGTTTTTTGCTTAACACCGTTATCAACGGTATATTCTATTACTTCCGGATTGTAACGAAAGTCGCGCAATGCATCAATTCTGTGATAAGCAAGCGCTTGAGATTTAGCATCACCACCACCACTAGATGAATGCAAGCGTTGTTGTCGTTGCCGTTTACGACGCTGTTCACGATCACGTGCCTGCTGTGATGTACACGGCGCATCACTGTCACTATCACTTTGTGCTTCATTACTAGTCCGTTTGGTGGCTGTAGCTGCAGTGGTGGCATCAGCGCCGGTAATGGTGTTTTTAGTTTTATCAGCAGCTAAAGATTTTCTAATTAGCAATACAACACGTACATATCCTTTTTCAAGATTTTTTAAACTTGTTAATGATTCAATGCTAGCATATTGACCGCTACAAATTAATTTGAGTGCTGTGCTAACGGCTTGTCGAATTGGGCAATTGTTACTACCTTGCACAATGTACACACTGCTGTGCTGTTGTTTGAAATTTAATTTCACATGCCCACAGCCAAGTATATTGTAGATTTCTATCTGTAAAACAATTTGTAAAGCACTCGTTTAATATAAGTAAATAAACAATTTTTAAACAAATACCTCGTCGATAAACATTTCCTTCCGCTCAGCTGTCAAACCGTTGAATTGAATTCGTATTCTACTTCCGTGGCGACTTAACAGTACAGTATGAAATATTGGTACAGTACGAATAAAAATGATTGTCAGCTGACACCCCTGCAAGACAGCTGACCTTGAACCTTCATATGAGCCGTCAACTGGAAGAAAGTGCTGAACGGTTATCAGGCCGTGAAGCAAAGTGGTGTTCACTTTTGTGAGCGTAATATGAAAAATCTGATGCATCCATCCACAGTGGCTTGGGATTTGTGTTTAGATTCGTATGTGCACCCTGCTAGACAGTGCTATGACATTCAGTCAGCTTTGTAATGTTGCCTTTGAAAACGTGATAGAAAATCGTGATGTAAATATCAGCTGTTTTATATTTACATCACGATTTTCTATCACTTTTTCAAAGGCAACATTGCAAAGCTGACTGGATGTCAAAGCACTGTCTAGCAGGGCATATATCTAATTGAAACTTGTTTTATTTTTTGTAACTGCTTTTTGTTTTGGAACTGGGCTCTATTTTGACTTCAGTGAATTCGAGAAGGATGAAATATCTATCGACTCTCCCGAAGTATTCCCCAACAAAAAGCTCCGCCGAAGTAGTTGATAGACACCCATATAACCCCTGCGGGTTAGGGGTTTAGAATATGCCCGAGGTAGGCATACCGGTCGTAAGAGGCGACTAATATGCACATAGGTAATGACGTGCTACTCGATGGTTGATCTACGGATATGATTCCTCTCACCTCTCATTACCCATCTTCTTCTTCCTCACGGATGGAGGGATGACAGGACCTAGAAGGTTCCACTGGTCATACCAAATCGCTACCACGACAGTCGGGCAGTACCGCAAGGGAGTACCGCAGCGTACCGGGGTCATATCCGGCCAAGGACTGTCAGCTTCGGCATTACTCCCCAAAACCTTCGGGGAGTGTTTTGCTGTTAACAACAACAACAACAACAGCGTTACTACTTGCGGCAGTTTACAGGGTTGTCACCTATCTCAATTATTTTAAATATTGAGCAAGATATGAAAGGTAGTTTCAGCCGTACTCCATTAATGACATTTTCAAGCGGGTTTTAGGTTTTTTTTATTCTCTCTTATCACTCTCTCGGGAACCGCTGGTCCGATTGGGATAAAATTTGGCATATAGATAATATGATTCATTATCATATTGACCAAGATATCGCAGTACGGGTATGTTATTATTGTTGTAGCAGTACTTCGTCTAGCCTAGTCCACATATAAAAAGTTACATGATGAACCAGACAGGGTTGTACCTACTGATGTGATAGACTACCTTGTGGCACTAGCGGGATCGATTTCGTTGAGCCCGTAGCCATAGGCGAAGTGGATTTAAGTCGCTTCTTACGACAGGCATATCACCCTCGGGCATATTCTAAACCCCTAACACCGGCGAGGGTATCAAATGATAGGCTGTTTTGGAAGTATTCAAACGATGACATTTTAAAGCAAGGTTGCCACATAACATTGCTGCCAAACCGCATTTTCTTATTCTTTCATAATATATATTATATCCACCAAGCTCTCCGGAACCTATTGACCGATTTGGATGAAATTTTGGTCCCTAAACTTTCGGTTTCAATATATCGCTTCTAAGAATTCTATTAATTAATAAAAAATTATTATCACTCCATGTTTTAATAGAAACAAAACAAAATAAAAAATACTACAAACTATTGAAACAGTATTCATCTTTTGATGACAAATCTTATCATTGTGGGTCATCCTCACGATGTCGTCTCATATGACCAGCTAGTCCTGCTAGTTGCGCATAAGCCTGTCCGCATATTTTACATTTAAATTTCTTCTCATCAAGATGCAAAAATTTGTGATGATAAAGTGATTTGGCGCGTGCAAAGGTACGTCCACACACCGTACATACATGTGGACGCTCCGTACCATGTGATACCTCGTGCTCTTTTACAGCCGATTTCGATATGAAATGTTTACCACATACATCACAGCCGTAAGGCTTTTCGCCCGTATGGGAACGATAATGTACTTTAAGCATTTCAGGTGCACGACATGTATAGCCACATTGATCGCATATATAATCCTTGCCTCTGGTATGGGTGCGTCTGTGTGATTGACATTGGCGCTTGGTAAAGAAACGTTTTGTACAATTGTCATAGTCACAGGCAAATCGACGCTCATTTCCATGCGTATGAAGTTCTATGTGACGTTGCTGATTTGTGCGACATGTACATCTTTTATCGCAATACGGACATTTCATACCACCATGTACAGCAACACAATGCTCTTCCAAGCTACGCAACGTTTTAAACTCATCCGTACAATCATCGCATTTGTGCATTTGTATGACACCGTCTGCCTTATCGGGATTATGGAATTTTTCTAAATGCATGCGTAAATTATTTTCATTTTTATATGTACGTGAACATATTTCACAACTGAATGTAGGCGTTGTTTGTTCACCTTTTTTTGGTATTTGCTAAAATATACAGAAGCGTTTTAAACTTGCTAACATACTTAAGAGAGTGCATACTAACCTGTTGCTGTTGATACTTAGGTGGTATATAATCTTCATCATCATCGCCATCCAAATCATTTATCGCTTCGATGTTTTGTCGTTCTATCTCAAGTGTTTGTTGCTCTTCCCATTTAACTATACGTAGCCCAGTTGGTTCATCTTCTTCACCTGCATATTCCTCATCGAAGTCGTCAGGTTCCTCAAAGTAATGTTGTTCAACGCTGTTATCCTCAACATTTACTTCCTCCTTCACACGCGCGGTCGTCATATACGGGGTTACATCAACTAGAACTTCTTCCGTTTTTAACAAATCATTCTCGAAATGTACATTTTTAAAGTGTCGCATGAAATCTTCATAATCGAATGCTTTTAGCTCACAATGCGTGCAGAAAATGGTAAATTCAGTAGCGCTGTGACAAAATATCTCTCCACATTTTGCATTTGCGCTACTTACGAAGGCAGTGCTCGGTAGGAGTTTTAGCATGTTGCGTAGCCAAATAAAACTCTCAAAAAGTAATAAAAAGAAGCAAATACTTTATTTTTCTAAATTCTTGCACAAATTAGTGGATTGGTAATAGTTCACAATGGTGTAAGCATTGTTTACATCGTTTATGCTGAATCGTGCACCAGAAGAAGAAGAAAGTTGAGCACAGCGTAAGCAGCACGTCATCGAAGAAAAATATCGATTATGATTCCTTTCGAATACCATTCCGTAAGCACCCACTCCTGCTAAGGCTACGCTCATACTGCAACCGCCTTTTTCATCAGAGAAATTCGAGCGCGTTCTATTTTATGGGGCGGCCAAAGTTTGTTTACATTCGGGTGAAATCGGGTAGCTCATTTAAAACACATGTGTGCGAACGTGCATTTGCTGCCGAACAGTAAAAGTCGGTTGCAGTGCGAGCGTAACCCAACCAGCAGCGGATAAAATCTTGGGAAATTACGGGGTCGCGTTTACTAAAAAGAAGGATAAAAAAGTGGGTAATTTTGGAATTGGATCAGACAGTGTCAGTGAATTAAGGGTCAAATACATAAAGCTTTGTTAACCTCGCCTGACATTTGCTACCTCAAAACTTTGCGTCCAACTTCAGAGGTATGCTATAATGAACCCTTTGACGCTTCTCATTTATATATTTGTTTTCGTTATTTATTTGTTTGCATTCAGAGTGTATTGGTTAATTTATTAATTTAATAGAGAAAAAATGAATCAATTATTATTTTCTCCAACCTTTTATTCTCTAATTAAAGAACAATCATCATTATTATCTCAAGTTTCTTGTATTGCCGGTTCTACGAGAACGGTACCAGTACTTGTGCTGTACCCATCGTGCCAAAACGACCCGGGCCGTTTTCTTATATCGACCCGGCCAAGAGCAATACACTCGGGGTGACCCTGTCTGACATTTAGGCAGGGCTACACCTCGCTACAACAACAACAACATCATTATCATCTGATTGTCAAAGCAAGCAAAGCAAGAAAACCTTGCTTCAACTTTGAGGACTTTTATTTGCCATGAGTCGTTTAAATGCGTATACTGAACTTTTCTGTAAAAGTCAAAACCGTGGTGGATATATATTCACCATAATTGGACATGGTAACAAAATTTCTGAAAACTACCGTGAATTTCAATGTTCGCTCAATAAACAATATATCGTGACTTATTATTTACATAAAGAAGAAGAAGAAATAATTTGCAGAGATACTAGCTAGATTTTATTTATTTTCCTATAAATATGCGAATATCGTGCGAACTAAGTATTTCGTAATGAATTCAAGTGATGGAGATACATTTGAAAATGTGGCACTCATTGGCGATACAGAGGAAAATAATGAAGCAATAACCAATCTGGACAATCAATGCGGTGTGATTTTCTACAATGAGACGACGCGTGTATTAAAATTCTTTTGTACATATTGTGAGGCTGTAAGCGATAATATTAACTATTTTTGTCAACATTTAAGCGAACATATCAATGACCATGATGCGGATGTGAAAAGTGAAGTATGCAGTGCTGATCTGCAGCACGACGATGCTAATATAGATGGTGGCGAGGTTGCAGTTTTGGACGGACAATCAATTTGTTCCCAGCACTTAGCATACGAAGAAAATCCCCATGTATCCCTGTTGCCTTGTGATTTAGCGGGTTTTGATGAAACTAAGATGGTTGTGGAAGAGTTGGACGAAGCTGAAGAAATTGCGGCCGAAGTAGAGGCGGAAATGCGCCAGGAACTAGAAGAAAGCGATCTTATGATAGAGAAAGATGACGAAAATAGCTGCCTAGATGGGTTTTACGATTATGCACAAGCTGATGGTCAGCTTAGAGATTTGGAAAAGACTGGTATTGGCATTGGAAATACATTGCACACAGATAATGTTGATATCAAAACGTATTTGAGTACAAAGAATAAAAAGAAAAAACGCATAACTACCGTAAAAGTGATTGCCTTGAAAAATCGTGTAGCAGAACTATATGAACGTATCAAAAACGAAGAGGAGCGACGCTCACGCCACTGTGATATAAAAGACGAAACAACAAATGTAAATAGATTGCCCAATGTAGGCACAGATGCTGATGGAATAATTGAAAGCCAAACTGAGCACTCTGCAGAAGCTAATGGAGGCGCAGTGCCAATAAGACATATAATTGGCGAAACTGTAATAACACATTTGCCTCAAACGCAAGCGAAATCTAACGACATAGCTAAATATGCTGATACACCTAGATTAACAACCAAACTAAATAAAAGGTTGAATGAAAACATCGAGGATAAAACGACATGTCCAGCTTGTGGCCGGAAATTTCGCAGTGCATTTAGCTTAACCATACACAAGCGTACTCATTATTTAGAATCCGATAGCCGGGTAAAATTGGCGCATAAATGTTCCGATTGTGATCAGTTATTCAATAAGATTACCGATTTAAAAGAGCACATACAAGAAGTACACTATCCAGATGGTTTCATTTGTAGAATATGCAATCGTAGACTGACAAGTCTAACGCTATTAGAAACACACATGCGCAAGATACATCTCTCGCGACCATTTAATTGTGAAATTTGTCGTAAAAATTTTGATACACGCGATCGTTTCGAGGAACATGTAAAGGCGCACGTATCTGGGCAAACATATCGTTGTCATATATGTGGACGGAAATATAGCACCGAATGTATATTGAAACAACACTTGCATAGACATAAAGAGCAAATACCACAATGTTGTGTTGTTTGCGGTAAGATGACTTTACGTATCACGCAGCATATGAAAATACATGCGCCACGTCCAAAAAAAGTGCTAACTTGCAAGGCGTGTGGTAAGGTATTCAATTTTAGTTCTGGTCTAAGTCATCATTACAAAGTTATGCATAAACTGCCAAAGCAGCAGGCGAAATTAAAACGTGAGCATGCCGTTGATATGTCGTCTAAAAATGTTGACGTACAAATAGCTGGAGAAGAGGTAGTGCAGCATAGTGTAGAGCTTGCTTTGGATGCCGAAGCGACGATAATCGAAAATACAACGGAAATGCAAGAAAAGGAGGAAGAGGCGAAACGTGTTATTGTCGAGCTTATACAAAATGCGACATATACATCATTTTTTCCTGAACATTTCAACAATTCAATAGACTGTGGTCCGCCAATTGCGCGCGAAGAAACCATATCGGCTGTAAATAGTATCGTTAAAGAGGAGGATATTTTATGAAATGTTTTTGTAAATTAGTATACCTGTTGAAAATTTGTTCATTAGGCTGAGCCCAAACAAAAATTTTAGACATATTTTTTTTTGTTAAATTGATATTGGGGCGTATTGAGAAAAAAAGTAGATGGGCTATTTAAAAACAATCTTAGCTTTCTTGAAAAAAACAACTGAATGCAGAGGTTTTTTTGAGAATAATGTTTAAATAGTGCAATCTTCCACGCAGAGGTTTTTTTTTTCGAAAATATGCAATTTAAAAAAATGTTTTGGCTCCCTCTAATGTTTATCAACATGGTTTGACTGTTTAATATAGATTAAATTTTTATCATAGACACATTGAAATACATGTAATCGTTAAAACAATGTTGTAGTTTAAAAGATAAATTAGATCCACGAAGCAAACCGCTAACAAATTTTTTTATCGCCTTAAATCCCTTGAGTTAAATGACAAAATTAATTACGATTTAAAAGCATTTAATTACGTTTCTCTGAAACTGCAACATATTTTAGTACCCTATACATTCATAATTTAATATTCTTTTTATTTATCCAAACGACATATTGGTCCCTCTTCAACCATTTTCAAATCGACCTTGGGTCCAATCAAATCTCGTATATTATTAATGCCGTATTTTATCATGGTCGGTCGTTCCAATGACAGACCCCAAGCAATAACATTTACATTTTCCGGCAAGCCCATTGGCAGCAAAAGCTCTGGTCTGAAAACGCCCGAATTGCCGACTTCAATCCATTTATTAAGTCCTGGATGGAAACAGAATATCTCCATACTTGGCTCCGTGTAGGGATTGTAAGCTGGTTTGAATTCCAGTTTTTCAATACCCAATTTGCGAAAGAATTCATAGAGTGTACCAATTAAATCGCCTAGCGTTAGACCAACATCTGCCACCACACCTTCAACCTGATGGAATTCAGCCAAATGTGTAGCATCCAAAGTTTCATTGCGAAAAACTTTGTCAATACTAAAGTATTTGACTGGTCGAAACCCTTCTGGTTGATTTGCAAGCTTATAGAGCATACGTGCACTTACAGCTGTGGTATGCGTGCGCAAGGTATTGCGTTGCGCCTCCTCCAATTTCCAATCATACACGTAGCCTGTTGAACCATAGCCACCAGACGAATGCACCTTCTGTACACGCTGCATATATTCTTGTGGAAATTTGTAACTTTTAGCCGGATTACTAATAAAGAATGTATCTTGTGCATCGCGCGCCGGATGTTGTTGTGGCACAAAGAGTGCATCGAAATTCCAGAAAGACGATTCAATGTAATTATTTGTGGGCATCTCTGAGAAACCCATTTCTAAAAATATTTGACGAAATTCTGTGCGTACTTTCAGTAGCGGATGTAAATGTCCGCGTACGGGCGCAGCACCCAAAGCGTCGAAATTGTAAGACTTGAATTTTAGGTCCTTCCACAAACCACTAGCTAGCATATCAATTGTTAGATCTGTTTCTAGCTTTGTTAGCGTGGTCGAAAATTCGATACCTTTGCTCAAAATGAAACTTTTTGTTGTGATTTCTTGTAGTAACTTGCGCTTTTTGAATTCTTTTATAACATGTGGTGGTAAGTCACTTTTATTTTTTGAGATCTCTTCAAGCGATTTTTTTACGGTATCTTCGATATGCTCAACTTTTCGTCTAACAAGTGGTGGAGTAGTAGATTTGTCCAACTGAATCCAACCGAGTGCCATAGCTTTACTATAGCCAATCTTTGCGTTGGGACTACTCTTCATAAGTGCATCTTGCGCTATACCGTCGGTGGGCACCGCAGCATACACAGCGGCTTCATGACTACCATTTTCCATAACAATTTGTCCCTCCTCAGTTAATTCCAAGCTTTTGTCCAATGTTGGTTCGGCTACAACCAATTCGCCATGCGCTTGTATGCTCTTCAAAGCGCCGACAATTTTTTGATGGTCAACATCGAACAATGTAGCCAAATCAATGGTGTTAACTTTATCATGGCTTTCCAGATGTTGTAATATACGCTCAGTTAGGTCAGGATGCATGTTTTGTTGGAATAAAGTCACAAAATTTAGCCGAAAAATCGTGTATTATAATGCCAACAAACCGGAAGAAAACAACAACAAATATGTTAAGTGCTGCCAGCGATAAAAGAATTTAAACGCCCAGTTACATAAAACTTTGCCGGTTCCACTTTCATACAAAGTTTCAGGAACGTAAAGCAAATGCTTAAAAACGAGGCGTGCATATGTTAAAAAAGGCAACGACAAGTTAATTCATTGGTGTTTGGATTCCAAAATGACCATCCCATAATTCCGGGATTTTTCCGGATTATCTCAGATATCGTCCAAAAAGTTCGGGAGTAATGGGTCAGTTACACAAAGCTTTTTTTTTTTGGCTTTACCTCAAACTTTGACTTTGACAGAAAAGTTCAGTATGCGTTTTTAAACCAAGCATGGCAAATTGGAGACCTCAAAGTTGAAGTGAGGTTGAAATTTGGCAAACTCTTAAGCGGGCTACTCACCTGCCAAGAAATGTCAAACGCCATATAAAAAGCGCTCAAGAAATGGTCAAGAACTGTTTTCACACGTCAAATTTTCTTGAGCCAATACTCAGTTCATAAGAAAAAATACTACAATTTTCGATGGTTGGCAACGCCGGTTTACCTCAAGAAATAAATATGCTCGTATATATTTCTTGAGGTAAACGTGCAGATTCACGGCAAAGATGAGTATATACTTCGCTGCACATGTTTTATACATTTTTATAATAGTAATCTGCAATAAAATGGAAAATGCCGTAAACGTCAAATTTTCTTGACCAGGCACAAGAAATATATGCTCGTTTTTTTCTTGAGGCATTTCTTGGCAGGTGGGTAGCCCGCTTTAAGGGTCAAATACATAAAGCTTTGTTAACCTCGCCTGACATTTGCTACCTCAAAACTTTGCGTCCAACTTCAGAGGTATGCTACAATGCACGCCTTGACGCTTCTCTTTTATACATTTGTTTTCGTTATTTTTTTCTTTGCATTCGTAGTGTTTTAGTTAATTTATTAATTTAATAGAGGAAAAATGAATTGATTATTATTTTCTCCAACATTTTATTCTTTAATTGAAGCAAAGCCATCAACATCTGATTGTCAAAGCAAGCAAAGCAAGCAGAATTTGAGAGTTTGCCAAATTTCAACCTCGCTTCAACTTTGAGGTCTCCAATTTGCCATGCTTGGTTTAAATACGTATACTGAACTTTTCTGTCAAAGTCAAAGTTTGAGGTAAAGCCAAAATAAAGTTTTATGTAACTGACCCATTAAGGCATTTCGGGACCGGTATGTACAATCCGAAAGCGAGCCCGCAATATTGTATTTCTTTCAACAGATATTTTAGCTCAGAAAGGTGTTCTGTACACTTCGATACCAGTCCCGACATTTTTGGACGTGTTTCAATAGTTTCCTGGGATTATATTTTAAAAAATCCCGAGGTCTAAGAACTTTTCCGGATCCCTAAACCGGGTATTTAAACAAATATAATCCCGGGATCGGGATTTCGGACTAGATGCTTTTTGCTAAATCCTCGTTTATCAGATATAAATTTTAGGCTACGCTCACACTGCGAACGACTTTTGCCGTCCGACAGCAAATACACATCTGCACACATGTGTTTTAAACGAGCTCACCCGATGTAAACAAGTTTCATCCGATTTCACCCGGCTCATTTAAAATACAAGTGTGCATATGTGTGTTTGCTGTCAGGCGGCAGAAATCGGCCGCAGTGTGAGCGTAGCCTGGTATTGTATTTCTGTGAAGAGATATTTGCATTCAAAGTTGCAAGTTTTCATGTGGTTGTTGTAATGCCCCCAAAAATTATGCCATGGAATGCGTACCGTGGCCCGTTGCCACGGTTCAGGCAACCACCCGGACTTGGGATAGCGTAGCCCAGGGTTATTTTTTATAAGCGCCGCCGAAGGCTGCCAACTCGGAAAGGTGTTCTGCACATAAAAAGTATGGATTACACCCCCGGTTTTGGACCGATTTTTGGTAATTTTTTGGTTTTTTGCCAATAACTTTTCACAGATATAATATTTCTAATTTCCGCTTTCGGATTATTGATCCTGGAGTCAAGACGCGTCTTTTGATACCAACATCGATAATTTTGGACCACCTTTAACCACTGAGCCTTCTTCTAAAATGGTACCCGAAGCCTTACCCTGAAACACACAACATTGAGGATTAAGTGAACAGCTGATTTTCATTTTGCTTCTATTTGTTGCTGTTTTTTTTTATCTGACGGCGACTTTCGCACAGTGCTCTTTTTGGTTGGTTGGGTTAGTAGTTGTTTTGTCTATTAAACCTGTAGATGTCGCCTCAATAGCTTGAAAACGCCCGTAGGTGTCGCCTAAGTCAGCCAGCTGGCATTTATTATTTTTTTGTTGATTTCTTTGTGTACTTATTTGCAAAATAATCAACAATTTTTTTAGCGTAAAATTCATTCCATTAAACGCAAAAAATTTAAATGGATGGCAATCAAGGAGAGAGTAACCAAAAACTGGTTACCGAAAATAGTGCTGCATCATCTTCATTACTAAACCAATTTATTTTGGGACAATTGAAGGAGAGGCAATGTACAAATGGCGAGATCGCAACGCATAACGGTTTTGTATTACCCAAACTGCAAGCGGGTAGTCCAAAGAGTACAAATTTTGTAATTCCACCATTGAAACTATTCCCTCGAAATAATGACATATCCATGTGCAATACCAGGATACATATTCAACAGCCAGTAAATGAAGTGCAAAAGTTTGCTAATAATGACGATGTTAGCTTAATAAGTGAGGGCATGACGCAGATGCAAGTAAATGACAACAAAGATAATAAACAAAATACAAAAGTAGAACCAACAACAGCAACACCTGCCATTGATTTGACGACAGCATTGAGTTCAGTGGCGGGTCTTATAGTAAGGACAAGGCAACCCAAAACCACACCAGTGGAAGATTTCCAAATACCATTTATAGAATGCGATAGACAAGAGAACCCCACGATTCTGTTACCTATTATTGATAATTACTGTCAACTAAATAAAAAAGTATCTGCCACAGCATATAAGGGCAAGCGATTGGCAACACCTTCAGCATGTGGACGCATTATTTGCCTAAACTATAGACTTATTCAACCATTACCGCAGATCAAACATACTTTCAAAGTGAAACATAAAATACAACGTTTTCGTTTTGATACTCAATCGCCTGATGATATTATATTGGCATCATTGAATAAATATCATCGACAATATTGACAAAGAACCAAGCACGTTTGCGATCTGGTGATACTATCCAAGTTGCTACATATTGTAGCATTTGATAATTGCAACCTTGATTTATTGTACAAACAATCGCTTAAATTAGATTTATTAAAAACTTTTAAAATTATATAAGATTCCTGATCAGTATCTAAAATTTAAGAAAAATTATTACCTACATACATTTTATTTGAAATTCTGAAATAATGTCGTTAGTATCTAATGTTAACATTTATGGTTAACTGAGTGTTAAATTATCTCGACCATTACTAACTAGTCCAGAAAAAAAGGTTTTTGTTATGGAACTCCGAAAAAAATCCGACCTTAATACTGGAGGTCTATCATTTGCTAGTTTAAATTTTTCAGCACTAATGCATCCCAACAAAAATCGAGAAGTACTCAGTTTATTCTCTAAGGGGTACTCCAAATGTAATCCTTTTTCATATAAAAAGTTTGTTCCAATTAACATGGCGATGTCCTAGGACTGGATAACCTACTCCAAACTTCGTCTTGTTGCTGGTACTCCAAGGAATACTTTGCAAAGTACTCTAAACCTGTTACTGCTTCGATCATCTACTTCGATCCATACTACTCTCAAACCCATCCTCAATAAAACAATTAGGCTATTCCCTCTATTTTTTTTTCACAAATAACAACAAATTGGAAGTCCCAAGGGAGTTCAAGTCATCTTCCACTTCTTGTTTACAACTCAGTCAAAGCCTCCCCCTTCCTCTGCTGCCAAATTCGGGTGTCGATAGAAAAACCTTCTGTGCTGGAGCTTCTTTGTCCGTTCGCATTACACGACCCAGCCAGCGGAGCCTTTGGGCTTTAATTCGCTGAACTTTGGTCAGGTCTGCGTAAAGCTCATACAGCTCATCGTTAAATTTCCTTCGATACTCGCCGTTGGCATCACGGGAAGGACCATAAATCTTCCGGAGAACTATTCTCTCAAATACTGTAAGGGCCTTCTCATCTTCTCTTGACACTGTCCATGATTCCGAGACGTACCTCTTCCAACATTCTTGGACGCGTTTCAGCAGTTTGGTGGAGTTTCTTTTTATTAAAATCTCGTGATCCCGAAAGCCCGGTATTAGAATAAACCAAATGCGGAGATTTCGGGACGAAAATATAAATATAAATTGAATTGCCTAAGTATTTAATTTTTTTTTTTGGTAACTCTAGACTTAAGGTATTTCTTTCGCCATTATCCGACGCGTCTTTCGAGTTGACGCAGTATCTTTACATTTACAAAAATCTGTTGTCTACTTGTAAACTGAGGAGCAAAAGCAGAATACAACAACCTCTGGAATAAAAAACCAAAAATTGGGATCGATAGGTATTTTTGTACTGAACATAACGGTATTTTTTTTTTTGGGGGCAAGAAACAACAAAAGTTATTAAGGTCAAAGTCCATAGGAAAAAAAAAAAAGAATTTCTCAAATACTGTTGAACCGATTTTAAATTTTTTCATTGGATAGGTAAAGCCCCAATTACATAAAACTTTTCAGGTTCCACTTTCATAAAAAGTTTGTGGAACGTAAAGCGAAACGAGATTTTGGCAAATGCTCAAAGCCGAGGCGCGCACCTGTCCAAGTTTCACAAAGTTTTATGTAACTCGGGCTTAATTGATTTACCTTTAATTTCAGGTATAATTGCCTTGGGTGCATAACCGCTTTTTTTTTTTAAAAACAAACGTTCGTTTCGCAATAGAGAATCAGGCCTATAATGTATGCCCGGTTTTACATTTGTCAAGTATTGCTTTCAACTCTGCTGGGTTTCTCTTTATTGTTTTCTATTCGTGTTTACACTTGTCAATTTTCCTTGAAAGCAATTATGAAACAAAATATGGGGGTACAAGGAGGAGTGAAAGAGATAGCAAGAAATACTTGAAACGAGTTGACGGTACCAAAGAGAATATATCAACAAGAGCCGTCACTCGTTATAAATGCAAGGAAAAAGATGGATGCCGTTTTCTTTCATGGTTTCAGTAATTTTGTTTTCCTCAGTTTGGTAAATTCGACAGCTGGTAAATTTTTGTTTCGACTCTTGTGTTATTTCATTTCTCGTCTATTTTCTTTTACACATTTTGTTTTGATTACACAATAACATATTTATATCGAAATTACCGAAACCCTGAAAGAAAACGGCATCCATCTTTTTCGTTGCTTTCATAACGAGTGGTGGCTCTTGTTGGTATATTCTCTTTGACGGTACGCTTTCAAGTGTACTCGCCTCGCTTCTAACCACTTTCGCCTATGTCCCGGCAGAATTGAATTCAAGACTTGAATCATTTTAAAGGGGTATAGATGTGTCAGCCAACCAGCCAACTTTTTAGTCGCATCCAACTTTCTTTACATTTCTCTATTTCTTCAATCTGGCAGCACTTACCTGCTGTCGATTTTTCATCAAAAAACGCGCACCCGTTCTTTTGCTCTTTCCTCCCAGTAGTTTGGCACACGCGCTCTCTTTCTCCCTTTTTCACACACTTTTCACGCATTCGACAAAATAATAAAAACAATTTCCGAATTCTAGTGAAAAGTTTTATACATTGTCGTCTGCGAAAAGTTCAGCAAGAAGTCTTGAAATTACACCAAAAACAATGACAAATTTTTTTAATTAATTAATAAAGTGTAAATTTATTTGTTTGCATTTAATGTGAATGAATAAAAAATATGTCGAGACTTGCAATCAAAACAGAGAAGCTGGATGATGGGCAGGATGAGATTGGCATTGAAAGTAGAACGGCAGAGGCAGAGGAAGGTGGCTTTGGTAGACAGCAGGAGCATAGAAAAGGTGCCTCAACGATGACCAATATGAATAATTTGATGAGGGCAGGTAAACAGCAATTTGAAGTGGGACGAAATACGAATATGGCGAAGCGCCAGCTACAACAAAATTCCCCACAACCTACTACTTTGCTAAAAGGAAATACTCGTGGTAATGGTGGCAGTGGAACCAACACCAACACTAGCGGTCAAATCAATTCCAATCAACATGAGATCAATAGCACAAACAAAGCAACATTGCCAAAATCACGTTGCGGCGAAGTCTTCGTATCCAATAATGCACGCCAATGGACATTTATATGTACATATTGTAATAAAAGTACACGCGATATTGGCGAATTTATATGCCATATAAAAATCAAGCATTTAGGTGGCTTTACCGACGAACTCGATGAAACGGACGATGGCGATTATGATGGCAATCAAACAACCAATTTATATGAACAGGATCAAGATGTAAGCAAATCATTTACATACGTTAAACTAGATTCAATTGAAAAAGTGCATAGTACATTTATTTACCATATTTCAGTTAGTTGTTATGTATGAAACTCAATTTAAGCTGGAGCGCCTTTAAAGACCACTTAGGAGCTTTTCATAATCCTTAAACATGCTAATAAATTGTATGCATTTGTATGAGTGTGCTCATTTTTGTGTGAAACACACTTTCGGCATCGTAAATGTAGATATTAGCCGCATATGTACAACATTAGGATGGTTCTTATTTTACAGCTTAAATAATTAAACTGCGTCAAGTGAGTTCGACTCGCTTTCCGATCATTTTATTTTAAGTTCATGTAAACCCTGAAGTTTCGAAGTTCGAGTCGCATGCGATTGCAAAAAAATCGTTGACGGAGTAGTTTTGATATTCGAAACGTTTTTTGATTCGATTTTCGATATCAAAAGTTATGTTGAAGTTTGGAACTTCGAATCGAGTTTCGATTCGCTAGCGGTATGCAAAATTCTTCCGACGCCATTTCGGTAAAAAAAGTTAACTATGTCGACGCAGATGTTTGAGTCGTTTCGGTTTAAAAAATTATGTTGACCCAGAAGTTTAGAGCTGGTTTTGGATTCGCTATTGGTCAAAACAATTATTTTACGTAGAAGTTTGAAAATTCAAGTGTGCTATCGTTTGCCACAGAAGTTTCGAAGTTTTGGTCGGTCCTGCATTCGCTCTTCGGTTGGAAAAATTATGTTAACGCAGAACTTTCTAGCTCTGAGTCGGTTTTCGATACGATTTACGGTATAAAAGTTACGTTGCGCAGAAGTTTCAAAGTTCAAGTCGATTTTGGACTCTTTTTTTTTTTTGTTTATTCGATTTTAGGTATGAAATGTTATGTTGAAGAAGTTTCGGAATTCGAGTCGGCTTTCGGTTGACGTAGAAGTTGCGAACTTCGAGTCCGTTAATAAAATTACGATGACACAGAAGTTTCGAAGTTTGAATAGTATTTGTATTCTCTTTTGGGTTAATAAATCGTGTTGACGTAAATGTTCCGATCTTCGAATCGTTTTTTCATTCGATTTCCGGTATAAAAAGTTATGCCGATAAAGAAGTTTCGAGTCGGGTTTCGATTCATTTTCGGTATACAAAATCATATTGACGCAAAAGTTTCTAGTCAGATTTCGATGCCATTTCCGTTAAGGGATTTCCTTGTTTGTAAAGAAAAGCCCTTTTTTAAGCTTTAGAGAAGTTCGCATTCCATTCTTCCTTGCGCTAAATATTATCGATAAGGAATGAAATATTTGATTATCTCTTTCTTTAAATGGAAATAGGTTTTAGAGGGCATTAAATATTCTACCCAGCTCCCAGGTCCATATGTCCAGCTCCTGGACGGTGGGCGTTTCTGACATTAGAATAATCTTAGAAAAATTGATTGGTTTTGAAAAAAAAAAAAAACGGGAGGGATGACGAAAAGTCGTTGCAATATACACTTTTTTGTCTTTGACTGACGAATTCTTAGCAACCACTGATCAGATTATCACAAACTTTATTGGAATCTTTATTAAATCCTACGGGATTTTTCTCAAAAACAGCATATTTTTTATTTATTACAAGAGCTCGAGATGTGAACAAGGTATTACACCCGAGTAAAATAACGTTCCGGTTTCGGGTTTGTAACACGATTCAGTTTCGGTTGCGGTTTCGTCCTTCAAAATTTATTTCGGTTAAGGATGATTTAAACGGGTCGATTTTCTGGTCGATTTGTATCGTTCCACTGCGTTCTACCTTCAAATGGAAGTTGTGAATCGATCGAAATGCTATTTACACGGTGAAACGACAAAAATCGACTAGAAAAATTTACCCGTATAAATAACCCTTAACGGTTTCGTTCCGGTTTCGGTCCCCAAATAAAAACACGAGCGCAAAAAAATTTTACTACTTCAAAACTTAGTTTTGAAGGCTAAATTCGAAAAACGGGGAGCGCCATTTTTTTACTTCTGTCTTAATCTCTTTAAAAAAGTTGGCTTGGTCCAATACCCAGCCGGCTGCTGTACATTGTCATAAATATTATTAACGCTATGTATGGAGAAAATTTCTGCAAAATAAATTCAAAAAAATTGACTACTTTTTCTAATAGAAAAATATTAGAATGGAAACTAAATGAAATCAATGGTCAAAATATCTGATGCGGGCCACTTAACACTATTTTCTTGGATCTCGTAATTTTTTTTCGATGTCATCATTCATCTATAGCTAAATTTGCTCTTTCGGAATTTGATACTGAGGTCAAAACTTGTCTTTTGTAACATTTCTCGACAATCTTAGTTGAAAAAGTCCCTCAAAAATTTGTTTAACCATGTCCTATATCAGCATGTGATAAATGAAATATATTGAACTTTGTTTCAAACAGAGCGTTTTTGAAACTCAAACCCAGGATATGAACCATGGACTTGCGTTATGCATACTACCCGCCATATATACAAGAACAAAAATACAATTCATTGTCATAAAACTTTCTAAATTATTCATAATTATATTAAAAAAAAAAAATTTTTAATAAAAGATAAGGCTCATCCTAATGTACATACATATGTGCCGCAAAATTAGCGCTGTATCTACTAAATTAGTTCTGTAGCACGTTTTCTTGATTCTTTATTATAAAAATGTATGCTTATCGATTGTTTTCTTTAAAATAGAACAGGCTTTTTATAGATACATACATACATACCTTTAATATTTTATCCTTTTATACTTGTTCAATGACTTTTGCACAGCATACATATGTAAGTATGTATGTGTGTAGCGTAGTACTTTGCGCCTTTTAGAAAAACGGATAAATTCATTAAAAGAGATCGTTGGCAAGCACGCAAAGCGAAGGGGGTTGAAATGAACCGGTTTTTATTTTCCTAAAGTAGATATTTTTATTTATTTACAACTCTCCCTTTTTTTTTAGGAATTCGCGTAGGACTTTTTGTTTTAAGTAGCACTTTGCTGCTGCTAGAAGAACTTGGCCTTTTTAAACTGGTTTTTATAAAAAATGTAGCATCGGCCGGTACTTTTGTAGGTATTGAATATGTGAAGCATCTAAGAAAGTGTAGCAATTGAAACTTTTAAGTTGTAGTATGTGTAGGTTATTTGTACAGGTAATTTATCTAGAGGAAGTTTAGAAGATGCACAGTTAATTATACGAAGAAATGTCAAAAATTTATAATAGTTTTTTTTTTTACAACGCTGAAACAAATGACTAAAACAATTCTCTCACTCTAGAAAACGTAGATAACACAGTGCTACCAAAAAAAAAATGGAACACACGAAACACCCTTCAAAAGATTTGTAACACCCCCAAAATCTGGTTTTAAGGCCAGGAAACCGTTTTTTTCAGAGTTTTCGTAGAAAAAAAAAATCATTAAAATTAAAATTTTTAACCGGTTTTAAAATTCTCAACAGTTTTGGGTAGAGAATTGTTGACACTTTCGAAATATAAATATATATTGTTTTATTCACGCGAGAAGTTATCCAAAAATGATTCCCAAATAACCACAAAACTACCCTCAAATGTACCCAAACTGATCCGAAAATGACCCAAAAATTATCCCAAAATGACTCCAAAATGATCCAAAAATTACCCCTAAATTGTCCCAAAATGATCTAAAAATAGGCCCAAAATTATCCCAAAGTGACCCCGAAATGATCCCAAAATAATCCAAACATGATCCCAAAAATATACAATACAAATACAATACGGTGAAATATTAACCCTGGCCGGCAACCCAACTTGAAAATATTTTAGCTGGTATATCGCTGAAAATACCTTTCATTTGATACCCATATTGGCATATCCAGCTCCATAATTAAAACAAATTGAGATATGTGGCGACCCTGTTCACCACCCAAGTGGCAACCCCCAAGTGGGTAGTCTTAGAATCAATCATACTATCTATATGCCAATTTCATTCAATTCGATCAAGCGGTTCCCGAGATAGCCTGGATATACAAATATACTGCGCCAAGGTGGCAACCCTAAGTGGCAACCCTACTTGAAAATATTTTAGTTGCCATGTCGCTGAAAATAACTTTCACTTGATACCCATATTGGCATATTTTGCTAAAAAATTTAAAAAAAAATTGAGATAGGTGGCAACCATGTAAACCGCCCCAGGTGGCAACCCCCAAATGGATAGTCTTAGAATCAATCATACTATCTATATTCAAAATTTTATCCAAATCGGTCAAGCGGTTTCCGAGATAGTCCTGATTTACAAATATACAAGTTTAGCACGTTTAAATTTATAAGGTTATTTTTTTTGTCTCAAGCGCTCTACCGGGGTACTAGGTGTCAGTTAGGAATCAAACTAAGATACTTTGCCGAAGGAAGCATACCTCTAAAACCAATTCTGCTGTCCCGACTTTGTTTTTTTGACTTTGAGCGCCAAAGTTTGAAAAATCCAAAGTTGACCCATTTAGAGTGCCCGAATCGTGTTTAAAGGTATGACCGACCTCCCACTAACTTTGTAGGGCCGACTCACCCATGCCAGTGGAGCCCCCCTAAGACTCCACCTGTGAGGTTACCCATACAAAAATTTCAAGAAATCACCATTTTTGCACTTTACATGAAAACCAGATTTTCGGGGGTTTGCAAATCTTTTAAAGGGCGTTTCGTGTATAACTCGACCAGATGAAGAATCTCTACTAGGTCGCTTCAAAAGTGTAAAATAGCTGTAGTAGCACTGTGTAATTCTCTTTAAATTCTGCCCAACCATAAGATTAAAAAATTAACTGCATATAGTTTTGTATGAAATATAATTCCACATAAAAAAATTCTGAAGGTATACATTTTTTTTTCAGACTGACCATTTCCCAGTTATCAGGATCTTTTCTGCTCAGATTTTTACATAATTAAATAAGCTAAAAAAAAATCGCCAGTAATTCGTTTTAGTTTTTTTTAGGCTAGGCCCGACTCTACTTTGTCTGCGAAACTTACAAAAATGGACTATAATAAAGAATTAACTGTCGAAACTCTGGAAAAATCTGTTCAGTAATTTTTTAGCCAAGAAGCCTGCGAGTCTGTGTTTGCGAAACTTAAAAGCAACCATAAGCTACAGCACCCCTAGTGCCAAATATGACAAAAATCGGACCATAAATACTCATTTTGTAAATATAGCGACTACAGCGCCATCTAGCGGAAGAAAATATTTAATAAATAAATTTTTCAAAAATCCGTTAAGTAGTTTTTGAGCCAATTCAATAAAAAAAACCCTCACGATTTTATATATATGTATATACACATGTATATATAAATTTCTCTATGCCGTTTAAATCTACCGTTAGCTGGTCCCTGTTACAACACCCTGTAAAATAGTATAACTGTGTATCAATAGTGTAGGTCATCAAATTTCTTCCTAGGGGTGTTCAACCACGCACGAATTATATCATATGCAATTCTAAAAAGGTGCATCATCCACCACTACAAAAGCAACCTGAAAATTTTACAGGTATTTCACACCCCTTTTAATGCATAAAAGCCACGTGCATGCACTGGACATCTACACATCTGGTCAAGCCGGTTTTGGTATTTTGGTGGCCATAAGGGAGGAAATTTCATAAAACACCGTTGCCAGAACTGCTGTCTTTAGATTGGAACAAATTTTGTAGTAATTTTTTTTTTTTTTTTATTAAATTTGTTAAGATTTTTAAACGTGATTTTTTCTTTAAAATAAAGGCCAATTCGAACTTCGACTTTGAAAAATATAGGGAGAGATAAAAATGATGCCATTTGGTTCCAAGAATCATAATCTGAGTGCGGAATATTGGTAAAACAATGAAAGTTGTGACAGGAAGACATAGTCCATAATACGATTTTGACATTCTCTTTTCGATGATCGATAACCAGCGTAGGTCGAAAATCAAATACATCTCATAATAGCGGTGTCACAGTGGTACTTCCCTCTTTGGATACGTCTTCTCAACGATTTATATATATTTTTCCCGCTAGATGGCGTGAGAGTCGCTATACTTACAAAAAACCGCATTTATGGTCCGATTTTATTCATATTCGGCAGATATATTTGATGTATAATGAACAACTCTAGATGGCGCTGGAGTTGAGATATTGCGGTTCGTTTATATTAGTTTCGCAGACGAAGTCGCTAGTCTTCCATAAAAGTTTATAAGCTAAATTTCGCACAAAGTTTTAAATTTCATTTTACAATATTTGTATTGTTTGCAATTGAGTTATAAGGAAGTAACTTTGGCGAAAAATTTTATTTTATAGTGTGAAAATCCCTTCTTGAAAAACTGTATTTTTATAACCAGCGTACTAGTACTAGTACAAGGGTATTATAATTTTGTCCACATAACGGTACTACGTAACGGAACAAAATAATCGAGATAGGTATAGAGTTATATATGGAAGTTCTTAGGTTGGAAAAAAAAGTTTATTAAGACATGTCCGTCCGTCTGTGCGTGTACACGATAACTTGAGTAAAAATTTAGATATTTGCATGAAGTTTTGTATACAGGCTACTTTCTGTCCAAGGTAGATTGCTATTGGGCGAAATCAGATGATATCGAAAATTTCGAAAATCACCCAAATTGACATAATTCAGTAACGGAAATGGCTAAAATGATATAATCTTATAGGTGAATCCCCCTGGTCATTATATAATGATTTTTGGTGATTTGTTTAGGGTGGGCGTGGCCCACCCACTTTTAAGGGAGGCATTTTTGAAAATTCGACTGGTCCTAACTTTTAAACTGATTACGATAGAACGATGAAATTTGGCAAAAAGCATACTAGTATCTTTGGGAGTATACCTGATGAAATTCGATCAATTCTCCCTCCAACCACGCCCACTTTCGATTTAGAAAACTTCGAAAATAACCTAAATTGACATAATTCGGTTACGGAAATGGCTTAAATGATATAGTTTGGTAGGATGATAAATTTTTAAAAGTAGGCGTGGCACCGCCCACTTTGCAGGGGTTGCATATTTGAAGATTTCACGGATCATAACTTTTAAACTGATAACGGTAGCACGATGAAATTTGATACAAGGTATACTAGCACAATAGGAAGTATATCTGAGGTAATTGGACGAAATCTATTGCCAACCACGCCCACTTAGAAACGGAAAATTTGGAAAAATCATATGAAAACGACCGCTGGTTATTTGATGTTTTTTTTTTTTTTTTTTTTTTTTTGTAATGCGTGAAAATTAAGTCAGAATCGCACTGAGAAAGAATGACTTAAAAAATTTGCAAATTTGAGATTACCGAAGAGTTTTACCTAGATCTCCTTGCAAGTTTCGTCGGGGAACGGAACTCTACTTTTTTTACTTGGCAGTTTTTAAACAAACCTAAAATCAGTCCTAAAACATCTAAACTAGTAATGAGACCTGTAAAAATTTATATTAAGAGCTTTTTAACAGTACATATTTGTTTTGTCATCTCAGCGGATGATCACCCTATTTCAAAATATTTCTCCAAAACGCGTTTTCCCGGATAGTGTGTTAATAAATAATAAATCACTATTTGAGAATCTGATTTAAAAACCCTTATCTCACATTTTTTTTAGTCACGCCCTTTTTATCCACTTTGATTCAAGCTAACTGAGCTGAAAATGTACTGAAATTTCGTGTATATAGAGTGTTTTTGAAGCTTATTCTCATATACATAGGTGATTTTTGGAAAATATTTTGAAATCAATATAAACTTATATACTCTATTAACGCATACAACAAAATTCTTCAAATTAGTATATGGATTGCGGCAACTATCTCGATGTGAATGTACACACAGAGGCTGATGACTACAATCTAAACGGACATGAACAACCAGCCACATACCGTAATCATCTACCACAAAGGCAAGCGGCGGTAGTGCCAAAACTTGCTGTAGCCAATAAAAGACAAGTTGACAAAAGACAACAAAGCAGATTGAATAGCGTCGACTTAGATGCCACTAACGATGACGAAAGTGAACCAGCATATGGTGGTGGTGCTGGTGGCGGTGGTTTCGGCACTACTTCCAACCAAAAAGAATCTGCAGCACAATGGCGCGCCGATCCGGCCAATTTCCAATCATATTCCTCAAACAAGTATAACTACAACGCCTCTACACCAGAAATCAAATTGAAAACGACTAAAACCGAAAATGGCAACAGCACTGCCGATTTTGATGCTTCCGACTATGCCTTTGGTAAGGAAGATTTTGATACAACCGCAGAAGTTAGCGGAGCTTACGAAATTGACGATGACGATGATTACGATAATCAATTACTCATCGCACCCAACGATTCAATGGATGCCAGCGTATTGGGTAGCGCTTTAGCTGATTACAGCGGTGGCGGCATCGGTAGCGATGGCATGAAAACGACTAAACGTCGTCAAATACGTGGCACTGCCTATTGTGCATTGTGCAATAAAACATTTCAATATTATTCGCTATATCGCAATCATATGATTAAACATTCAAATGAGACGCCATTCAAGTGTCCAATTTGTAAGAAAGGTTTCAAATCAAAACAAGCCATACGTTATCACATGAATACGCATCAAAGGGAGAAACAATTCAAATGTACCATTTGTAGTGCTGCATATGGCACAGAGAATCATTTTATTGCGCACATTATGTCACATGAGAATGAAACAACATTTCCGTGCTTGGTTTGTGGTCAGGTGATGAGCAGCGATAAGGCGCGTGATATACATATGGCTGAACATAAGGAGGAACGACCATTTCGCTGTGACTATTGTAACAAATTATTCCGTTTACGTCACCATTTGTCTAATCATTTGAAAATGCATCGTAAATACCGTTGTGATTATTGCAAAGAGATATTCACTAGCGCCATTTATTTGCGTAAACCATACGCTTGTCCTGGTTGCGAAAGTACGCCCGATGCGCAACAAGATGGTGCTAATACGAGTATTGTAAAGCGTAAGGAAGGTAACAGCAGCAGCGGTAAAATTAAAAATCCGTTGGAAATTTATGAAACTACTATGACTGGACAAGAACAACAACAACAAGGCGATGATTATGCGCAAATGGTAACAGATTCTGAAGGTGAGGGAGAAAATGATGAAAACGATGAAGTGGACGATGAAGAAGACGATGATGATGATGATGAAGTTGAAAATGTTGATGATAATGGTGACAGTAATAGTAATGAACAAGCAGGTGATGAAGTGGATGAAAATGATGAAAGTTCAAGTGGCGTAATGAAAGGCAAACGCAATAATGACGAAGATGATAATGACGACGCAGAAGAAGAAGAAGACGAAGAGGAGGAAGTAGCTGCTGGTGGCAGTGGACAATTACTTGTCACCATGAAGCGTTACAAGTGTAAATATTGTCCAAGTAATTATACACATCCAAGCGGACTAAGCTATCATATGAAGCATAAGCATCTTAAGTAAAGGTGCAGACGTAAGATAGACAGAACAAATTTATATATTTTAGGTGTAACAAGCTCATTACAAAGCAGCTACAAAATAGCGCGTTATAGTACATTTACACTGCACCAAATTTGGCAAATTTGGCGCCTTTTTCCATGCAAATGTCATTTTCCAAACTTGGAATTCCATCACATTTGACCTTATTTGCCTCACAATACACTCCACAGTTTCTCAAAATAGCAACCCTGTTCCACATTTAGAATTGCCCAGCAAGAACCTTAATGGTTTAATGGCGTGTAATAACTTTTGCACTATGCACAGCTGTAAGTAACAATTTCAACTAGTTTTTTAAACGAAGATTGGCCAATTCTACCAGGAAAAGATAGAAGCCTTCTTGATTATTCTATTATTATGACTCGACAGGTGTTTAAAACATCACGGTAGTGCACTTTCTTTCGGTGGCTTTTTGCCCCGGTAGAAGATTCTTGCTGGGAAGGTGAAGCCAAGTGCAAATTTGCCAATGTAAAGGCGTCGAAGTGTTGTAGTGTAAATGTACTATTAAATCATGGTGTATCAAAACAAGTGTGATATGTTATCTGTCAAGCTTGGCTGACAAGCACTTCAAGATTAAGGGTGGTTTTCTCGACTGTCTGTGAACGTCGAAGTTCACTGTCAATTTAAAAGCCACTTCATTCGCCCTTATCTTAACAGAGGCGGAGAAACGATTTTTTTTAGTTAGGGGCCGTTCAAGTATTACGTCATCCCTATTGGGGACGGGGGGGTCTTTGGTTTGCTTATTTTCGATGACATGGGGGTGGGGGAGTATAGATGATGATTACGTCATCAGTAGTTATCCTGCTAACCATCTTCTGATAGGAATAGGTTCAAGTGGCTGCCGCAGAGGCACACTTAGGCCAGTTTTGAAAGGCCCGTTGTGATACCACGAACACAAGGAAAGTCAGTCCCGGGACCCAGCCATATGGAAAATCGCTGAGTTGTTGGGATTTTCCACCGAGCAGAATCCCGTGCTGACACTCCTAAACCGACACCGTTGCTCCTCCTCGAACCACTTAGATGACTTTATGCAGGCCATCAAGATCCTATTTTGGCCAGGTTTGTTTGGATGTCCGGCACCCTAAGGATTGTTGCCAACCTTTCGTTGGCTCGACGGAGTGTATACTCCTTCAGCATTAGCTTGCATGTGCAAACGGCATACCTAAGCGCTCTTTATCCCGAAGAACCTGCTTGGTCGTAAACTGCCTGGCAAGTTCGTCTGCCTTACAGTTTCCCTCAATGTCCCTGTGTCCCGGGACCCATGTGAGTTTCACGCAGTTCTGTTGGGCCATCTCTTGAAGAGATCGACAACAGCTGAGCGTCAGTTCAGAGTTGAACGAATGAGCGCCATCGCCGGACAAGGCCAGCTTAGGGTCAAGGAGAGAGTGAGGAGAAAGTGTGTCGTCCGCCGCGGCAGAGCCCCATACTGCGGTAAGGCCATAGTTACTCTCCGAGGCAGCCCGGAATCAGAGAGGCTCCGTTCGATTACAGCCACCAATTTGCCTCCTGGCTGCAAACGTCCAATGGGCACGTGGTCGCATAACACCCTGGATTGAGAGGGGCAAGATCTTTGTCGTCGCTCCAGAGAAGCTAGGTTTCTCTCGTGATGTAGTACCGGGCGGCGCTATGATCACAAGGGCAGCTTTGCCCTGTGGCTATCGGCTTAAGCCCTCGTACCGCGGCAAGGTGTCCACAATTCACGAGGGAAAATTACGATAAAAATGCGAATAATTTTGTTCAGCGAGCTTCCTTTTCTATCCATGTTGAATCAGTTAATCTGATATATATCCTAAATCTATCGTCTTGTTGTAAAATTATAATATAAAAAAAACAACACATAATGTTTACGTAAGCATGGGGGAGGGGGTATCCGCTTTGCTTATTTTCTAGGACAAGGGGGTGGGGGTAAATAATTGTAAAAAATCTGCTGACGTAATATTTGAACGGCGCCTTATTCGATATAAATGCATAGCGTCGCAAACAAAATTCTATTCGAGAAAATCGACAGCAACGTACAGCAAATAATACGAATCTAACATTCGATTTTCGATATTCGACAAGCATCGAAGATCGAGTTCATCTCATAATAGCGAACTCCTCATTTTTAAATAATGATAGAAAGAGGCGCAGGTTGAGATATCATACTTGTCACGATACATTATAATTTAAATATTAATGAAACAAATTAAAGGATTTTTTTTTAATATGCACTGAATAAAATTGTCTAGATAAGCAAGAAGAAGAAAGGTAAAACGCCTGCAAAGATTTAAGATTAGTTGATGAGGTCGAGAGCAAAAACAGTAAATTTTGCTACACATTTTTCAACAGAATGTGTGAAATACAAAAACATACAAAAGATTTATTTTAATTTAAAAAAAAGCAAAAAGGTGTTTAAAAAACTCAAATATATTTCAGAAAATCAAAAATGTAATTCCATAGAGCCCTGCTAGACAGTGCTATAACGTTCAGTCAGCTTTGTAATGCTGCCTTTAAAAACGTGATAGAAAATCGTGATGTAAATATTTACATCACGATTTTCTATCATGTCATATCACTGTCTAGCAGGGAGAGCTATTCACGTGACAGTTTACTTAACTCGCAAGAAGTAATCAGCTGTTGCAATGTGGTCATTATGAATTACTAGCGGTAATAGCCTTTTCACCGAGTATGTAGTAATATTAGCCGTATTTGCTCAGAACTCGTCATTTGTAGGAGATTATTTTATTTTAAGCTTAACAAATCATGTATGTATGTATTTCCTTAACTTTTCCGTTTATTGTCAGGTAATTACAGATTATATCTAGCATGTTAGATATTATGTTGAATGAAGTACAGTCTTTCCTAATAATGTCTAGTCTAACCTTAAACCATAATTATATCATATGTATGTATTTACAAGTGTAAATTACTTTATGTAGACGGCTGAGTGGAAAATCACCCTATTTAAAAATATTTTTCAAAACCGCGCTATCTCAGATTTTTTATCAATAACGTCCTATTTTGGAATTTCATTCAAAAACGTTCTGTATCAGCTGGAAATATATTGCATTTTCCTTCAGATACAGTTTTTGAAAATCATTTTGAAATAAGGCATTCTTAAGCCGATTTTCGAAATGGGGCGCTTTTGAAAAAATATTTTGAAATAGAGTGATCACTCAGACGTCGATTTATTATCCTTCAAACGCAATATGCATCTTATTTATAGAACTATCAAGTGGCAAACATGAAAATACATAGGCCCGTAGTCATAGTCAAAGTTAAGCATGATTTTAAGTTAGTTAAAGCATTTTTGACAGATAGCTTTAACTAACTTTAAATCATGTTTAATTTTGACTATGACTACGGCCCATAAACTTTTCTCGAGATTTTTTTTTTTAATACTTTAATGGACATTAGGGTAATTCATATAAACTAGAAAGCCCAGTTATCAGTGACAAGCGAGCCTTGTAACATATGATAAAAATTTTATAAATTACATGTTTTTGTGACTACCCTCATTTAAAAATAGTCATTAACCATGAAAAAAGTATGTATTGTTATTTTCATGTTTGTCATTGTCTCTATTTGTGTGTGTCCGTGTGGGTATTCAGCAAATAAATCAAATAAATTTCTACTTTTCGACATAATACTGAACACGCTGTGTTGTTTAGGCAAACCGTCGCACTTAAAGTTGCTCGAAAAAATGTATTTTCGTTCGATTTCATTAAAAAAAAAACGTCAGCATCATCTGAATCTTAGGTCGGCGTTGATCGCCCAGCCTTGTGTTTTTCATCAACTATACGAAATCCACTGACACTTCGTTTCGTCAAAGATGTTATCGATTTGGCACTTTCGTTACGTAATAATCAGCTGTTATCCTGTTGACTATCGTTCGCCATTCATGCTACGAACACCCGAACGAAGATCGTTTTGGACATGATGGGGCTGTTTATTTTGAAAATAACGGGCGACCACGGGCTGCCTAAAGAACAAAGTCTAAAACTGTTCCTGTTGAAACCCACACGCAATACGCATTTTCTATTTTCCATGGTTTTAGTTAACTACTACATATATATTAAACAGTATTCTTCCATATAATCCATCACATCAAACATTACAAACATATATTTACATATAACAGAACTGAAAATTGTTAAAATTGCGTACATATATATATATATCCATTTATACTCATATGCACTTATTAGGAATGTTTTTTTTTTTTAATAACGTGAGGTAACAGAACAAAAAAAAATCACCATTTGGGCGTTGGTGAATAACCTCAATTTATTAAAGGAACATAGCCGTTATTTAACGTATTACCGTATGTAAAATGTACCGACAAAGCCTTGAAAAGGCCTTAACAGTTATATACAGTTGCAAAGACAAACATCCAAAAACAAATTGAATCAAATTATTATTATTGAAAATAAAGGTATTGCTAAATGTCTTCACTGAGTACCCTCATGTTTTTTAGGGTATTCACCTAAGGGCGTAAACGCGTAAGCTTTGTACGTTCACGCTTTTTATTTAATTGCATTATTGTAAAATTCCAGTATGTTATCATTGTCAAGTAATACAAGTTTTATTATTCCGTTTTAAAAATGTTTAAAATATTTGCATGCTTAATTTGTTATTGTTTTTTAAATTTTTTATTTATTTTTTTTTTTTTCAAACTATAAAATCACATTTTTCACAACAATATAATACATTTAGTTATTATAACTGGATATTATTTTATTTTTTCGGTACTAAGTGTAATAAGTTAAGTGCACCTTTGAAATTATTAGAAATAGAACCTATTGTAAGTTTATAGTGAATCTAAGCAGAAGTAAAATAAATAAAACGCCAACTTTAATCTTGTGTAGTATTTTATTATTTTCCTAAAACACTTACCTACCATACAAATTGCGTATTATAGCTGGAAAACAGAACACTCTTTCTTGTTAAAAGACACAAGTAAATAATAAATTGTTTTGAAATATTTATTTGATTTAGATATTATTGCTATTTTCGATCGATTCAAACTTCGTCTATTCGATTTATTCGGGGTTACGTGACATTAATGTGTAACCGACACAATTGTTAAAATCCGCTTATTGAGCAATATCGGTAGTTCTGCTTATTTTAAACCACATTTTTCGGTAGCTTGAAAACTCGAGGAGACATTAAAAAATGGCAAACGCAGAACTGTCTGGAATGGATAATGCTAATTAAATTGAGATAAAAAATTTTTGGAAAAAAATGAATGTATCGCCGGTTCCAAAGTATAAATAATTTAAATTGTTTTTGAAACGGCATTCAAAATTTCATTTTTACAATGGAGTTCTATGAAAAAGTAAAAGTTTGAAATGCTGTTTTCCCAAAATTTTTAGTAAGTAAATACATCTGTATACTTTGGAACCGGCGATATGTTTTTGCAGGCGCAGCGACGATTTATAATTTAAAAATCTCTAAACGCTGATTTACAAGGTGTGAATCGATTGAATTGCTATTTAAATCAGCCTCTTACTTACTTAAAATAGCCTTTAACAGCCTGGGCGATTTTGGCCGTCTCTAGGGTTCAATATATAGACAAAGTTTGGAGTAATGAAAAATTATTTTTAAGCGATATTGCACTAGTTCTAGGACGTCTGAAAAAAAAAGAGGGACAACATATTTAAAAATATTTTTTTAAAAACGCCCCATCTCAGAATTTTTGCAATAACGCTTTATTTTAGAATTTGGTTAAAAAATGTCGGTTCTCAGCGGAATTTTCTTTTAGATTGGGAGTTCTGTGATAGGGTGCTATTGGGAAAAATTCTGAGATAAGGCGTTCTCTAGGTAGATTAGAGTATAAAATAAGAAACTCTTACATAACCGTATTTTATTTCGCCTAAGCCGAGCAAGTTAGCCATGTAAGCAATTTAAAATTGTAAATACTACTTCATTGATATTCATTAAAAAAATAAATAAAGAAAAGAAACAAGTTTCAGAAACGACTTATACTTTTTATATCAGAATTATCATTTTCCATCTTTCTGATTTTGTATTAAGCCCGTAAGCCAATTGGTTGAAAAAGCAAATTTTGACAGAGCGATGGTAAATTTTGACGGTTATTGTGATGAATATGAGCGTCAGAACTTACCCTATAACAGGGTTTAAATTTTGACAACCAATAATGTGAGCACAGGGATGCATGTGCTGTTGACATTCATATTATTTCACATAACTTTTTGTTCACACGCGTTATTAAACACTAAAATATAATATAATGCAAAAATAATAATAATAAATATAAATGCATATAAACGCATAAAAACAAGTATTTATTCACACTTATTGCATTAGTCAAAGTTTACTACTGTCAAAATTCACCTTTTCGTTTGGTACAGCAAATTGGAAAATATTTGTACACTATTGGAAATTTGTTCACCTCATTTTACTCCGACGAAAACAAATATGTTGTTATTGTTGTTGTTGTACCCATACTTTGCCCTGCCTAGTCGGAAGATCCACTTATAAAATGTTACGTGACAGACAAGACAGGGGTTGTACGGGTGTTGCCAGTCCTTTGCCGGATGAATCCGGCACGTTCCGGTACTCCCTTGCGGTACTGCCCGACTGACTTGGGAACGATTTCGTGGATTTTAGTCGCCTCTTACGACCGGAATACCTACCTGGGGCATATTCTAAACCCCTTACCCGCAGGGTTAAGAAAACAAATATCAATTGACACACAACAAATTAGCACCTTCAACATAAGTAGAAATTCCATCGCTGAACAAAATTGCCCACTTTTTTATCCTCTTTTCTGGTAAGATCGACCCAGTAATTTCCCAAGATATTGTCCGCTGCTGGTTTGCAGGGTAGTTAAAGGGCTGTTTTCTCATCTAGCCGTCAACTTAAACGTTCGAGCGTTATTTTCAAATTTATCGTCCAGTTCATCCTCCTGTTGAAATAAAGAGCAAATGAAGCGGCTACTAAATGGACAGTGAACGTTGAATTTACACTTTTCGTTAAGTAAGTTGGCATTTGGTGCAGTGTAAATGTAGTATGTATAAAATTTGGCCCAAACGAACAAACGCATTTCCCCAAGTGTGCCGACATGTTTTTACACAGCAAGAAATAATCGCATACAGAAATATAGCTTTTGCATCTGGTAATACTTTTGCCGAATGACGACGAAATGAACGAGACGATTGTAAATTTTGCTTTGTGTGGAGGCGAGTTTATTTTCATTTTCATTTTCCATAATTTAACAATTTTTTGTGCTTTTTAAATTGCAAAAGATTGCAGATAAAAGTTAAGTATTGTGAATGCTATTATAAGTGAACGATACAATTTCGTATTTGTTACAATTGGAAAAGCCATCGGCAATAGCTATCACTGGTCGTCTGGCTGGTCTGGCCATAGGCAAAAGCGAATGATAAGTTGAAGTGCAAGGAGGCAGAGGGATACTCATTGAAAAGAAAAGCAAGCAAAGCTGGTGGGACCAATAAGAACATTTACGTGCACTCGGGTGTGTGTGTTGAGGAGCAGACGGTCAAGAAAGGGGAGAAAGGCGTACATAAAAACGAGCAAATACTTGGTGGAGCAAGAACGTTGCATTGCCACAACGATACGGCAACAGCGGCGCATGAAAACAGTTGAACTACAGGAAACAAAAACAAGAAACATATCGAGCCGACAGAAGGAGGAGACAAGAAAAGTATCCATCAGCAGACGATTTTGGTGTAGAACGGAAAACACGCAGAAAAAAGTGTGAAAGGTCAGCAGACAGACGAGGAGGAGACAGTAAATAGAGAAATCGTGCAAAATAGTATACTCAGTAAGTAAGCAAAGTAGCATAAGCACACAAACTATATGCATGTCGTATATGTCAGCTATGTATATAGTGCTGTAAAAACAGCTATTGAGTACATAACTAAACTCGAACAGGAATAAGCATTTTGGTGAGTAACAATAACAAATAAAACGCTCTGAAAATAGTACTAATTTCCGGAACTCATCTTGTTTCTAGCGCTTACAAACTTTATTTATGAGGTTGTGACCTAAGGAATAAAGCTGGTATTGTGACTAGTCTACTGCAGTTACAGGTCAAATTCGCTTCATCTTACCCCGGAATTCTGTAGTTTTGTCTCATCTCAAGTCACAAAATTGAGGTCTGTCATTTGAGGTTTGTAATTGGACAACATGGAATTGGAACACGAATTGTCTCTATTAGTGACTATTGTCTCTATTAGTGACTAGAGACAGCTTACAGAGTTCGGGGGATAGTTCAAGTTCTATTAATTGTTCCAATTTAGTATGAATTAGAGGCTTTACTTGTTTATGTTCAACCGTCCCAATGGTATTACATCGCGACGAAAGGGTGGCCTAGCGTGTCAAAAATTCTCCAACTATGTGCAATGCGGATATCTTTCCTTTGATTAGAAAAATAACCTTTAATCGAATGAGATCACTTTTCCCACATATAATGCGGATTGGGGATCTAGATAAGGCCTTTCGTGCCATATCTTCCAGTAAGATACTCAATGTCCTTACTACATAGATGTAGGGCAATGAACGGCCAAGTTAGCTAGAGAAGCGGAAGTACATATGTACACTGGCCCTGAACCGTCAAGAAAAAGGCTCGGCAAAGATGAGGGAGGCGGCTTTGATGGAAATTATAACACTACTCTCTTAAAATTTATAATACCCCATCTAAGAAACATCTTATCACAAAAAAAGTCCCATTTGTAGGCTCAACGCCCTCATACATAGAGTGGTAATTTTGTCAGCCATCTCTTCCTCGAGTTTTGTTTAAGCCCCCTAAAAATAGATTTGAACGTTGACTCATTAGATCACATAACCAGTATTGTTTCACTCCTTCATCCAATCATAAAGTCAGATGAGTAATTTAGTTTAAATTTTGTTAATGTATAAGTAGTAAATGCGTTAATTATGTTCTTTTTTAGGGCTCAATTACTTTCTATGTCCGCAGTAAACAGCCAGGGATATACCAATTTATAAACATTCGTCGCGTTCAATACTAACATTTAAATTTGTGCGATCTAGCGCGCCGAAACTCGTAAAGAATCATTAGTTGTCGAGACAACTTACTGTCAACTTAGAGCACGCTTGTTGTGCCACGTGCCATGTTGCCATTCACCCCACAAGTAGTTAAACGTTTGTTAGCACTCAAGAAGGGCAACGAAGACACGGTCGAAGGGAAGTGGTCCGAAAAGGCAGTTAAAAATCTTGTCAAAAAAGTTAAAAAGAATATACAACTCGAAGAATTAGAACGTGCCATTTCAACACAAAATTGTAACACACGCTGTGTAACAGTACCACGCAGTAAGCCAGGTGCTACTGGCGAAAATTTGCGCAAAGGACAACCGCATGTAATATATTGTCGTGTATGGCGTTGGCCAGATTTACAATCACAAAATGAATTGAAAGCCTTAGATCATTGCGAATACGCTTTTCATTTGCGTAAAGACGAAATTTGTATTAATCCATATCATTATAAAAAGATTGAATTATCAATTTTGGTGCCAAAATCTTTACCAACCCCGCCTGATTCAATCAACGACTATCCATTGGATAATCATACCCACCAAATACCAAACAATACCGAATACAATGCCACAACCATTCGTAGCGCTTCTTTGAGCCCACCTCAATATATGGAGTTGTCCTCAAGTCATCACCAACAGCTACAACAACATTCACCAGGTGGTCTAATTACTGGTTTGGGTATGAGTGCTGCACAACAACAACAAATGAATGGTGGCTCACTTGTAGGCTCAGTAGGCGCCTGTAATATGGATTCACAATCGAGTGTGCTAAGTGTTGGTAGTAGCATCCCGAATACGGGCACACCACCACCTGGCTATATGAGCGAAGATGGTGATCCAATTGATGCGAATGATAATATGAATATGTCAAGATTAACACCACCAGTCGATGCCAGTCCCGTTATGTATCATGAGCCAGCATTTTGGTGCTCAATTTCATATTATGAATTAAATACGCGTGTCGGTGAAACCTTTCACGCTTCGCAACCATCAATAACAGTAGATGGTTTTACTGATCCCTCCAACTCGGAGCGGTTTTGTCTTGGCCTATTATCAAATGTTAATCGTAACGAAGTGGTTGAACAAACACGTCGCCATATTGGCAAAGGTGTACGTTTATATTATATTGGTGGTGAAGTATTTGCCGAATGTCTTAGTGATTCATCGATATTTGTACAAAGTCCAAATTGTAATCAACGTTATGGTTGGCATCCGGCTACTGTTTGTAAAATACCACCAGGATGTAATTTGAAAATATTTAATAATCAAGAATTTGCTGCATTGCTATCACAATCGGTATCACAAGGTTTTGAAGCTGTATATCAGTTGACACGCATGTGTACTATACGTATGTCATTTGTAAAGGGTTGGGGTGCTGAGTATAGACGTCAAACTGTCACCTCAACACCGTGCTGGATTGAATTGCATTTGAATGGACCGTTACAATGGTTGGATCGTGTACTAACACAAATGGGCTCACCACGTTTGCCATGCAGTTCGATGTCTTAAAAAAAGTTTCGTAAAAATGTATGTGTGTGTGTGTACAAGTATGGAGATGGGCTAACTGGAAGCGTTGAAATTGGAGAATTACAGCGGGGTAGAGTATAATGATATGCATATTTTGTAGCGCATTATCTGCATATTAATTAAGCCTGTATTGTATGACGTACATTCTATTTTATTTTTCAACATTTGTATGGGATGCGGAATTTCGGCTAAGCAGGAGGAGGTTTCGGCTAAGCCTATTAGGTGCCATCAACCTCTTATTCACTGCAGCTTTAACCTCATAAATAATTAGCTCTTTTTAGAGCCATATGTGGAGCAGTGAAAAATGGTTAGAGAAACGCCTTCTGAAAACTCCCAATATTCGTTTTTATTGCGAAGTTTTTTTTTCATTTTAAATGAATTTCGAAGAAAGAAGTCATATTAGTAAAGTATGGAGCGTATCGCCAAAGAAAAGTTTAAAATGTTCCCTGCCTGGTTCGAATGTTTACTTGTTGGTTATTTCAAAAATGAAAAAAAAAAAAATTCGGCACCCTTTAAAAACAGCGAAATTTGTGTTGTGCTTATAAATTTTCTATTTGGTCTTTGATTTCAACGAGTTATATATTGTTGTAAAGGTTTTAACCCGTGTCATATTTCGTCCATATAAGCCATTAACCTGCGACACCAACTTTAACTTTTATTCGAATTTATTTAAAGCCAACACCCTGTATTTAAAAAAAATTGTATAAAGTAAATATAGCCTTAGATTTTCTATGCATTACATTTATTTCCTCATTATATGCAGGTTAAAATTCTTTTTTTTCTTAGTTTTCAGGAAACAATATTTCTTTTCAAATACAGGGTGTTGGTTTTAATAAAAAATATAATAAAAGCTGAACCTGACATGATGGACTAAAAGTTTCTATGGATGAAATATTGCCTTGGTGAATACCTTTCTAAAACTGTATCACTTTTGAAAATCGAACGTAAAATATAGAAATTATAGAAAAAAACAAATTTCGCTGTTTTTACAGGGTGACAAAAAAATAAAAAAAAAAATTTTGAAAACCTCATAAGGTAAGTGTTCAAACTGGGGGGGAACACTTTCAACTTTTTTTTCCTCCTTACATCGTGATACGCTTTAATGGACTTTATCGAAAATTACCGATTGAAAATTAATACACAGAAAAAAATTATGTATTTTATTTATACATATTAAAATTTTTAAAATATTATGCATGATAAGAGGTAACCATGATTTATGATAAAAAAAATTTGTAAAACTAATTACAAGCAAAAATAAAGCAAGAAGAAAACTTGATAATGATAACATTCAAATAAATACAATACGATACGTAATTAAGAAACAAATTTTGAGAGCATTCTAGATATATAAGTTGTGCATTGCATGTATGCAATAAAATGAAGAATATTTTCAAATTAAAAAAAAAAAAAACTATATACATACATACATATGTACACACACATACAAAAAGCGTTTGTTGCTAAACAAAAGTTGTACAAGAATTGAAAAATGTAAGAAAAGTAAATACAAAATATGAAGAGCTTTTAGATTTTAAAGTTTTAACAATAGATTTTGTACTGTTTACAAATGTATCAATTGCATGCAAATCAAATAAAACGATACATACCTATACACACAATATTTATATATACATGCATAAATACATACATTTATTAGGCAAAAAAAAAAAAGGTAAACAGCACGATTGCGATATTTGCTACAAGCAAATTATGAAAAATTTGAAATTTCTTCTGTAATTGAAATAAAAAAAACGCATTAAAAATTGGCTATAAGCTGCGAGTAAATTTAAATTGTAAATTTTAATCAAACAAAAAAAATTTAATAAAAACCATAGGATACAAGTAAAAATTAAAATCGAGCGCTAACCGCCAAAAGGTAGTTACGATAATCGTTTTTAATTTTTGATGTAGATTTAAAGCTTACAACCATAAGCGGGAAACAGAATCACACCGCCAATACGTCAATTGCGTGAAGTACGTAAATTTTAGAGCAAATTCTACTTTTACGTATCCGTCGTATCTGGCGTTACGCATACAGTTATTTCGACGTACTGACGGATTGATGCTGCTGAACGCTAAACGCATACTCTGCATTATTTTGGTAGCTTTCGGAAGCACCGTTATAAATGTACGGCGCAGAGAATTAAAAAAAGCTTGTAAAATTTAGAGCTTGGCAGTTAGAGCTTGATATATTCAAGAAAAAATAGAAAATTAAATTAACTATTTAAGTCCACATCAGCTTTTTTGTGCTTCTGCAATACTTTTTTTTATTAAAAAAATATATATAAAAAAAAAATACATACATACATGATTATTAAGTTGTTTCTTTAAATTTTAAGCTTACGTTATTTGATAAATAATTGTTACTTCCAATTACGTAAAAACTACATTGTTTTAAAATTAGAAAAAAAAATTTTTCAAATTTTTTTTTTAATTTTGCATTAAAATATTTTAATTTTTGTATCAACAATTGTATGAAGTATGTATAAGTACTCTTACAAGGCAGTTCTAATTTATTTTCAATTCCGAAGTGCAGTGTTGCAGTCCATAGGATTTTTGTACCATGAAAAAATGTTCAACTCTTCAATTTAATTTTCGAAACACATGTTTTTTTAAGAAGTAGGTAAATCATGCTTCTTTTATTTTTTATTTATTTTTTTTTTTTAATCCCTTTAAAATTTTAATTTGTATTTTTAATAATACATACATATTTGTTATATCTTTATTACGGTTGATTTTCCTGTAACATTTAGTTTATATTTTGAATTTTGCTATTAGCATCATATACATACATATATGTATACAGATATATTAAATATAAGTGAATCTAAGTCCCAATTTATTGCTCTATAATTATACGTACATACATACGCATATGTCATTATATCGATAATAATAATACTAAAACCAATAAAGCGAAAGTAAAAAAAAAAATTTATTTGTATTTATTTATGGTTGTATATAATACGCGTTGCTCTATACTTTAATTAATCTTAACTTTATTAAATATAAATTAAATGAAATCAAATTCAGTGAAATACAAACAGAGCTAATAAAAAAATTTGTATTTAGGGATTAAAAGTTTTTATATATTAAAATTAACGTTGATTAAATTTGAAAAAATTAAATTAAGAAAAAAAATAAAATTTTACTGTCCGCGGATCTGTGACCTAACGCTTTGACATCTACCACACAATTTGTGTATTCACCACACATTGAAATGAGAGAGAGAAAGACTTTGGTGAATTTCTTGCGACTTTTCTTACAGAATACCTAATTTATCTCAAGTCACAAAAAATGTATCTAATGAAATATGACTTGATATGAGCCATTACAGAATTACAGAAAACTGAGATTAGGCCAGTTTTGAAAGGCCCGTTGTGATACCGCCAACACTAGGAAAGTCAGTCTTGGGACTCGGCCATATGGGTTGTTGGGATTCTCCACATAGCAGAATCCATGGACTGACACTCCTAAACCTACACCCTTTACTCGCTTGCAGTATCATAACCCCAATTCTTGTACTTGGGACTATAACACTGTAGGCTGGGTGTCATTATCCCAAATAAAAACGAGACAAAATCCCAAGTAAGAAAATTGGGACTATGGCACCCCTATTGCAGTGTCATAATCCCAAGTAAAAATTAGGTTCCGGGCCACGACGGGGTGAATGGCAACGAAAAAGCCGATCAGCTAGCCAAAGTAGCGGCAGCAAAAAATCCTACGAGCCCAGAACCGTTTCTAGCCATCGGACCACATACCATAAAGGAGAGGCTTAGTAAAGAAGAGTAGGATATGAGAGAGGAACGCTGGCGTCAGACGGCCGGGCTGTGTCAAGCGAAGGTAATTATGGGCGGTTACAATACCAAGCGGTTCGAAAATGTCCTCACAGTTCACTGCAGGCTCAAGGCCTATATGCATAGATTGGGAATTGTATCCGGCAGCCTGTGTCGCTTCTGTGATAACGAGGACGAAACTGCGGAGCACATACTGTTTAAATGCGACGCTATCTCTAGAAAAAGACTGAAGTTTTTCGGATCTACGACTATAGTGCAAGCGCATACATCAACTAAAGACGAACATGCTTCTGGATTTTCTAATTGTTAACAACAACAACATGGAATTTCTAAAGGCGGCCGCAGTGCATTAAATTAAAAAGCGCTTCCGGATTCTTGGTCCTGATCCAAACCCAGGCTTTTGAGGCCTCTCCCATAATTTTAACTAATTCATTAGAACCCCTGTCAACCAGAGCTAGCCATGGTGAAAACAAAATCAGGAATTAGAGCTGTGCAATACCAAAAATCACTGTGGGGAAAAGTATGCATCGAAATACCAACGCGTAATTTGATATATGTCGATAGTTCGAAAATTTCCAACGCTAATTAGCACTTCAAAATTGATAGGAAAGGCTCCTCGCTGATTAACATTCTAATCTTGGCTTGCGTCATAATGACGCTTAACCGCCTACGCGATTTTGGCCGTTTCGTATAAAAGCACGTCAGTCATTCCTTCTTAGCGATAACTGACGCCAATTGGAAACCCCAAGGGAGTAGGGAGTTCAAGTCATCCTCCACCTGTTGTGTCCATCTCAGTCGAGGTCTCCCCCTTCCTCTGCTGCCGAATTCGGGTGTCGATAGGAAAACTTTCTGTGCTGGTGCTTCTTTGCTGATTAAAATTACCCGATTTTTATCCACCTTTTTGGGAAACGCGGTCCCGTAATTTCCCAAGATTTTATCCGAAACAAATACCGAAACTCGAACTTCCTACTTTGCTTAAAAAGTTAACGACTATTAAAAAAATATAACGCAGTATTTAAAATAATTCGGAGATAGGCTTTTTTCTAAATATATTGTGATTAATCCAAACAATTTCTCACTTTGCGGATTTTCTGACTCTCATAATTTGTGAGCAAAAATGTATGAAAAAGGTGAAACGATTTGCAGACGATGAAATTACGTATCGGTCCCAAAGAGCGCATTATTTTATGCAAAGGACTAAAACGTTGTGTCTAACATAGGGTTAATGTTTACGCATACCAGCTATCGATTATTCGTGTGTTCATCGATTAACGGTCGGAACTAAAGATTTGCTTATTTTGCTATTGCACTATTTATTGTTTAACTAACAGAGAATTTCTAACAATATTTATTTTATTGCAAAATGGCTTCTGATGCAGCAGCTGAAAGTTTTAATTGTGGTGTAATATTCATTACCAAGACCTATAGTATGATACTCGAGTGCAAATCATGCATTGATAAATTTGGTGTTTATTCACTTTTTTTGGATCATATATTTGACAAACATGTTGATGATTGGTTTGCAAATGATGCTAAAAACACAACAAGGGAAAACTCAACAAAGACGCAGCAAGTAGTGGCCGACAGTTCCACGACAGCGGAAAGCGCGGAACGATTTCATTGCGGTGAAATATTTATCACAAAGAATTTTTGTATGATGATTGAGTGTAATGCATGTGATGGTATATTTGGTGTTTACCCTGAGTTTCTTGATCATATATTTGATAAGCATTTTGATGAATGGACGACAAATGCTAAAAACACAACTAAGAACAGTTCTGAGACATCCATATTACATGACGAGCTGGAAGCAAATGATGAGCAATATGTGGTATTCGATGCAACGGTTATGAATGAAGATACGTGCTCAACTGATAATGTTGACGAGCTTATAACAGAAATACTACAACCAATGGAGTACGCCGAAGGCAATGAAGTAATTGTAACTGAAATAATTGTAAGTTTCCAACACATTTTTTATTGTTAAATATCATGTTAAATCTCTAATAAATATACAGGAAGTGGAACCACAAGCGCTGCCAACTGCTGCAGCTAATAAGATAGCAAATAAAAATTTGCGTGAAGTACGTCAACTACCTTTAAAAAATGTCGAGAAGGAGCGTAAACACAAATGTAAAACATGTGGATTTGCCTTTTCTGACCTATTCAACTTACGCAGTCATGAACTACGACATAGTACTATAAAACCCTTTACTTGCGTAAAATGCGACAAAGGCTTTTATTCGAATACAGAACTAAAAACTCATCTAAGAAGACATACTGGTGAAAAACCATTTGTATGTCCATATTGTGGTAAGGGCTTCGTGACATCTGGCTTATTGACCATGCACGAGAGGCGACATACTAACACAAGAGACCATAAATGTAATAAATGTGATAAGTCTTTTTTTGATAGATATCAATTAAAAACGCATACTTTGGTGCATACGAAGGAACGTAATCTGACATGTAAAGTTTGTCAGGCTAAATTTGGTCGCCCGAATAGTTTACGTACGCATATGAAATTACATGAAAATGCACTCGGCTATGAATGCCTTATTTGCGGATTACGTTTTAATCAGAGGCCTACACTGCTGTGGCATATCAAAAGTAAACATAAAGTAATGAATAAGGAAGATGACAAACAGGATTTGTCGGAAAGCAACAATACAAAAGACGATGAGTAAATAAGTATGTAATAGTAGTAGTAGTAGTAATTTAGAGATGTAATAATGCTAAATTAGAATACTAGTTGTTTGTGGAACGGCGAAACACTCGTGAAAGTTAATTGAAAAAATAAAAAGGAAAGCAATAACAGAAATAAAATAAAATACATATAACCCGTAAATCACAGTACAAAATATTCCGACCGGACTTCCCGAATAACAAATTGTGTAGAAATTTGTTGTAAAAGGAATAACGCTAGGTTATTCAATTACCTCACTTTTATAAAACCATTTTTGAGAAGTGGAATATCACCCTATTTTAAAATATTTTTCAAATAGGCCTCATCTTATAATTTTTTCTAAAAGCCTTTATTTCAGAATTTGGCTAGGAAGCGTCTAAGGCGAATTCATACAGGTGTGTTCGAGCGAATTCAGATCTACATGCACGCATACACTCCTTGTAACTAAAAATGTCAGACAAAGCAACGACATAAGCAATTTGACAGCTATGATTCGATTTTCAAGGAAGAAGAAGGAATCATATGGTGGGAGGAATTCGCCTTGGAAGCGTCCTACATCAGAATTTTTGACAACGCCTTATCTCAGCTGTAACAGTGTTTGAGATTTTACTTATATGGGGGCGTTTTTGAAACAAATTCAAAAATAGGGCTTCTTTAAAAAATTCTTCGCTACACACACGCACACACTCTTTGTAACTAAAAATGTCAGACAAAGCAACAACATAAGAAATTTGACAGCTACGATAGGATTTTCAAGGAAGAAGAAGAAACCCAGGAGGATGCCACCTTAGCTATGACGTTCCTCAGACAAGTTCTGCGGCAGAGAGTTTTTGACCAATTCTTGCTTCGTTTCTTTCCTGCTAATTATGAATAACTATTTCTGAAAAAGCGTTTCTTGAACAAAAATAGCAGCGAATTCAGCAGCTTTTTGACATTTAATTTAGAGAGAGAGCGCCAAATGGCTGCAAGTTATTGCTGGAGATTTTTCGTCCAGCAGGAACAGCTGATCGGTGACATAGCAAAACAACAACAAAAAATGTAAATTCAAATTGTTAGCCAATCAGAAACGTAACCGCTGTTTTGTCTGCAAGTTTCTGTTGAACCCTGTTCGACGAAAAATTAGCAGAAATGAGATTTTGACAGCTTTTTACAAGACTCTCTTCTGCTGACAGTTCTTTGTTGGAGATTTCAAGAAACATACCTATTTTGTATTAGAATGAACAGCTGAGCACTGGCTTCTTCTGACAAAGCAATCGAAATTAAAAACCGTTAAAAAATCAAATTAAAATGACATTTTTTAAAAGCGGTTTCTTGAAAATCTGCCAATATCGCAATAAGAATAATTTTCAACTTTTTTCAATACTGCACGTATGTATCGCTTTATGCGCCTCCAGCTGTTTTTCATCAACAAATTTCTTGCCGCATTGCTCACAGAATAATTTCGCTGTTTTATAATGTTTCTTAAACTTATGCGTACTTAACATGGATGCAGTGCGATAACGTTTCGTACACAAATCACATTTAAACGATAATGTTGCATCATCGGCCTTATTATGAACTTTACGTTTATGTGTATCCATTTGGTTAATTGTATAAAAATGTTTTTCGCATTCATCGCATGGTATACGACGCTCTTGTGTATGCCTCAATACATGACTTAGCATAGCAGCACGACGTGAAAAGGATTTGGCACAATATTCACAATTAAATACTACATTAAGTTGTTTGTGTGTGTTGCGATGCCTTGCCAATGTTGTGATTGCACGAAATTGTCGACCGCAAATTTCACACTGGTGTGGTTTCGAGCCGGTATGTATGTTCAAATGTGTATCCAATTGTAGACGACGTCGAAACGTTTTACCACAATATGTGCACATATTTGGTGCGTAGCGTGCCTTGTATGGTCGTTTACAAGTATTTTTCAATAAATTTGGTGCAAAGGATTTTGTCCAATCGACTGACACATTTAATTTGTCTGATGGCGATCTTTCTCTATAAAACTCATCGTTATCGCTATTGTGCGAGAACTTTTCAAAACTTTCTGAGCTGTGCTCGACCGTATATTTTCGTGCTGCAGTTCTCTTGCTAATCTGAAATTTAGATTTATTTACTAAGCATAATATATGCAATAAATATGTTTAAAACTAACGCTTGAGTCTTCCAATTTTATTTCGTACTCTACTTGTTCTTTGGCAGTTTTAAGATCGTTAAGCGGATCTTCTATTATACTTTCGAAAGTGTGTTCTTCAACACTGGTACGTTTCATGACATTTATTTTCTCGCTTCCCTCCTGCAGCAAACACAACGTTTCCTCCTTTGTGCTCTTTACTAACTCTGTCGCTTCAAGTTTCAGTGGATCTTTCTTTCCATGAAAACTCGTCTCACCACCGTTGGGCACGTCATTTAACTCTGAAGCTTCTGTTGAAGTGTTGACGAAATGCTCAACATGACCGTAAAAATGTTCACAAAAATCGTCAAAGAAATGTGTTATAAATCCGCAAAATGTGCACACAATAGAAAATCTTGATTCCTGGTAATGAATTTCTGCACATTTTGATTTTGTAAAATTACTGGTAAAGGATAATGGTGTTGGTGCGATTTTGAGCATCTCAGCCACAATTCTTGGTCCGGATAATATTACTTAGTTAAAAATGCAAAACAAACAAAGAATGCATAAACAGCTGTAGAATGAATCGCCAAACAAAAACAAACAGTCATCGATATAACTCGATAGCTCAAAAACCTCCAACTAATTAGCAACCTCAACATGGATAGAAAGGGCGCTCGCTGAACGAAATTACCTGCTTTTTTATCCGCATTTTTGGAAAAGCTTAAAAAATACTGTACAAATTTCTACCAAATCACCCTAGGGTTGCCATATGGCAACTGAAGAGACAAACCCTACTAATCATGGCCTACCAGGCTAGTTTCTACGTATTGTCGGTTCTATGAGAACGGTACCAGTACTTGTGCTGTACCCATCGTACCGAAACGACCCGGGCCATATGGCCATATGGCAACTGAAGAGACAACCCCTACTAACCATGGCCTACCAGGCTAGTTTCTACGTATTGTCGGTTCTATGAGAACGGTACCAGTACTTGTGCTGTACCCATCGTACCGAAACGACCCGGGCCGTTTTTTTATATCGACCCGGCCAAGACCAATACACGCGCGGTTCCTCTGTCCGACATTTGGGCAGGGCTACACCTCGTTACAACAACAACAACCAGCGGCGGATAATTTCCTGGGAACTTACCGGGGCGCGTTACCCAAAAAAAAAAAACGGATAAAAAAGGTGCTAATTTTGTTCAAGGAGGCGCCTTGAAGGTGCTAATAAGTGTTTGAACTTTTTAAAGTATCGACTTATATCGAATTATGTATTGGTATTTCGATGCCTGCTTTACCCACATTAAGTTTTGGTATTACACAGCACTAATTTGTGATTTTGTTTTCACCACGGATAGCACTGGTTGGCAGGGAGGTGCCGGGTTAAATTCGAAAAATGCCGTTAAAATATTTTTTAATAACGCTCTATTTCAGAACTCGATTTAAAAACGTCCTATATCAAAATTTTTTAAATGGAAGCCTTTTTCAAAAACGCCCAATCTCAGCTGCCTAAATTACTTAATTAGTTAATATATTTAATTAATAAAAATTATATTCACTTAATAAAAAGTAAATTAAATGTAATGTATGTATTAATTTTCCGTAGCTTTGTGTTGACGCATATGACCAGCTAGTCCCGCCTTCTGTGCATAAGCACGCCCACATAATTTACACACAAACTTTTTCGTATCCAAATGCAAATATTTATGATGATATAGCGTTTTCGGACGCGCAAATGAGCGCCCACATACATTGCATACATGCGGACGCTCTGTCGAATGTGTTGGCTCGTGTTCCCACAACAAAGATTTTGATGCAAAACATTTGTCACATAACTTGCATTTGAATGGTTTCTCACCAGTATGTGAGCGTTTGTGAACTATGAGAGCCGGTTGTCCTTTAGTACGAAAGCCACAAATTTCACATACAAAATTCTTCTCCAAACGATGAACGATGCGTGTATGCATTGCAAGATTTTTTGGATTAAAAAATGATTTGCCACATCCCTCATATTTGCAATTGAAATTTCGTAATCCTGTATGTTTATAACTGTGAATGTTTAAGGCTTCTTTACTAAAATATACTTTGTCACATTCTCCGCATGGATAGCCTGCATGTTTTTCACGTTGATGTGTATGCAACGAACGCTCATCGCTGAAATTCTTTCTACAACGTACACAAGAATATTTAGATGGTTCACTGTTGTGGCATTGTTTTATATGACGATCCAGGTTTTTCATGAATTTATAGCTTTTATTACATTCTTTGCATTGATGCTCCATTGAACTTGTTGTTGTACTTTTACTGCTTTTCGCCGTTTTGAGTATCTACGTAAGAAATGATATAAATATATGATTATATCCAAAAATCCACACCTACCCTTGGTATATATTCGGTATCCTTGTCGCTTTGCTCCGCATCACTCTCGTCATTATCATTTTCCCATGCGTTGTCTTTACTATCAACAATTTCAACTGTTATGCCCAATCTTTCAGCGCCAGGAGATGGGAAATTGGCAAAAGTAGCTAATGGTACATCATCTGATTCATTCAGTCCGCAAAATTCTTGCCCAAAGCACAGTGCATCTGTTTGTCCATCATGATCTTCGGCTTTAATTTCGATCTCCAAAGATTCGTGTTGCTCGTCATTTTTTCCAGTGGTCGGTGCTAGGAGATGCGAATTTTTGAAATGCAATGAATACTCGTCAAAATCAAAAGTCTTCAACTCGCAAAGCGTACAGATTATTGTAAAACAATTCGCTTTGCGAAAATATATCTCTGCACATTTTTCTTCAATCAAGTTAATAAAGGTTTGCGAAGTATTTATCGCTTTTAACATTTTTGGTTAAATTTCTACAATTTCAGAAGTTTTGATTTGTTATGGTGCTAATTTGTTTGTAATCAAACAGCTAATCATTGCACATTTGTTGTTAGGGTTGACAACTTATCGATAGAGCCCTCAATAAATGGGGTCGAGTTAAAGCATCGAATCCCGAAGCGTTTTGACAATTCCGGGATTTGGAAATGGTCATCCTGAGATCCTTAAATTTTTCGGATAATCTCAGGTCGGGGGAGGGGTAATTGCATACTTTAGATGTCAAGTCGAAAAACACGGAATGTGAATCCGAAAGCATAAAATTAATTTTTTTATTTTTGTGAAAAGTTATGATCAAAAAAAAAAAATGGAAAATGACCCGGGTCCGATCCCAATTAAACGTCTGGATCCATATTTTAGCATGTGAAATCACTCGTTGGAACGCAATTAAAGTACGGGCACACCTATCGACACGACACTACGCGACCAACGAACCCTGCCAACCATCTTCGGATAATTTCCAGGGAAATTACCAGGTCGCGTTTCCCAAAAAGCTGGATAGATGTTCAGCGAGGAGCCTTTTCTATTCATGTTGAAGCTGGTAGTTAGATTAGAAAATTATGGAACTATCAAGTTTATCGAATTATGCGTTGGTATTTCAACGAATTTTGGATATAAAATTTTAATATATTTGTCACAAAATTTTTCATCAATAAAATTGTAGTAATTCTTGATTGGTTTGAATTCGCCTAGATCATTACCAGCACCTAGAGCAAAACCGGTGGTCCATCCCATCCAACTAGAAGAGTCTACAAGGCGCTCCGTTCGGAATCCCTGCGCGGTGCGCTTATAAGGTATACCTACCTATTTAGGACTCTTTAAAGGTGCGTTTATCAGATAATTAAAAAAGTCTCCCTTCAAAAAACACTCCCTGAAAGGACTCTGCTGACTTCTCTTTTCAAATCCGTAGACGCTTCAATTAGGATTCCTTCAAGAGAGTTTTGACGCAGTCACTTTTCGCTCTTTTTGAGCGCTCCGTATTTTGTTGGATTTGCATTTCCTAGCTACGATGCCCGATAAGCGAGTGAATAAGTGGTTAGCGTCGTGAGGAGAAGAACCACATACAGCGAAACATTTTGCACCTTCGGGATTCAGTTTTGATAAGTTTCGCATATTACATTACCCAGACCCGAGTTGAACGAGAGTGCCTCCGGTCTCTCTCGGACGATCATGTTCCTCTGCAGCAACCGGTGGTACTTGTTGTAGCAGGACGACATTCGCATGACGGGATCTGGCAAAGGTGTTCCCTGTCTCTATGTGGATACTGTTGAGGACCTGTCTCTGAACCCGTGAATGAAAAGGGGTGGTTTTATAGTGCCGTTGTTGCGAAAAAAAATCAATAAATAAAAATAGAATTTTTTCTATTTTAATTTAATTTTTTTCAATGACATAAACAACCGTTATTAGCAAAATGTATTCAACAAAAGATTTGTTTCTTGAAATCTCCAGCAAAGAACTGTCAGCAGAAGAGAGTCTTGTAAAAAGCTGTCAAAATCTCTTTTTTGCTAGTTTCATCTCTCTTCTGCTAGTTTTTCGCCGAACAGGAGCCAGCAGAAATTCTCCAGCAGAACAGCTGTTCTGACAATTGACAAATGAAAATAAATTTTTTTCGCAGCACATTAAATTGCGAATTTTTCAGCATTTGGACAATTACTGCGTATATATCGGATTAAACCTTACAAAATATTAAGAAAATTGAATGCCTTATATACCTTCAGTATTTCCCATTCCTGTAACTGCGCCTGCAGGATTATATTGGTCTCCTAAACGAGCCACATTACGTTGGTCCAATGGACATTGGGCTTCGGCGCTTTGCTATTCAAATATACGGAACTATTGAAGATTTGGTATTTATTGTATGTACTTACTTCATTTGCTGGTAAATAACTCATAGTTTTCAAAATATTCGTAATAAATTTTTAATTTCATAAAAATATGCAATCAATTTTTATTTTGCCATATGTCACAATCAGCTGTTTGTTACTTGCTAGTTTTTGCTGGACGAAAAATCTCCAGCAGCAACTTGCAGCGAACTTGCAGCGAATTGGCGCTCTTTCTCTCAATTAAATGTCAAAAAGCTGCTGGATTCGCTGCTAATTTTTTCACAAAACACTTTTCTAGGAATAATTATTCATAATTATTCATAATTAGCAGAAAAGAAACAAAGCTAAAGTGTGCTTGACAGTTAAATATTTTCTCTTGTAAGGGGCTGTAATGTCAAACGAATATAAACAAATGAATTAATCCTTTATGGTGCACCACATGTAAATTGGGTATCATTTTCTATTCTTTAATATTACTAATATTATATTAGCAATAATTTACTCTTCTCTATACCATCCGCGTTTTTTGTAAAAAATGTTTGGTTACAGTTTTCTTACCTTAGCTTACAAAACAATTGAATTCCAACCGTTCTTCACTGGCACCGAAGTTTTTATAAGCTTTTATTTAGTTTCACCTGACGGCTGTCTGTTATCAAATCTTGCAAGCTAAATTTGATACACTTCCCGGTGTCCGATTGATTTGAAATTCTGCACCCATGTATAACCCTGATGACAATGCAATATTATAAAAAAAAAATCGATAGGTGGCACGTGGGTCGCTATATTTTCAAAATTCGCATTTATGGTCCGATTTAGCTGAAATTCGTAACATGTATTACTACCATGAAAAGAAATATTTTTGTAAAAAAAAATTCCGCTAGGTGGGGCTGAGATAGCGGTAATAAAAACTCAAAATCGTAATTATGGACCGATTTGGCTGATATTTTACGTGTGTGTTACTTAATTAATTTCTAAGGGCCGCTTGCATAAAAGCTGATAACGACTAACCGGAGTTTAATTGACGTATTTTGTATGGTTAGCTGTCAAGTTAATCACCGATTAGGCTTAATCGGCTTTTATGCAAGTGGCCCTAAATGTTAAAAAAAATTGGACCCGCTAGGTGCCGCGTGAGTCGCTTTATTTGAGAATTACGAAGGTCTGTTGTCAGTGGGTAAGAAAGGGCGCTCGCTGAACGAAATTACCCGCTTTTTTATCCGCACTTTTGGAAAAAGCTTAAAAAATACTGTACAAATTTCTACCAAATCAACCTAGGGTTGCCATATGGCAACTGAAGAGACAAACCCTACTAACCATGGCCTACCAGGCTAGTTTCTACGTATTGTCGGTTCTATGAGAACGGTACCAGTACTTGTGCTGTACCCATCGTACCGAAACGACCCGGGCCGTTTTTTTATATCGACCCGGCCAAGAGCAATACACGCGCGGTGACTCTGTCTGACATTTGGGCAGGGCTACACCTCGTTAGAACAACCACAACCACCGGCGGATGATTTCCTGGGAACTTACCGGGTCGCGTTTCCCCAAAAAAAGAAAAAACGGATAAAAAAGGTGTTAATTTTGTTCAACGAGGCGCCTTGAAGGTGCTAATAAGTGTTTGAACTTTTTAAAGTATCGACTTATACCGAATTATGTATTAGTATTTCGATGCCTGCTTTACCCACATTAAGTTTTGGTATTACACAGCACTAAGGCTGTGTGCCAAACGGTTTAAAAAAGCAAATTTTGACAGAGCGATGTTAAATTCTGACAGTTATCGTGGTGAATATGAACGTCAAATTTTGACAATCAATAATGTGAGCACAGGGATGCATGTGCTGTTAACATTCATATTATTTAACATAAATTTATGTTCACATGCGTTATTTAACACTAAAATATAATATAATGCGAATAATACGCAATATAAATGCATGAAAAACACGTAAAATGAGAATTGATTCACAAAGCATCTGCTTTTGCACGTGCTTTTTCCATACGTCAAAATTTACTACTGTCATAATTTAACGTTTCGTTTGGCACAGCAAAATGGCAAATATTCGTTCACCATAGGAAATTTGTTCACCTCTTTTACTCTGACGAAAAATGTTTTCAATTAGCACACAGCCTAATTTGTGATTTTGTTTTCACCACGGATAGCACTGGTTGGCAGGGAGGTGCCGGGTTAAATTCGAAAAATGCCGTTAAAATATTTTTTAATAACGCTCTATTTCAGAACTCGATTTAAAAACGTCCTATATCAAAATTTTTTAAATGGAGGCCTTTTTCAAAAACGCCCAATCTCAGCTGCCTAAATTACTTAATTAGTTAATATATTTAATTAATAAAAATTATATTTACTTAATAAAAAGTAATGTAATGTATGTATTAATTTTCCGTAGCTTTGTGTTGCCGCATATGACCAGCTAGTCCCGCCATCTGTGCATAAGCACGCCCACATAATTTACACACAAACTTTTTTGTATCCAAATGCAAATATTTATGATGATATAGCGCTTTCGGACGCGCAAATGAGCGCCCACATACATTGCATACATGCGGACGCTCTGTCGAATGTGTTGGCTCGTGTTCGCACAACAAAGATTTTGATGCAAAACATTTGTCACATAACTTGCATTTGAATGGTTTCTCACCAGTATGTGAGCGTTTGTGAACGATGAGAGCCGGTTGTCCTTTAGTACGAAAGCCACAAATTTCACATACAAAATTCTTCTCCAAACGATGAACGATGCGTGTATGCATTGCAAGATTTTTTGGATTAAAAAATGATTTGCCACATCCCTCATATTTGCAATTGAAATTTCGTAATCCTGTATGTTTATAACTGTGAATGTTTAAGGCTTCTTTACTTAAATATACTTTGTCACATTCTCCGCATGGATAGCCTGCATGTTTTTCACGTTGATGTGTATGCAACGAACGCTCATCGCTGAAATTCTTTCTACAACGTACACAAGAATATTTAGATGGTTCACTGTTGTGGCATTGTTTTATATGACGATCCAGGTTTTTCATGAATTTATAGCTTTTATTACATTCTTTGCATTGATGCTCCATTGAACTTGTTGTTGTACTTTTACTGCTTTTCGCCGTTTTGAGTATCTACGTAAGAAATGATATAAATATATGATTATATCCAAAAATCCACACCTACCCTTGGTATATATTCGGTATCCTTGTCGCTTTGCTCCGCATCGCTCTCGTCATTATCATTTTCCCATGCGTTGTCTTTACTATCAACAATTTCAACTGTTATGCCCAATCTTTCAGCGCCAGGAGATGGGAAATTGGCAAAAGTAGCTAATGGTACATCCTCTGATTCATTCAGTCCGCAAAATTCTTGCTCAAAGCACAGTGCATCTGTTTGTCCATCATGATCTTCGGCTTTAATTTCGATCTCCAAAGATTCGTGTTGCTCGTCATTTTTTCCAGTGGTCGGTGCTAGGAGATGCGAATTTTTGAAATGCAATGAATACTCGTCAAAATCAAAAGTCTTCAACTCGCAAAGCGTACAGATTATTGTAAAACAATTCGCTTTGCGAAAATATATCTCTGCACATTTTTCTTCAATCAAGTTAATAAAGGTTTGCGAAGTATTTATCGCTTTTAACATTTTTGGTTAAATTTCTAAAATTTCAGAAGTTTTGATTTGTTATGGTGCTAATTTGTTTGTAATCAAACAGCTGATCATTGCACATTTGTTGTTAGGGTTGACAACTTATCGATAGAGCCCTCAATATATGGGGTCGAGTTAAAGCATCGAATCCCGAAGCGTTTTGACAATTCCGAGATTTGGAAATGGTCATCCCGAGAACCTTAAATTTTTCGGATAATCTCAGATCCCGAAGAGAAAGGTCGGGGGAGGGGTAATTGCATACTTTAGATGTCAACTCGAAAAACACGGAATGTGAATCCGAAAGCGTAAAATTAATTTTTTTATTTTTGTGAAAAGTTATGGTAAAAAAAAAAAACGGAAAATGATCCGGGTCCGATCCCAATTAAACGTCTGGATCCATATTTTAGCATGTGAAATCACTCGTTGGAACGCAATTAAAGTACGGGCACACCTATCGACACGACACTACGCGACCAAAGAACCATGCCAACCATCTTCGGATAATTTCCAGGGAAATTACCAGGTCGCGTTTCCCAAAAAGCTGGATAGAAAGGTGAACAATTTTGTTCAGCAAGGAGCCTTTTCTATTCATGTTGAAGCTGGTAGTTAGATTAGAAAATTATGGAACTATCAAGTTTATCGAATTATGCGTTGGTGTTTCAATGCCTACCCCTACCGGACATTTCTTATTTCTTACGTACACTATTACATTTACAATCTATTTTGTCAATGACAACTCATTGACTGGTCTGGCCTGAACGGCACACTCACACATTCAAATGCAACCCTAAAAGAACACACATGTTTGCCTAAGATTCTTCACCATCGCCTTTTAGATCTTATCACATATCTGATGCTTCATTACCTCAGACTATAGTATCAACTGAGTTGTCACTGACCAGACAGCTGTCCGGTAGGGACTTTTCCCCACAGTGATATTTGGCTAGCTCTGGTTGGCGGGGTAGTTGCCTATTTGATAACATATGTCGTGCTGTATCCATACTATGCCTTGCCTAGTCGGCAGATCCACTTATAAAAAGTTACGTGACAGACGAGACAGGGGTTGTACGGGTGTTGACAGTCCTTTGCCGGATGAATACGGTACGTTGCAGTACTCCCTTGATGTGCTGCCCGACTGTCTTGGGAACGATTTCGTGGATTTTAGTCGCCTCTTACGACCGGCATACCTACCTCGGGCATATTCTAAACCCCCAACCCGCAGGGGATCTATGTCGTGTATTATGCTCCATAAGAACACATTTCTACTTATTTATGTGTTTTTAAGTGAGTTTTGAAAATGCTGTTCAAGTGTCAGTGCATGGAACTGACAGGTAAATTTTGCTGCACGTGTGTTTACAAATCGTTCAAATAGCAATCAAATTAGCAGCGCTGCAAGCCAAATCGCTGCACTTTTATTCCAGGCATTACTGTTCGCTGTACTAATCGATTTATAAATATCGATTACTGGAAAGCGAAACGGTTGTTGTCAACTGCAGGTTGTCAACAACTTGTTACACCGCAATTTGGCAAAAAGTGACCAACATTTTTTGTCTTATTATTTGTTATGTTGATCATTTAATTAATATGGCTACAACGTTATTGAGGAGATTTCACGCTGGCGAAGTATATGTAGCAGAAAATTTATCTGTTACATTCGAGTGTAAGTCGTGCGATGAACGTTTTGGTGTTTATGCAAAGTTCATGGAGCATATACTGGGAAAACATTTTGATGATTGGACTGAACCAGATGAAGACATTCCTAAAGAGAGTGCGAAGCCCAAGGAATCCGATGAATCTAATTTAAATAATGGGCAAAGTTTGGAAATCGAATATACAGCCGGTGGGAAAAACACTTGTTTAGAAGATTTGATAAAGGAGATATTAGAGCCAATGGACTATGATGAACCTGACATTGTTAACGATAGAATTGTAAGCATCATAAATTTTACTTTATAAATGTTTCATAAACATATAACGTTTCTTAATATGTTCTTAGGCGGAGGAGTCACAAAGTAAAACTACGACCGAAGCAATCAGCAATGTGAAAGAGCGTAAACATAAATGTAAACTATGTGGGGCAGCATTTAGTTTAATTTCCAATTTACGTTTACATGAACAACGGCACACTAAAATAAAACCCTTTGCTTGTTTAAAATGTGACAGAGCCTATTATACCAGCACCCATCTTAAGACCCATCTAAGAATACATAATGGTGAAAAACCATATATGTGCTCCTACTGTGGTATAAATTTTGTTACTACACAATCGTTGAGGAATCATGAAAGACGTCACACTAACGATCGACGTTATAAATGTAAGGTATGTGATAAGCGCTTTTTTGATGCGAAACAGTTAAATACGCACACTGTGGTGCATACAAAGGAACGTAATTATGCGTGTGAAGAGTGTTGTTCAACGTTTACACAGAAAATTGCATTGCGAACACATATGAAGTTACATGCAAACGCACTTGAGTATAAATGTACGATTTGTAATATGCGTTTTAATCAGCGAGCTACCTTAGTATTGCATATGAAACGGAACCACAATGTTGTAAATGTGACTCTTAGAAAAAGATGCTGAACAGAGCAGAGCTAACCAATCAGCAGTGATGAATAGATGATTTTTGGTTGAACCAATGTTTTTATGCCGTTTCTTCAGTCTTCCCAATACTCCCAGTGCTAGATGTACGTTAATAGCTTACTTATTAAAATATAAATACATTTGTACTTAAGATATAGTTATGTATTATGTGACAATAGTTATAGCTAAGTATATTATAAACCATTTCTAAAGTATAAACTCCTAGACTAGCCCTTGGTCATCTCAGGCGTTCCACTTTTTCGATTCTGTAAAGTCTAAACTTTGATTGACATAAAACATTATATTGCATTTGGCACAGCAAAATTTAAAATGGTAGAAAAATATAAACTTTGGCAGATCGACCGCAAATTTTGACTTCCCAAAACTGGAACTTGACCTGAAAATCCTCTAGCGGGAATGAAATTTTGGGTCTTTGCTTTCGTATTGATATCACAAGTGACCTTTTTGGACGCTATCTGGGAAAATCCCAGGACCCCGGGATGTCATTTTAAATTTCGAAATTAATAAAAGCCTCGATGTTCATATGAACGCACCTTAATCGATAGCAACCCTGCTAACCATCTTCGAATAAAATCTCGGGAAATTACCGGGTCGCATTTCCGGAAGATAAACATAGTTGGAAAGGTAATTAAATTACATACCTTTCATTCAAGGAATGAAATCAATTAAAATAAAGTTAACTATACTTTTTCTAAAAAAAAAATGTTCAAATGGAACGTTAATATGAGTGATGCTTTCTGAGACGGTCATTAAACATTTTTTTTCGGATACGTAGATTTTTTTCGATGGCTTCATTCGCCTATAGTTCAATTCTTTCGGAATTTTGATATTGAGGTCAAAAAGTGTCTTTCTTCCATCTTCCATGAAAATTATTCAGGGCAGCCTCTTGTTTTTTTAAATAAAATACGAGTCCACAAAAAAATTCAAAACCGTTTGAAACCGGTTTCGGCTTTTGAAACGGTTTCGGTTTCGTTCTTTTTCAGAAATTTTAAAAACAATCCTTGTCCAAACCATGCCAAGTCCCTCTGCGTAGTTCACCTTTCAGATGTATATTGGAATGATTGGCAATTTTTTCACCGCAAATAACAAAAAAAAAATCATAAAAAACCAATTTGAAGTATATAATGTTACATATCAAATTAAGGTTAATTTCATACACTTTCAAATAACAGTATTGAAAAGAACCGTTAATAACACATTTTCTGTGAAAAAAAAATCATGTTTTTATATGATTACGATAGGTTAAATTTAGTTTTTTCTGTTTTTCAGAAATTTCTTTCCATAATTATATAATAACATATATTTTCGTTGAATGGCTATTGGCGTTACCTAGACAATGAAATTTCAATTTTGAAATTGCATGGATAGTTTTCGAGAAAAATTGATTTTAATATTTCGACTTTTAACCATTACCACCTCCTAACTTCACCCCTGATCATTTTTCACCAAGAAAAAAAATTTATGTGAATGAACACGGATTACGTCCATGCATTTTTTTTCGTAGTTTCTTAAGGTGATGGCCCAATACACGCTTGCTTTGCTGGCTTTGCCTCGAGAAATGTCAAAATTCTTTTGAACTCAACTGAAATGTATGAAAGTTGGCCCAATGGCAGCCTTAAGAGTCAAATACATAAAGCTTTGTTAATCTCGCCTGACATTTGCTACCTCAAAACTTTGCGTCCAACTTTTTATTCTTATATTAAAGCAAAGCAAGCAAAATTTGAGAGTTTGCCAACTTTTCAAAGGGTTGAAACGCTTCAAAGCGTCGAATAGCCCAAATCTCTATTTGACAACGCTTTACACGCTTCGCTGTTTGTCTTGTTGTTGTCTTGCTTGTCTCATCCTGTATTTTTGACCACTTTTGTATCTTCTATTGGGCCATCGAAGCTTTAAAAGGAAAGCAAGGTAAGCCTAGGTAAGCAAGGCAAACAAATCAAGCGTACATTGGGTCATCAGCTTTAACTTAAGTCCAGTTTTTTTTAGTTTACAATTCGTCTTTTTTTGTAATCTATTCGAGTTAACAAGGAAAAATAAGCAGTGAGGGTAGTAGGAAAAGCTTTATTTTTATAATGTTCGCTTAAGTTTTGTCTTTGTAATGTCAGGGAATTCGAGATAAATTAGTTATTTTTTAGTGGCGAAGTTGCAATTTTAAATGCAAATTTGTTGTAAAATATAAGCTTCCGAACTGTGCGATTTTTTTTTCGTAGTCTGTGGGACCCCCTCTACCCCTCCACAAAAAATAAGAGAAACCGGGACCATACATTATTGGAAAGCAACCCAAGTTTTTCTCCCCGTGTGTTTACAAATCGTTCAAACAGCAGTAAAGGTAGTCGGTTCTTTTTCGAGTTTTTTTTTACCCAAAAGTTAACTCCAACACTAGCAAAAATACAGCCTTGTGAGTGTCAAGAATCGCTCATCTTCCAACACTAGCGTCACTACCACAACTACAGCTGTTTAGATACATGACGTGGGAGCGAGAGAGGGAGAGGCAGCTCGCATGTTTGCGAATGTGGCACAAAGAGGAGATGACGATAGATAAACGTTTCGAGAACACTGTTGCACGAATAACCTAGAAATGTGTAGACATTTCTAGGTGATGAAGCCGCGGTCTACAAGGGTATATAAAAGCGCAAAGACAACGCACGTCAATCAGTTTATTTTCAAATGTTGTACAGTGAAGTACTGAACAGTGAATTAACCCGCGATATTGTACTACGGTTTTTAGTAGTGAATAAAGCGTACTATTTATTAAACAGAATCTGAGTGTTTTATTTAACGTACAGTGATCGAACTCAGAGAAAATAGTCGAGGGTAATCGAATTCGTCACATAAGCAACATCTATCGGTCGTGAAATAACATCGCAAATGAGGCGTAGTGTTACATCTCTATTAAAAAGTATAAACATTTTTTGGAGAAAAAAATTCTAAAATATTTCATTTTGTATAATGGACATGTCTGACCCAACAGTGCAAAGTTTTCATGCCGGCACGATACATGTGACAAATAATATGAGCGTTTTATTCGAATGTATGGGGTGTGATGAGAAATTTGGTATTTACACCAAATTCCTAGACCACATATTTGGAGATCATTTAGAGGATTGGACTGCAACAGGAAACGCAAAAAAATGTCGCAAAGCAAATAAAAACACTAATGAGCTTGAATTGGAACAAGTAGTAGTGCAAAAACACCATGCTGGTGATTTATATGCAACAACTAATTTGTGTATTACAATCGAGTGCAAAGCGTGTGAGGAGAAATTTCGTGTTCATGCAAAATTTATGGATCATATAAATGGGAAGCATTTTACCGATTGGATAGCCATAGGAAAGACTAAAAACTTACCTAATGTAAATACAAACACTGACGAGCAAGGGGAGTACTTGGAACTCGAACATGCTGTTGAAGGGGTATATCGTAGTGAAAGCGGGTTTATAGCAGAAATGTTACAGCCACTAAAGGACGACACATTTGATGGAATGAATGGCACAAATGTAAGTTCTTATTATTTACAAAAGATTTTTTAAATATGATTACATTTTCTGCATATTTGTACATAGGATCAGGAGCCAGCAGCAAATGCAAGTGCTGAAGAATCATCATCGTATACAACTGTGCGTCATAATAGAGGCAGACCACAAAAAGATAACCTAAAACGTAAATACAAGTGCAGAATATGCGGGTTTTTAGTATCTTCCTTTTATAACTTGAAGCCTCATGAACAACGGCACAGTGTTATAAAATCGTTTGCATGTATCCAATGTGACAAATCCTTTCATTCAAGCACTGAGCTAAATACTCACATAAGGACCCATACTGGCGACAAACCATATGTATGCACTTATTGTGGCAAGAGTTATGTAAGGTCCTCACTGTTATATAATCACGAACAGCGTCATATTGGTAACAAACGTTTTGGATGTGATCAATGTGACAAACGCTTTTTTAACAGAAGGGAATTGGAAAGGCACTATGTAGTGCATACGAAGGCGCGTAATTTTAGATGTGAAGAGTGTAATGCAACGTTTACGCGAAAGAATGCTTTAAACACGCACAAGAAATTACATGCAAATGCACTTGAATATGAATGTAACATTTGTCATATGCAATTCAATCAGAGACCAACTCTACTATGGCACATCAAAAGTAAACATAAGGTGATAAATAATGGAAAGGAAGATAGCAGCTTGGAGAGATCAAGTATACCAATTACCAATGAATATAATTATACGTAACATATTTAATACAATGTAATATTTTGGATCTAGGGCCGTTTTCTCGATTGTCTGTTAGCGTAAAAGTTCACTATCAATTTAATCAGTGTTAAAGTTGACGACTAGCCGAGAAAAGGGCATTTAGGGCGCTTTTCTCGAAAAGCTGTCAACTTTAACTTTCACTATAAATTTGTCGGCCAAATGAAATGGCTGGTCATTCATTGACAGTGAATATCGCCAGTGAAATTTGGCGTTAACAGGCAGTGGGGAAATCGGACCTTAGTACCTTACCCCTGAATTCTGTAAGCTTTCTCTAGTCACTAATAGAGATAGTAGTCAGTAACTAATAGAGACAATCCGTGTACCAAATCCATGTTGTAAAATTGTAAATCTCAAAAGATAAATCTTAAATTTGTGACTTGAGATGAGACAAAATTTACAGAATTCTGTGGTTAATTTAATTATCAGTTCATGAGTTTTGTTTTAAATTGAAATATACATTTATTTAATACTAGCTTCGTTCGTTTGCTGCTAGTTCATAATTATTTTTGGGAAGAGCTTTTTGAAAAAAGTGAAGGCGAATTTAGCAATTATTGCTGCGAATTTCATCCTAGCAAGTGCAAACAGCTGACTTCTCACAAAGGCATTACTCAATGGTATGGAATATATAAATGCCATCAACTTTTTCAAATTCTTCATTTCTCATTAATCGTGGATGGATCACAAAAGCACGCTACTGTAACCCTGTTTAGTTTGTTTTGTCTACTCATTTAATATTTATCGAAAGTATTGTAATCCGTGATCTAGATTTCAAAATATTTTGCTATCCGGATCGCGATCCAAGAATTTTGCATGCGCACAGTTAATATGGATCGCGATCTGTGGCTCACGTCAATCCATATTGAACGTCTGACAGTACGCTATCGAACAGCTGATCTATCTATTGAACATCGGTGCATTTAAGGCGAATTCATTCTAATTTTTTATTTTTTTCAAAAACATTCTTACAAAAGAAAAAAAGTAGAAATATCTGGACAAATTTTTTAAATATCTGGACACAGTGAAATAGCTGTACAGTCTAGGCGAGTCCAGACCGTCTGGCAACCCTAGGAGCAGGGGCGCAGCCAGAAGAAAATGTTTGGGGTTATTTATAACTTTTTTCTTTTTAATATTTTCCTAGCACAGCTATTTACACAATTATTTTATAGCGCCAGTCACGAGTAGCGCGAAGAAAGCATTTAAGAAAGATAATTATATACATATACATTAGACTGGGCCAAAAATTCAAAATTTCTTTTTTTTTTTTTTTAAATAATAGATTTTCTTTTTAAGAAAGGTGAAAAAAATTACTGTAATTTTTTCAGATTTTTAAAATAAAGTCTGGAGGTCTACCATCGCTAGTTTAGATTTTACAGACTGCGTCATATTTGGTGTAAAAACGACAAACCATTGTAAAACACCATTTACCTGAACATATTTTTGAAGGAAATCGAATTCCCTACAAAATTTGTATTGACCAAAATTTTCTCAGATTAGCCATTTTCAAAAGCTTCAAAAATTAGCATGTTTTTTCGATTTTCCATTTTTTCTTTCGAAATTTGTCAAAAATGCAAATATCCATGTACAACAAAGATATATACAGATTCTTAAACTAAATTGAGTGGGCTACAAAAAAGGTTAAAAAAGTTTTTTTGTAAACTTATTTAGTATTAAATTTAAAAAAATCATATTTCCGTCTTTTCTTGGTGTTTTTGATTCAATTTTTTTACTAAATTTTGTTTATTGATATTCTACATGATTATTATCATTATGATCAATATTATAACAAAAAATATACATTTCTCATATACGTTCAAACATATTTTTGCTTAATATATGCCCTCAAAATCTTGAATTAGGAGTCAAACCCGGGGTTTTCGTACCTTTGCACACTTATGACCCTGTATCTTATGTGTATGAATGTAACAGCCATGGATCGCGTCAATATGGATGTAACGTGTGACACCCCTCTTATGCAAACGGCCCAAAATCTTAAGGGCTAGTTACATAAAGCTTTATTTTGACTTTACCTCAAACTTTGACTTTGACAGAAAAGTTCAGTATACGTATTTAAACGAAGCATGGCAAATTGGAGACCTCAAAGTTGAAGCAAGGTTAAAATTTGGCATACTCTCAAATTTTGCTTGCTTTGCTTACTTTGACAATCAGATGTTGTTGAATTTGCTTTAATTAAAAAATAAAAAGTTGGAGGAAATAATAATTAATTATCTTTTTCTCTATTAAATTAATAAATTAACCAAAACACTCTGAATGCAAAGAAATAAATAACGAAAACAAATGTATAAAAGAGAAGCGTCAAGGCGTTCATTGTAGCATACCTCTAAAGTTGGACGCAAAGTTTTGAGGTAGCAAATGCCAGGCGAGTTAACAAAGCTTTATGTATTCGACCCTTCAAAATTTGCTTGCTTTGCTTGCTTTGACAATCAGATGTTGATGACTTTGATTCAATTAAGGAATAAAATGTTGGAGAAAATAATAATTAATTCATTTTTTCTCTACTAAATTAATAAATTAACCAAAAAATTCTGAATGCAAATAAATAAATAACGAAAACAAATGTATAAAAGAGAAGCGTCAAGGCGTTCATTGTAGCATACCTCTGAAGTTGGACGCAAAGTTTTGAAGTAGCAAGTGTCAGGCCCCTGTTATGGAATCGATGTTTTTAGATTTTCATGCAATCGAAATTTTTGCAAACATGTCATGAAAACTAGTTTCACATATACAGTTTTATATCTCAGGGGTGGTTTAAACTCCTAACAAGAGCCCCTGGCTGCGCCCCTGCCTAGGAGCATAGCACACCTAGCGTCAGCAGCACTCGCAAAAAAAAAGAATCGATGTTACAAAAAAAAACTATCGATAGTACCATCAATAGTTAATCAGCTCTAGGTTTGCGTTTTTTTGTGTACGCTTGCAAAAAAAAATATATAATTATAAACAAACACAAAATGAGTCTAATTAAATGTCCGAAACAGTATTGTGGTGAGGTTTTCATCACAAACAATTACCTCATGATGCTCGAATGCAAGTTTTGCACCGAGGAGTTTGTGCCTTACGACGATTTTCTCAAACACGTCTTTGAAAAACATTTTGATAATATTGAGGTATATGAAAGTGATACGGAAGAAGATAATGATGCTGAAATGGACATATTTAACGCACAGGAAAGCGATTATGAAACAACGGACCCTACTAGTATAGTACAAACTGAAATTGAAAGAGAAATCACAACATACGATACGTCATACAGAGACGAGAGTGCATCGGTGCAATCTGATCATAAACAAAAACAGGTACAAAGTAAAATATAAATTAAATATCTATTTTATAACCACTTATCCAATTTCAGTCTGCACTTCTGATAAAGGCTGCTGCTCCAAATAAAAATTTTCGTGCAGTTTCCAAAAGAGTTCTTGCAATAAAAACAAAGGAACGACCACGACAATATAAATGTAGATTCTGTGAGAACTTATATGGTCGTAGAGACTCTTTACGGTCACATGAAAAAAGGCATACAAATAATAGAGCCCATTGCTGCACAAAGTGTGACAAAAAATTCTTTACAAAACCTGAATTAACGGTACACATGAGATGGCGGCATACGGGTGAGCGTCCATATGTATGCCCTTACTGCGGTAGAGATTTTGTAACGGGGAGCTCTTTAATTTCACACGAAAGAAGCCATGTGAAGGATCGCAAGTTTAAATGTGACCAATGTGATAAAAGCTATTACAGCGGCGACTCTTTAAAAAAACACCGCACAGTGCATACCGGCGAAAGAAACTATCAATGTAAAGTTTGCTCAAGCACATTTAATAGATGGGGCTCATGGCGGAATCATATGAAATTACATGAAAATGCTCTAAGCTATCAATGTAACTTGTGTACAAAGCGCTTCAATCAAAAACCTGCCTTAATATGGCACAAAAAGAGAAATCATAATATAGCAACTGAAGCAGACGCTGTAATCAGCGAAACTCCTTTATCGCTACAAACTACTGAAGCACCAGACAGCTATGATCAGGGGCTAACTTGTGATCCTTGTGAACTCACTTTTGCAGACAATCATTCATTATTAGAGCATCAACTTCTTGTACACGCATGTGAAGAAGAAGAGGAAGGAGAGATTGAAACAATTTTGGATTTAGTATGAACACAAGACTTTTTAAGCTTAAAGTCGAAATAACTTCATTGAAGCTTGATGATGACAAAGAAGATTATGCTGAAGATTATGCCACCTATTTTATTTAATACAATTCAGGGAAAATTTAAGTAAAGGCTTTCCATGAGGAAGGAGGTTATTTGCAGATGGAAATACGAAACAAAAGATTATTTTAAAGGATCAAATGAATTTCTGAAAAAACCCCTCCCATATCGATTTCAAAACGCCTACATTTCTGGGCGGTCGAGATATTCATATGGCAAAATACTCGACTGTTAAACATGTTACCTATATGCGTACGGACTCGCATATTTTGACATTTTCTGAAATACATCTGAATAATTATTAAAATGCCCCTGCAAACCAGCACCTTTGCTAGGTCACGCTTATCCAACACGAGCATACAAAAGTGGGTAATTTTGTTCAGCGAGGTTAATTTTCTACCCATGTTGACGGCGATAATTCTTTCGAAAATTAGTCAATTAAGGCTAGGGTACACCTACCCAACAAACCATGAAGCTAGATTTCGATTCGAGGTACATTCGAGAACTAGCCCCATTTTCCAATCTCTAACGTTAGAGGATGACTCGGGAATCACAGCGTTCTCTAACAAAATGGTAAATAATTCTCAAATCGAGAAAACTATAGTTTTCGATTCGAATTCTAATGTCATTCTCTAATAGGATTCTAATGTGTTGTTCTTTTGTTGTTGTTAACAGCAAAAACACTCCGAAGGTTTTGGAGAGTGATGCCGAAATTGACAGTCCTTCCCCGGATATGAGCCCGGTACGCTGCGGTACTGCTCGACTGTCGTGATAGCGATTTGGTATGACCAGTCGAACCTTCTAGGTCATGTCACCCCTTCATCCATGAGGAAGGAGAATATGCCTACCCGCAGGTTATTTTTTATAAGCGCGGCTGAAGGTGCCAGCTCAAAAAGGTGCTCTGCACATAAATACCATGGATCCCGTCCCAATTTTAGTATCGAACCCGGGTAATTTTTCGGTTTTTTTATAAATAATTTCAGGTAATTTTTAGCAGTTGGGTGCTAGTAAATTCCCAAGATTTTATCCGCTGCTGGTTAGCAGGGTATATTTGTAAATACTATTTACCGTGAACGAATTTTATGGAAAGAAGAAGAAAGCATTATTGTTTTTAATCACATTAGCAAATAAACAATTTGTTTACGCTCTAGTTAAATATTACCAAACAGCATTAATATATAAGTAAAATGGCACTTATAAAATGTCCGAAACAATACTGTGGTCAGGTTTTTATTACAAACAATTTTCTTATGATGCTCGAATGCAAGTTTTGCGCTGAAGAATTTGTTCCCTACAATGATTTTCTAAACCACATTTTTGATAAACATATTGATGAAATCGAAGTGTATGAAAGTGATTCGGAAGAAGATAATGATGATGAAATGGACATATTGGAAAACAGTCAGGAAAGTGAAGACGAAACGCCGGTCACTAATAGTTTGCAACTTAATGATTTTATAAAGACTGAACAATATATAAAAATCAGTACATCCAATACAACCTGCAAAGAGAATGCGACGGTGCAAACGTTAACCAAACAAAGAAATGAACAACAAGCAACACACAAAATGACGAAGATGTCGTCGAAAACACAAAGCGTAATATATACATATCTAAATACATGTAAAATGATTTTTTTAGAAACCATGGCTTTTTGTTTGTTTTTCAGCTCCAACCTCAAGCTAGTCCTGCAGCTGCATTTACAAATTTTCGCGCAGTATTAAAAAGAGTTCCTGTGATTCCAAAAAAAGTAAAAATAGGAAAATATGTGTGTAAGTTCTGTGGCGATACCTTTAGCGACCGGTACACTTGGCAGGTACACGAATTAAGACATACGGACAATAAACCTCATCCATGTACACTGTGTGATAAAAGATTCTATACAAAAACTGAAGTACGTTTACACATGAGAAGGCATACAGGAGAGCGCCCATTTGTATGTTCCTTTTGTGGGGCCAGATTTAAAACAAGTGGCGCCTTAGGTCCTCACGAAGCAGCGCATCGTAATGAACGCAAATATAAATGTGATCAATGTGATAAGAGTTACTACACGGGCGCCATGTTAAAAAAACACCGTGTAGTGCATACGGGTGAAAGAAACTATAAATGCAATGTTTGCTCAAATACATTTGGCAGACATCAATCATTACGAAATCATATGAAATTACATGAAAATGCCTTGCGCTATGAATGCAATTTGTGTTCCAAACGCTTCAATCAGAAACCTGGCTTATTATGGCACCAAAAGAGAAATCATAATATATTAAAGGAAAAAGGCACACTTCCGGAATTGGTTTCTTCTTGAGGCTTTGTGCATTCTCCATTCCATAAAAATGTGTGAACTTAACTATAAAGTTATAAATATTTACTGTATGACCTTTCTCGTTAATATTTTCTTTTTGCCGGCTAGTTATCAGGGCCTTTTTTGAAAGCAAATTGAACCCACGGCGAGGTTGATCAAATAGACAAAAATGCGCGTCTTGTTGCTTCGCGTCAATAGGTTGTTGTTGTGGTTGTTGCAACGAAGTCTCAGTAGGTCTAGCCTTACCGAAGATAACATCTTTACCACTATCTCTTTCTCAACTTAGAAAACGTTTTTTTTTCTATAAAAAAATGCTCTTTTTGTTGAGAACGCTATCATTCCCAACTTGAGATCTAACGTAGCTCAATCCTAAAGACTCCATACAGTGCATAGTGTACTAATACAAGTGTAAACTCTTCTGACGTCAAAATTCCAAAATGAGTTTAACACCTGATGTTGTTGTTGTTGTTGTTGTTGTTGTTGTTAACAGCAAAACACTCCCCGAAGGTTTTGGGGAGTAATGCCGAAGTTGACAGTCCTTGGCCGGATATGAACCCGGTACGCTGCGGTACTGCCCGACTGTCGTGGTAGCGATTTGGTATGACCAGTGGAACCTTCTAGGTTATGTCATCCCTCCATCCGTGAGGAAGGAGAAGATGGGTAATGAGAGGTGAGAGGCATCATATCCGTAGATCAACCATCGAGTTAGCACGTCATTACCTATGTGCATATTAGTCGCCTCTTACGACCGGTATGCCTACCTCGGGCATATTCTAAACCCCTAACCCGCAGGGGCATTAGAGTTGCTTTTATGAACACAATTATACAGTGTGAACGTGAACGTGAAAGAGTGTTGCGTGTATGTACACGCAAGAGTTCCCAATCAATTATTTTGTGCGTTCACGAACATGTCAATTGAGTTCAATTCTCAAAGAAAAAATGTTAAAAAAAAAAAAACAACAAAATTTGCCGTGATAATTTGCAAAATTCAACACTCACAAGGGCTTTATGTCACTGCCTTCTCACATATTTCACTCTGAGATGGTAAAATAAGCATTTCAAAACATATTTAATACTTTCTCTTAATTTTAAATGAACTAATATCAAAGATATTTTAGTTATTTATCCACTTAAACATGATTTTTTTGGAAAAGTGAAATAATATCAACATATTACACAAAATTAAATTGTTCACGCTCACCCGTGTTCACGGTCAAAAATGTTTGTTGGGCTGCCAAGACTGCCCAGTGTATATCGATGCTTGGAAAAAAGTCGATAGCTAGAAACAAGTTGTGGTGAATGTTATCAAGAATCGCTCATCTTCCAACACTAGTGTATTTCCACCACTAGCGTCACTACCACAACTACAGCTGTTTAGATACATGACGTGAGAGCGAGAGAGGGAGAGGCAGCTCGCGTATTTGCAAATGTGGCACAAAGAGGAGATGACGATAGATAAACGCTTCGAGAACACTGTTGCACGAATAACCCAGAAATGTGTAGACATTTCTAGGTGATGAAGCCGCAGTCTACTAGGGTATATAAAAGCGCAAAGACAACGCACGTCAATTTTGAAGTGTTGTACAGTGAAGTACTGAACAGTGAATTAACCCACGATATTGTACTACGGTTTTTAGTAGTGAATAAAGCGTACTATTTATTAAGCATAATCTGAGTGTTTTATTGTTATTAGTTTCCTTTAGGGGTCAACTGCTAATAAATTAGCTAAAATTATGTGATATAGCTCAAAAGACGGGGGTCGGCCTCAGGATCACGAATCCAGAAGCGCTTTTTTTTTTTAAATATTTTGCTTCTATGCAGAGATATTTGCAATCAAAGTTTCAAGTTTTCATGTGGATGTTGTAATTTTATTAGACTGTCCCTAAAAACGTGCAAAATACGTCCCCCTGTGGCGGTAGCCACGGTTATGTCACACGTCCGGACTTGGGATGGCGTAGCCCAGGGTTATTTTTTATAAGCGCAACCGAAGGCCGCCAACTCAGAAAGGTGTTTCGCACATAAATACCATGGATTCCGCCCCAATTTTGGTATCGGACCCGGGTCATTTTTCGGTTTTTTTGACCATAACTTTTCACTAAAACAAAAAATTAAAAAAGCGCTTCCGGATTAGTGATCCTGAGGCCAATACCCGTCTTTTGAGCTAACTCCCATAATTTTAGCTAATTTATTAGCAGTTGACCCCTAAAGGAAACTAATACCGTTTTATTTAACGTACAGTGAGCGAACTCAGGGAAAATAGTCGAGGAATAATCGAATTCGTCACAAAGCGAACATTTTTGCTTTACTGCGATTGGCACTTGAGGTAAGAAGAAGCAGCCTTTTGTGCAATTTTGCGAAACAACTTTTCTTGCAAGTAATTTTTTAAACAGCGACATTGAACAAAAAACAGCAAAAATGTCTGCAACTGAATGTGTAAAACAATATTGTGGCAAAGTTTTTGTAAAAAAAGATTACGTTATGATGGTCGAATGCAAATTTTGCGGCGAAGAATTTGTGCTATACGAACAATTTCTAAAACACATCTTCAATGAGCATTTTGAAAACATTGATAATGATGATGATGATGCCGACGATGATGATGATGATGATTACAAGATAGCCATATTTAACGGACACGACAGTGATAATGATTCTACTACAGAACATAGGGAGATCAGTAGAGCTGAACAATCTACAGAAGTGAGTACATCTAACACGCCAGCGAAGAAGGCAAAGGTATCAACAAAAGAAGCTAAAAACCAAGCAGAGGTAAGAAAATTAATTTATACCTACATTCAAATTAAAGTTATTTGCGCTAAGTTCTATTGCTCTTACATATAACCACATACATACTTTATACAGTCTGATCAACAATCTACTGCAACGACTTCTTTGATACGTACTGAATTAAAAAAGACGCGTAAAACTCAGAAGGATATGGAACGCAAATTTAAATGTAAATTCTGTGATGATGCCTTCTATACAGGGCCAAATTTAAAAAAGCACGAACAACGACATACCGATAACAAACCCTTTCCCTGTACAGAGTGTGATAAAAGATTTTTCACACGCATTGAATTAACAACACACATGAGATGGCACACAGGCGAGCGCCCGTTTGTATGCCTTTACTGTGGTAGAGGTTTTGTTTCGCGTAGCGCTTTAAATATCCATGAGAAACGTCACCTTAACGAACGTATTTACAAGTGTGATCAATGTAGTAAAAGTTATTTTACAAGCGTTGACTTAAAGCAGCATATGAGGGTGCATACAGGCGACAGGATATATAAATGCACTTATTGTGCAAATTCATTTTCAAGATCTGCTACTTTAAGAAATCATATGAAATTACATGAAAATGCTTTTCGTTTCGTATGTAATGTATGTGATAGGCGTTTCAATTTGCATAATACATTGATGTGGCATGTGAAGAACAAACATGACGTGGCAACGAAAGCAGACGAAGGCACTGAATCCGAAACTGTAGGTGGGCAAGCGCTGTTGCAACAAAATAATGAAACATCAAAAAGTGGGGTTGAAAATGTCTCTACGTGTTCGCACTGCGAGCAGCATTTGTTATTAGAGCACGAACATACTGTACATGCTGCTTTCGAGGCAGCAACGAATGATGTAGCTTTTGATTTTGTGTAAATTAGTTTACGGCGCTATTACTATACCAGTAGTAATAGAACTGAGTTGAAATTATCAATTTACGAAAATCTCAATTAACTTATGCCCATTTTGAACTTGTATACCAGCTGTTTCTTTTGAGAAGTTCTAGCCAGATTAACAAAGGAAAAAGGATTGGGATTAGGCTGAGGGCACAACCGAGAGCTAGGAGGCATAGATGGCGCAATGCAAAAAGGGATATGTGGGGTCAGATGGTATCTGGGATATCTACAGCAACGCAGGCTACGGGAAATCGCTAGTGCTGAAGGGTAAACGGAAGCCAGCAAGATTAAACTTGCAACATCTGCCCGGAAATAAATGACTCCAGGAACAATGAAAAAATTAATCTTAAGCTCTCGAAATTGTACAGTATTTTCTTATAATTCTGAAAAAACTTATCAATGTAATTTTCGGGGCTAAACTACATACTCGTAGACTATAGATACATATCTACTAAAATTTAAATAAAAAAATGTTTTACGCAGTGATTTTGAGGGCTGAGTGGATTATTCCATATTTCAAAATATTAAACAAAAAATATGAGAATTTCATCAAGAACGTTGTTACATTGTAAAGAATCTGATTAAAAACGAACTTTCGTTCAGATTGTGTTTTTCAAACTCATTTTGAGATAGGGATCTGCTGACCCTAATTTTGAAATTTGACGTTATTAAAAAATGTCTAGAAATAGAGCGTATTTCTTAAAATTCTTGAGATAGGGCGATCACTCAGCCGTAGATTTGTAATTTTAATTATCTGGTTACATAAATAACAACCAAATACCTACTATATTATATTAAGTAATATTTATTTATCACTTAGAAACTGCATTAAATGGTCACATTAGTTTGAAATATACAGTGGCTTGTTACAAAATTTAAAGTGTTTTTCAATTTTATTTTTTTGTTTTTACATATTTAATTTCTTTAATGTATGTACATCTTAACAGCGGCAAGTGAATAACCACCTTAGTTGTCGTTCCATCCACTATCAGCCTCATCTCGGCTACCGTAACATAAACACCATACCCCAAAAAAGGGTTGATTACAACAACAAACGCTTGAATAACGCATTAACTCTGAATAATTTTCAAGACCATAGCCCAATATAGAAGAAGTAATCTGTTAAACACGCTCAGATGGGGCATACTTGGAAAATTCTGAGATAAAGGGTTATTGAAACGAATGTTGATACGGCTTTTATTAATTGGTCGAAATAGGGTGATCTTCCACTCAATAGTATGTTTTCTTTTTTTTTGTTATTTATTCGCTATTTACTACAGTAATTTCATAACAAAGGTCATCATCGTCTGTATGTTGTGGCTGCAATTGTAACTGGTGCTCGTGCTCGTGTTGGCTAATAAATTGAATGTTCTTTTGATCAACCACTTCGCCATCAATTTGTACTATTTGTTGGTGTGATTGCTGATGATTAACAGCATTTACTTGGACATGTTCCGCCATTGTTTGCTGCTGTTCGGCCTGGCGTTGTTGCTCCTTCTGTTGCTGTTGCGCCATCAATTGTTCCTCCTCCAATTTTCTTTGTGTATTATTACGACATTGTATCGAACGTTTATGCGCATCAAAATAACTAATTGCAGTGAATTCCTCTTGGCATATATCACAATGGAAATATTTTTGATTTAAATGCAATTGCTTACGATGACGTGCCATTTTGTGCGCATCACGGCATTGCATACCACAAAATGGGCATACCAACATACGTCTATTACCCATATGTACATTACGTACATGCTCGGTTAATGAGAAATTCTTATAATATGCTTTCGGACAGTGTTCACATTGAAAGCGACGCATCTTCTCATGCGTCGATTCACGATGACGCTTCAACATTGTATTTTGGGAGAACGTCTTACCGCAAAGCTCACAAGTATGCTCTTTTTCTTGGTGACGCCGCTGATTGTGTACGCGTAAATCTTGTTTGGTTGAAAAGTACAATTTACACATCTCGCATACATACGGGCGTATGCCCATATGACGACGCGCATGACCAGCTAAATAACTATGATCCTTATATGATTTATCACAATAAATGCAGGCATAACGATTCGTTCCGGGTACAAGATGCAACTTCAAATGTGCTGAAAGTTTAGATTTGTGCATTACATCGGGACATATGCCACATTCGACCGGTAACTTTTCATCCTGGTCGGAATTTGAAAGTGAGAATTCAACAATGGGCGTATCATCATGATCATAATCAACAATATTGGCAATCAATTCATCAAAAAGTAAATAACGTGAGTGAGCCTTACTAGGTGCTGTTTTTGTTACAGTTGCTGCTTGTTCCTTGCTTGTGTTTAAATGTTCCTCTTCTTGGCTGGTGCTCAAAATAAGTCCCTCTCCTTGATTGGTGTTCAAAGTTTCTACTCTATCATTTGTCGTTTCATCGTTATCATTCAAATCTTCGATGTTTGGTTTTTGTTCAATTTCTTCCTCTTTTACCATATATTCCACTTCAATAGGCGCGTATTGATCCACTACTTCTTCCACCAAACCATCTGCGCCATCGTAATAATCTTGTTCAATATCATCTCCTTCGATTACTTCCATTATAATCATATCCGGCTTTATATCCTCCAATAGCTCGGTGTCCACCGCCACCACGTCTTCGTCTTCTTCATATACAAAAGCATCTTCGCCAATGTTGTGCGAGACGGAAGAAGAATCCCCAATGTTGTGTGAGACGGAAAATGACTCAGGGTCGCAATCCTTGGTCAACTCGTACTCGATAAATTCGCCGATTTCCTCTCCATCGTCGCACATTTTGTTAGCAAATGCGGTTTAACTGAATATATATATATTTTAATTTGTTTTTATTATTATTAGCTTGTATTTTCGCAAAAATTTATTTTATCAAACCCCTCGTCAGCTGTAGCGTTTAAGTGTTGTTGCAATACCAAAATTATAATGAAGATGGCGTACTTCGTCACATTTGTGTATTCGTGTCTTTCCTCGTAGCATTAACAATTTAAGCAATTTCAATTATTATTAACAATTTGCTTATATTTAGTCGTTATTTTAGTTTGTTATTACAAATAAAAACTACGTTAAAATTCTACGCTGGGTTATTTTTCAGGTTTGTAGAAAAACGGCCAATATTTCAGCAAAAAAAAATGCGTCACTGTCGGTCCCATTCACAATAGTAGGATTTTTCACTCAAGCCCGTGACAATAGTGTGACGAATTCGATGAATCCTCGATTATTTTCCTTGAGTTCGATTACTGTACGTTAAATAAACCACTCAGATTCTGCTTAATAAGTAGTACGCTTTATTCACTACTAAAAACCGTAGTACAATATCGCGGGTTAATTCACTGTAACTGTAATACTGTACAACACTTGAAAATAAACTGATTGAAGTGCGTTGTCTTGGCGCGGTTTATATACCCTAGCAGACAGCAGCTTCATAACCTAGAAACGTCTACACACCTCTGGGCTATTCGCGCAACAGTGCTCTCGAAACATTTATCTATCGTGATCTCCTCTTTGTGTCACATTCGCACTCTCTCGCTCTCGCGTCCATGGCTCAATAATTACTGGTTGTATTGACAGCTGTGGCTAACGGTTCTTTCATGCTTTGTTGATTTTTTATCACTCAAACTATCACCCTTTTTGTTTTCTTGTTTACATTCTTTGCAAAGTTCGTGGAAAAGCTACGGAATTCGTTTGCGTGTTTTAATGAGTTTTAGTTAATTTTTTTAGAAAAAAAATAGTTGTGAAAAGAAATTTAGTGAGTGCTTTGTGATAATCTCTTTAGAAAATGTGGAAAACAAGTAAAAAGCCAGGAAAAATAAGTATATCGTTTGCTCACGTGTTTTTATGCGTTTGTTGTTTTGCCACTGCTTTTGACACAAAAGTTTGGGCCAAAACGGTAATTTCGTATTCTGTTTTGGGCTGCGATTACCATTCAATTATTTTGCCATGCTCGCGTCATGCACCTAAACAACTGTAGTTGTGGTAGTGACGCTAGTGGTGGAAATACGCTAGAGTTGGGAGATGAGCGATTCTTGGGAACATTCGCCACAATAGCTTATATGGTGGCCGAGCACAAAAGAGAACACTTATTTACCGTTTCGGTCTGCATATTTCTATCAAAAGCAGTAGCAAAACAAACGCGACAAAAACACGCGCAGAAACGATATATTTATTTTCCTAGGCTTTTTACTTGCTTTTCCACATTTTCCAAAAGATGATCACAAACCACTCATAAATTTAATTTCACAATTTTTTTTTACTAAAAATCATTACTAAAATTCATTAAAACACGCAAATAAATTCCGTATCTTTTACACGAACTGTGCAAAGAATGTAAACAAAAAAAGAAAAATGTGATAGCTTGACAGTATTGAATTTACAGTTATAGAGCTACGTGCACGCATCTTGCTATAACTCTATACAATTATTAAACCATGCGCAAGCCTGAAATGCCATAAAATCTATTGTGAATAACTAATATGGGTATTCATAGAGGCTTGTAAAATGTACATTGTTCATACAATATAATTTCGTTGTATTAGGCTTTGTACAAAATGGTTTAAAAATACGAATTTTTGCGGACCGAAGAAATTCATGCCAATTCTAAACGATATTTCACTAGTGAACCGGTGCAAACCGTTTCACATTTTCATACATTTTTGCTCACAAATTATATAAGAGTGAGAAAATCCGCAAAGTAAGAACATGTTTAGAATCGCCCTGATTATCTCACATTCTTCGCGGTGAATATGAACATCATTTCCTAGATCATGGAACTAGTTCAAATTTTGACAACTACGAATGATATTCCCCAGGTTCCAATTAAAGGCAGAATTAGTTACCCTTATCGCTAACGCCATACCCATAACGCTAATCAGCTGTTCCAACCAAACTTATGGAAATCAATGTAAACGCGTTAGCGTTATGTTATGGCATCACTAATCGTTTACATTGATTTCCATAAGTTTGGTTGGAACAGCTGATTAGCGTTATGGGTATGGCGTTAGCGATAAGGGTAACTAATTCTGCCTTAACTCTGATCCAAATACGGATAAAATTTTTTGCATGTAAATGCAAAAACAATTTTGTGATCGGGATATAGAGTCCGTTTTATTCCTAAAAGAAGCTATTTTGTTTGAGGGAACTCGAACAAACTTTTACGAGTAGGTTTTTTTCATGAACCAAAGAGGTTTTTTCATCCCAAACGCAGTGTTGTTTCTGATAGGAGTTACACCGGTTGTAATTCCTGCAATAGAACCGGCTGCTGTGGGAACCCCCAATCTGGACCAATTTTCGGATTGTAACAGACTGCAATGAACGCATTAAACGATACCTTGTTGCCATAATTTTATTGCTCCAAACACATAATACATATGTCCATCCATATAGTCATAGGCCTATTGATACCTGCGAACGAAGCCATCACTTTTAATGGCTGCTAATGACGGTTTCATCAGCAATTGCTGCTGCTACTGATGAGCTTATACTAATGGCACTGGTAAAATCAACAAACTCGTACTGTTATCCTGAAGTTGATCAAATTTTGTTGAATTGACGTAATTTTTTGTTGAAGTAACTGCAGTCAACTGTTGACTGAACAATCTGTCAATTTTAATTAACAAAATTTGGTAAAACTGACAGAATTTGCAGTTAATCCACAGCGAAGGTAGGATGGTCATTACTGTCATAGAACAAAGCTGTAATTGGGCGCCAGCAAGTATAAGTACACGACGGCATAATGGCAGAAATCTCCGTTCAGCAGTCAAATAATTGTTAGTTGCATTCGCGGTGATGGAAATATGGCAAGTGTGGTGAGGCAACGTGAGAGAGTGTGGTGTAATTCCTTAAAACCTGTTCTTAGACGCGCGAAAGCATAAGTATACGATGGCATCTTGGTAGACACCTGGGTTGAGCTTTTAAGAACTCTGATTTTTTTTTAAATTTTTTTTTGTTAAATGACACTTATTTTTTACCTGACCAATATGCTATCTTTTTCTACCCCCCGAAAGACATTTTTCAGAATTTTTTCAAAATTTTTTCCCCAAATCAAAAAAAGTTATGAGCTTTTAAAAAAAAAGTTTTTTTTAATGCTGTAACTCTTTCAAAAATCGGCCGTTTGGGAAATTTTTTTTTAATTTTTGTTTTTAAATGTAGTTTTCGGAAAAAAGAATAAAAAATTTTTTAAAAGCCCAGATATCGCCGGTTCCAAAGTAAACAGATGTATTTACTTTTTAAAATTTTTGGGAAAACAGCATTTCAAACTTTTATTTTTTCATAGCACTCCATTGTAAAAATGAAATTTTGAATGCCGTTTCAAAAACAATTTAAATTTTGAAATACTTCTGTTTACTTTGGAACCGGCGATATATAAATTTGTTTTCTTCGAAAGAAAAGTCCCTCCCTTTTTTTTATTTTTTTTTAACTTTTTTGATTGAAAAGAAATTTCATTACAAAGTTGTATAAAATAAGCTAAAGTTAAAAATTTTTTTTTAATAAAAAAAAAATATAACGAGATTGTCGGCACATCTTTCAATAAAAAAAAATAGAAGCGATTGTCGGCATATCTTGTTATAAGTGGGGCTTATTACAAAATTAGTTGGAGTTAAAAAAAAAAAAAAAAATTATGTATCTGGGCTTTTAAATTTTTTTTTATTTTTTTTTCGAAAACTACATTTAAAAACAAAAATTAAAAAAAAAAGTGATCCCAAACGGTCGATTTTTGAAAAAGTTACAGCATTAAAATAAAAAACGTTTTTTTTTAAGTTCTTATCTTTTTTATTTGGGAAAAAATTTGAAAAATTCTAAGAATGTCTTTCGAAAGGTAGAAAAAAAATAGCAAATTTTTAGCGAATTGGAAGGGGGTCAGGTAAAAATTTTGTCGTTTGGCATGGAATGAGCCATATATAATCATAAACCTCCGAAGAAATTGTCGATAGATATTGACCCGGTACACTCCGATACTAGCACCTTGCGGTACTCGCACAGTAGAACTTTTTAGGTAATTTTACCCCCTTTTACCGTAATAGGAGGCTTTTAGCAGCCTCTTGCCACAGGTATGCCTTACCGATGATACATTCTAACCGCTGGGGCGTTCATGTTGTTGTTGTTGTTGTAGCGAGGTGTAGCCCTGCCTAAATGTCAGACAGGGTCACCCCGAGTGTATTGCTCTTGGTCGGGTCGATATAAGAAAACGGCCCGGGTCGTTTCGGCACGATGGGTACAGCACAAGTACTGGTACCGTTCTCGTAGATATACCTTACCGTGGCTATAATCAGAGCTTTAAACCCGCTCGGTTGCCTCACTTGCTATCCCATCCCTCTAGATATGTAGATCCATACCACTAACTAGATGCTTGCATTTTTAACTTTTCCTCTTCGTATTTTTATTGTTTTTTTCTAGACAATTTTCTAGATTTTGCTTTTAAGCGCACCGCAAATGCTGATTTGTGGTGTTGTTGTGGCTACTACTGGCATCACTTATACGCCGCCACCATTGATGCCATCACTGCCATTAACCCTTTACGGCAGCTACCGTTGCGTTGATGAAGACTTCCAGTTAACAAACGAATAGCTAACATCTGCATTTCTTTTAAGTCCGGCCCCCCTTCGGCACGATCGTTTGTTTGTTAGCTTTTCTTGCTTATTATATTTTCACACTTGGCAGCATTTGGTCGTTGGTTGTGCGCGTTAACGTTTGCGCCTGCCACTACGTCTACCGTTTCGAATTGCCGCGCGCGTTATATTTACCGCAGAGCAGCTATAAATGTGTGCGTGTGTTTTATGAATATTTTGCATTTCGCATTTTGAGCTCAACTTCTTTGCGAATATTTCACGTTGTGAGACGTCAGTTGCTTCCGTTTGTTCGCCAGCACTTGCAGTTCGTTTCAAATTTTCGCTAAAACGTTACGAGATTTTAAAAAGTTGTGAATATTTCGTTGTTGGTAGGTACATAACGGTTGGAATGGAAAAGTGTTTTGTGAAATTGAAATAAAAAAAAATTCGTCAGAACTTATTTTCGAAGTGTGAGTTGAGTTTATCTCTAATCGAGTGCCGGTGATTTTTCAAATGTGCATTAAAAAAAGATATGAAATGAAAAAAATATGAAAAGATATGAAAACTTAAAAATTCGTATGGAAAAAAAGCAGAGGACAGTTACAAAAAAATTTCCACAAAACAGGTAATTTTGTTAGCGACTTGAGATTAGTTAAAGTTAAAAAGATACTTTATAATAAAATTCAACGCAGTTTTGTACTCGAAAAAATCTAAAAATTCTGTGCAAAAAGTTTAAAAATTTGTCAAAATTTTCCTGAAGTTTACACAATTTTTTAATTTAACAAGTAAGGAAGTCTAAGTTCGGGTAAACCGCACCTTAAATACCCAGCGTTAGTTTTCATATGATTTTCGAAATTTTCCATTTTGGAAGTGGGCGTGGTTGGGAAGCGTTTTCGTCCAATTACATCGGGTATACTCCCTATTATGCTCGTATACCTTGTACCAAATTTCATCGTTCTACCGTAATCAGTTTAAAAGTTATGACCCGTGAAAATTTCAAATATGCCTCCCTGAGAGTGGGCAGTGCCACGCCTGCTTTTAAAAATTTATCAAAAACCCGCAATAGAATGACTAGGGAGTTCATCCTACCACACTATGTCATCTCTATCTACATATAATAAAATTGTAACACGTCGATGTCTGTACATGCAGATATCAACAAAAAATTGATTGGGGAAGCATTATTAAGCGAGTAGAATCCAAATCAACCATTTTAAACATTTTTGTGTGTCCGTCTGTCTGTCTGTGCGTATGTTTGTGGCCGTATCACTCTGAAAGCAATTGATGGAATTGAATGAAACTTTTTTCGTTGGATTGCTCGACGCTCAACTTAAAATTTAAGATATAACTTTTTCGATATCTCAAACGGTTTTGGAGTTATCGCCCAATATGTGGACCATGTCTGTCTGTATGTATGTTGTCGTAACACTCTAAAAGTACTGAATGGGATTGAATCGTTGGATTGATAGACGCTCAACTTAAAGTTTAAGATATTATTTTTTGCGATACCTCAACGGGTTTTGGGGTTATCGCCCAATATGTGGACCAGGGGGGACCAAAAATGTCTTAGTACAATATGGGTGTCAAACGAAAGGTGTCAATGCTGAAATGGTTTGGGAGATATCTTGAAAATTCGATAGCTCGACCGGTTTCGGAGGTATCGACGAATATTTCCACAAAAATGTTAAAGTATACACATACGAAGTCGCGGGCACCAGCTACTTTTAACTTTCGAAGTTTCCGATATCGAAAGTGGGCGTGGTAGGAGGGCGATTTTATCTAATTTCATCAAGTATACTCCCAATGATACTAGTATGCTTTAAAAGTTACGACCAGTCGAATTTTCAAAAATGCCTCCCTCCTTAAAAGTGGGCGGTGTCACGCCCACTTTAAAATATTTATCCAAAAATCATTATATAATGACCAGAGGGATTCACCTATAAAATTATATCATTTTAGCCATTTCCGTTACCGAATTATGTCAATTTAGGTGATTTTAGAAATTTTTGATATCGAAAGTGGGCATGGTTGGAGGGTGATTTTATCCAATTTCATCAGGTATACTCTTTTTTTCAACTTTCTGAAAAATAAAATATATATAAGTTTTGAAAAAAAAAAAAACGATTTTTATTTGGCCCAGTCTATTGTAAATGTAATAAGTTGAAAATATGCAAAATTTCACCTTTCTAGATATCAAATTGGAGAAGATATAGGGCCCAAACCCGTTTATCGCAGGAATCGATAGTATGGTGATACATATGTTATATTGGTCTGATCTTGTTGGTTCCGCCAATTTATTAACATATTATAAAATGACGCCCGCACGGCAAATTTCAGCGAAATATCTCAAAAACTGAAGGACTATTTTGAAAATTAATCAAATCTTTTTTATTTTTTTTTCAAAGGTGTTACGGGACTGAAAAAAACTTATTTAAAAAAAAATTCGACTTTGTTGCCTACTACGTTTTCATATTAAAAAATTTGCTTTATCGATGCACCCTACTTTACAATTTTCACACGATGCCCAGTGCAATGATATTGAATAAATTAAGGGCCAATGGTGTTTTTTTACTTGAATAATTTTAAAAACCAAAATAACATAAATGCCCAATTAAAGGGAACAATGATGATGGGTCATAATTTAACCAATTGCGCTACGTCATGCCCATCATCATTTCGCATATTGCAATAACTGATGAATTCAATTGAGCGAACGCCAAAGGCTATTAAAGGAACAAGAAAAAAATTAAAAAATATTTCAATCAAAGTAGAAAATACTTAACAGATAAAAAAAAACATATACATATTATGTCAGTAGTGCTCAACAAACATTGGCCGTTGTTGCCAACATGCTGATAAAGATGACCGGCAACAAAACAACAGGCAGAACAAATTTATTTTTTTGCTTACATTTTTGATTTTATCTTATAACTTTAAACGAGCTAGTTATACTAGTATATTTGTATATCCGGTACTATCTCGAGAACCGCTTGACCGATTTGGCGTATGGATAGTATGATTCATTTAAGACTACCCACACAAGGTTGCCACCTATCTAATTTTTTTTAAACAATGCAGCAAGATATGCCAATATGGGTATCAAATGAAAGGTATTTTCCATGTCAATTAAAATATTTTCAAGTTGGGTTGGGACCTAGGGTTGCCACCTTACCGCAGTATATTTGTATATCCGGTACTATGTTGTTGTTGTAGCGAGGTGTAGCCCTGCCTAAATGTCAGACAGGGTCACCCCGAGTGTATTGCTCTTGACCGGGTCGATATAAGAAAACGGCCCGGGTCGTTTCAGCACGATGGGTACAGCACAAGTACTGGTACCGTTCTCGTAGAACCGGCAATACAAGAAACTAGCCGTGTAGGCCATGTAGGTCATTTAGCGTTACCCAGGGTGCACCAACGGGGAGGCGACCTACTTTTACACCGCTTAACCGATTGGGATGAAATTTGGCACATAGATAGTACTATTTATTCTAAGACTATCCACTTGGGTGTTGCCACTTGGGGCGGTTTACCGGGCTGCCACCTATCTCAATTTTGTTTAAATTATGGAGCAAGATATGCTAATATTGGTATCAAATGAAAGGTATTTTCGGCGACATACCAACTAAAATATTTTCAAGTAGGCTTTCCGCCCAGGGTTACCATTTTACCGTATTGTATTTGTTAATTTTGGGGTCATTTTGGGATCATATTTGGATTATATTAGGACCATTTAGGGGTCGCTTTGGGATAATTTTGAGGCTATTTTGAGATCATTTTGTGTTCAATTTTGGATTATTTTGGGACAATTTTGGGGTCATTTTCGGATCATTTTGGGATGATTTTAGGGTAATTTTGGGGTCATTGTGTGATCATTTTGGGTCTAATTTTGAATCATTTTGGGAACATTTAAGGGCCTTTTTGGAGTCGTTTTGGGATTATTTTGGGACGGTTTTGAGATCATTTTGGCTTCAATTTTGGGGTCATTTTCGGATCATTTTGGGTACATTTAAGGGTCTTTTGTGGTCATTTTGGAATGATTTTGTGGCCATTTTTGTATCATTTTGGGATAATTTCAGGTCTCTTTTTGGGATCTTTTTTGGGTCGTTTAAGGTTCAATTTAAGGGTCTTGCTGAGGTCGTTTTGGGATCGTTTCAGGATTATTTTGGGATTATTTTTCGATCATTTTGGGTAAGTAAAGTTAGCGCTAAATTGATAGCACCAAGCAAGCTCGGTCTCCCAGGTACTATGTAGATAATAGTATGATAGATTATCAATGGATATCAAAGAAATCGTAAGTGCGTACATACGTATGTAACGGGTCACGGATGAAATGAGTATAAATTGCGCACAGTGGGTAGTGTTTGTCACAAAATTATGTATGTAATAGATTAATTGATCAAAATTCCTAATTGATTTCGCATGTTTGCAAGAAAAATTGAATAAATATTGTCCGCTAAAAGTGTAAACCTGCTAACTGTGCGTAGGTATTTCTTAGAGTAGCAGAAACAAAGCGAAGGTTGGAGTAGGTGGTCCACTGCTAGGACATCGCCATGTTAATTGGAGCACAATTTGTATATGGAAAAGTATTACATTTGGAGTACTCTGATACTCCAATTGGAGTACTCTTTAGATATTGAATCAAGCACTAACGATTTTTGCATACTACCTATACGGTTAAAATTAGTCTATGCAAAGTTAAATTTATTAGTTTTCGAATAATTTTGGGTTCTGTAAACTTTCCCACAGTGCGTCTTGTGTTTTGATGCGACAGAGGAGAGTTTTTTATAATTAAAAATTATTAGAAAAAACGGCTTTATTTGCATCGCTCGCCTTACATACATATAACATAGCATATACATAACATTATAATAAACATGATACGTCTCGATCCAAATGTATGCCACAAATGCCTTAGCTTATTTTTTTTCAATTCTTTTTGTCACTCCATTTGCATCTCTTTCTACAGTCGTCCGCCTTAGTTTATCTCATAAAAATGTGTTTGTAATGAGTTTTTGCAATATTTTTGCTCATCTCCTAGTGAATGCGTTTGCCAATGTCAATAAATAACAATAAGCATTACTTAATCAAGTAACAGTAAAATATTAGCAAAAGGCAAAATTAACAACTTTTGTTTACTGTTTGTTATGCGTTTGAGCCAAATACGTACATATTACAAGATATTTACCTATGAATGAAGGTTTGGCTGTTTGATTTACCAGCGGTGCGGTAAATATGTCATTATAAGATTATTGGCGTTATTTAAATTGGGACACCATTTTCCATAGTCCATAAATGGGACGTTAAATACGGTTATGGATATGTTTAAGTAGAGTTGAATAGTTGAGTTACTCTCTTGGTTGAGGCTGTGTGTAAATTGATATCTTTTTTCATCAGCGTAAAATTAGGTGAACAAATGTTTTCCACCAACACTAGGAAAGTCAGTCCCGGGACTCAGCCATGTGGAAAATCGCCTGAGTAGTTGGGACTCTCCACATAGCAGAATCCCGGGACTGACACTCCTAAAGCGACACCGTTACTCCTCTTCGAACCATTTAGATGACTTGATGAAGGCCAATAAGTCCTTTATATGCAGATCCGTGATCTGCCGTGGGCTATCCAGAAGGGAGCTCCCAAAAACCGCGTTCTCGCGCCGCTTAAAGCCGGAGAGTTGCAGATGAGGTGCTCCACTGTTTCCTGCCTGGCAAATTCGTCTGCCTTACAGTTTCCCTCAATGTCCCTGTGTCCCGGGATCCATGTGAGGTTCACGCGGTTCTGTTGGGCCAACTCTTATTCAGAGTTGAACGAACAAGAGCCAAGAGGTATGATGGCCGCTTGGCTGTCGCTGAAAATAACGATATCCTCGCCTATAGCGCGTTTACTTATCCAGGCCGCGGCATCCAAGATTGCTGAGAATTCAGCCTGGAAGACGCTGCAATGATCAGGTAGTCTGAAGGAGAGCTCAAGTTCCAGATCCCTTGAATAAACCCCTCCTCCAACTCTGCCGTCTAACTTCGAGCCGTCAGTGTAAACAGAAATGCCGCCATTAGTAGCGGCACCGGTGTACCGTACTCTTCCATTCCTCCCTGCTGGGAATGTTTGTTTTGAAGCAGCTATAACCGACTGTTGTGGTCGCACACCGATCTGTGCTCAGAGGGAGAAAACTGTAAGATCCCAGAATACTGGAGTGTCCAGTTGTGCTTGCGCCCCAGCCAGACGTTTCCCTTAGACTAAGGGCAGCTGCCGCTGCTGCCCGGTACGATTCCAGATCGAGTGGCAAAATGCCTAGAATGGCCTGAAGAGCTTCGTTGGGGCGTTGTTCTTAGCGTGCCGTTAATACAGATCATGCCAGATCTGTGGACTTTACCTAACAGATTCAGGTTTGTGCAACATACACCTTCCTCTGGTGTTGAGGAATATTCTCCTTCCAGTTTAACTTCTGGTCCAGAACTGTGCCCAAGAATTTGGCTTTATCAGTCAAGTTTAGGCTCACGCCATTATGTTCTGGTAGGTCCAGAGGTGGTATTTCGTACCAGTTGGTGTAAAGAACGTGTTCCACTTTTCTCGGGTTGATACTACGTCCGCAACAAGAGTACCATAACGAAACTTCTCGCAGTGCTACTTGCATCTGGTTCCACAGAGTTTGTGACAATTTGCCCCTGTATACAATGGCTAAATCTGGTATGCATATGCCACTATCTTATAGTAATATAAGGGCGGAGGATCTGACTAGAACGACAATTGGCCTTGATTTTATATGCATATCTCCTTAATAATCTTGGCTTTTGAGCTACTGTTTTTATTCATATTTTAAAATTTGAACTAAATACTAACCATTTGAATCCCTTCAACTTGTATTTGTAAATGGCATAACAAAATATTCAACAGGTGCTCTTCACTTTTTCTTGCATAACCTTTTGATTTGTTTATGAATTGTTTGGCATTTCAGAAAAGTTTTAGCCTTCTCCTAAGTCACTTTTGTTGCTCTACTTATCATTTGAATGACAGCGCGTTACTGTTATTTGTTTGGGCCATTGTCATCAGTTGACATTTTTTCAAGCCACACAAGAGACATCAGCTAATTTATCTTAGTCTCGCCCCATTAAGTGATGCAGCAATTTGCAATTTTAATTAAGTGACTTAGTTTAGTTTTTATTTTGAATAAGTTACAGATTACAATAGGTTACTACACATTCATAAATAGACACACAAACAGAATACAAAATACTACTAACGGCAGTACAACCTTGATGGAACTTCTCCTTCGATTGTTGCATATATCTTACGCAAGTCAGATTTGCAATGGTAGATATTTTGGAATTGTTTTTCCAAAGGTAATCGGGTCTAAGAGTCGGGCCGAGCTATAAACGGCGTTTCCGGTACACGGCTAAAAATTTGAACCTAAGTTTTAAACTTTTTTGGGCTACATACATATATGACTAAACCAAATTTGGTTTCATATTTAATGCAGACCAGTTTTCAAGAAAATTGGTGAAATGAAAAGTTCGAAAGCCCATAACTAAATTTTGGAGTCTAACTTGGTTGGTTTGTTAGATCCCATATCCAGAAAAAAAGTTGATTTTTTTCTGTATAGTGTTATGATATACATACATAGTTGTTAGAGTTGAAATTGGATAAAAAAAGATAATTGCTTTAAGCACAGCAGCAATTGCTCTAAGAAACAAGTGTCAGTGTGTTTGTCTCTGTCACATAAGTGGTACGCAGGTTGAGCAGTTCCGATGACAAAACGTGTGAATGTAATTAAGTTGTGGAGTTTTTTGTGTTTTGTATATTCATATGTACTAGTTATACACACACCTTAAGTAATTTGTTTATAAAAGAATTTATTCGGTGATTAAATTCCGCCTTTGATGTTATGATCCCAAAAATCAAGTTGCGGAAAACTCTGCCATTTAGGCTATTAAGAAGTTAACTATTTTAGTTATGCTCAATTACTTGATAGAGCTCTTCTTGTTAATTTGTATACCCGTTACTATCACGGAGACTCGGTACTATCAATTTAGCCCTAACTTAACTTACCCAAAATGATCCCAAAATGACCCTAAAATAATCCCAAAATAATTTTAAAATGATGCCAAAAAGAGCCTAAAAAGACTCTTAAATGTTCCAAAAATGATCCGAAATTGAACCCAAAATGACCCAAAAATGATCCCAAAATGATCCTAAAATGTTCCAAAATGATCCGAAATTGAACCGAAAACGACCCAAAAATAATCCCAAAATGATCCAAAAATGGTCCCAAAATGATTTAAAAATGACCCTAAAAGGACCCTTAAATGTACCCAAACTGATCCGAAAATGACCCCAAAATGATCCTAAAATAATTCCAAAATAATCCTAAAATAATCCAAAAACAACCCCAAAAAGATTTTCAAATGATCCCAAATGAACTCAAAATGTCCCAAAAATGGTGCCAAAATTATCCCAATATGACCTTAAAATTATCCTAAAATGATCCCAAAATGACCCCAAAATTATCCCAAAATTACCCCAAAATTATCCGAAAATAACCCCAAAATTTTCCCAAAATGATTAAAAATTGAACCAAAAATGATCTCAAAGTAGCTGCAAAATTATCCCAAAGTGACCCCTAATTGATCGTAAAATAATCCAAATTTGATCCCAAAATGACCCCAAAATATACAAATACAAAACGGTAAAGTGGTAACCGTGGGCGGCAACCCTACTTGAAAATATTTTAGTTGGTATGTCGGCGAAAATACATTTCAATTGATAACCATATTGGCATATCTTGCTCCATAATTAAAAAAAATTGAGATGGGTGGGAACCCTGTACACCGTTCAAGTGGCAACCCCCAAGTTGGCAGTCTGAGAATCAATAATATTATCTCTATGTCAAATTTCATTCCAATCGGTCAAGCGGTTCTCGAGATACTACCGGTTATACAAATATACTGCGGTAAGGTTGCAACCCTAGGTGGCAACCCTGCTTGAAAGTATTGTAGTTGGCATGTCGCCGAAAATACATTTCATTTGATACCCATGTTGGCATAATTAAAAATAAAACGAGATAGGGTACAACCCTGTAAACCGCCCCATGTGGCAACCCCGAAGTAGATAGTCTTAGAATCAATCATACTATCTATATGCCAAATTTCATCCAAATCGGTCAAGCGGTTCCCGAGATAGTACCGGATATACAAATATACAAGTTTGGCTCGTTTAAAGTTTTAAGATTACTTTGAAAAAGTTTGTTTTCTTAATTATTGTTTAAAATATTTATTGTTTTTGTTTTTTTTTTCGTTGCAGATTACTTGATTACTTTTTCATTCACAAACTCGTGACAGCTGAATAGCCAAAAGCAATAAAGCGCGGCAATTGACCGCGACGCAGTGAACTATTTAGTGAAAAAAACTCTTAAACTAACCATGGGAAATGGTGAAGCAATAAATGTTACCAACACTTAAGAACGAAAAGAACAACGAAAAAAGTACAACAACAAACCGTAATAACCAGAAAAAAAGTTGTCATCACATTGAGTCAACAAGCAAACATAATTACGGCCATAAACCACAAGTGCAGCCAGCGATTAGTAGATGGCATAAAACAAAATACAAAAAACAACTGTATTTGACTTAGCGGTTCATAAAAAGCAGTTACACATGCGCAACTTACAAAAACTACAAATGTCATTTAACATGCTACAGCTGCCGTTAATTTTATTGCTGCTGCTGCCGTGCTTAAGCTGTCACGGTGCTTGGGCACACAGCAGAGCAAATGCCGACACCGCCGCCAACGCTGCTGACGACAATGTGAGTGAGGCATTAAAATTGAATACACCAACAACACCTGTACCTTTGTTCGTTGCGCCAATTGTTTCATCATCGGAAGCAACACTTTTAACAACACATCGTCTATTTCCGCCGTCCACTACAACGTACTCTCGGTCTGCATCTATGCGACAGGAGCGTGCGCGCCAACGCTATGATGACGAAGTCGCGGATGTAGAACCAGCGCCACCGCATGCACCAACAACACACAACAGTAAAGCGCCAAAAACAGCAGGCGCTGCTAAAGCTGAAGGTGTCCGCACGCATGATAGCTTGCCAAAGAAACGTTATAAAATTATGACCGTCGATACAAATTGTACGCGCGATCTCTTTACGATGCGCATCGATTTGAATCGCGACTTTCGCGGTATTGTTTACGCCAAAGACTTTCCGTTAGAGTGTAGCGCGCTAGGTAAAGCCAAACAAAATGTCACACTGCGCTTGCCTACATCTGGCTGCGGCGTGCGCGCAGAACCACGCGCGGATGGCGTAATGGAACTTTCGGTGCGCGTTATGTTGCAAATGGAGCAAAAGCTGCGACAGAGTTCAGATATATTGCGTACTGTGCGCTGTAAGTTGCCAGCCACAGCGATGGGTATGATGGTGGGGCCGATTAGTGGTGGCATGACGGTAAAGCGTACTAAAAGCAAGACAGGACAAAAACGGAAGATTGCGCAAAATTATAGGTAAGTTGATTAGGAGAAGAGATTCTAAAGTGTAGCTAGCGCGGTTGCTTATGCGCATTTGCTTTTGTGTTTTTTGTTTTCACCAGAAACGGACGCATGCGCACGCTCAATAAAAATGCTGCCACTTCAGCAACAAATGGCAATGAAGATTTCACTGACATGCCACAAACGGATGCGCCCAATGTTGAAATATATACCTTGAAAGAACAGCAAACGCAATATGACAAAGGTGTGGCGGAAGAAACCGAAGTTGGTGATGAATCAGCTCACAAAGAACCGGAAACACAGCCGACCTCTAAAACAGCACAACCAACAATTGCAGCTTTGGCTGAAAATGCTAGCGCAACTGATGGAGGTGATATAGGCGCCAGCAACGCGAATGACGCTGGCGTCGCTGCAACAAATACGATAAATAACGGCGCAACCCCACGCGTGCGCATTTGGCTTGAATTGGGTGGCCTTGATGGTGGCGGCGCCGTTGAAGTTGGTCAAGCTACCACATTGACCGTGCGCGCTATTGTACCAGGTACAATGGGTGTGCGTGTAGTGGATTGTGCAGCGCTTGATGGTTTAGGTGAATCAAAGCAACAGTTGTTGGATGAACGCGGTTGCACCATAGATGAACAGGTGAGTCGGTGTGGGTGTTATATATGTAATTGGTTACGAGGCTATGCTTATATTAATATTTAAGAAATATTTTAATCCGTATACACTAATGCGCTAAAGCTTGATCCGTTAGCGCAGCCGTTGCTAAACGTTTGTTTGGTCGCAGAGGTCAGATGGGGGTATAATCTAACAAAAGGGGTACGTCTGACTAGCCTAGGCCTTACTCGGTATCGCGATGCGAAAGGCAATGCTACTCAAAGCTGTCAAATAACACAAAGAAATCGCAAAACAGAATATCCCCCAAAGCATTAAAAAAGTAAGACAACTTTCATTATTAACTTCTGCCCTTTGGGCTTTGAGCTATTTCTCATTCCTCGTTTCGATTCATCTTTTGTGAGTGTACTGTAATTTCCTCTCAATACCGCTATGTCAGTTGTCATTCACTTAATTATCGTAAATTGGTTAATTAAGTGGTTTAATGCTTTAAGCTGATTCCATTTCACACTTCGAATGGCGGCGATATAACCTCTAACGAGATTTTCGACGAGCTTCTCTTCCAACTTGGAGTGTGTTGCTTTGAGTTTTTTCTACAAATTGGCGGGACCTACAGTTTTTTCGTCGACTCCGAACGGCAGTTGCAAAGCAGGCGAATTTTTACTGATAAGCTTCTCATGGCAGAAATACACTCGGAGTGTTTGCCAAACCACTGCCAAGGGGCGGCCCCGTTTCGAAATTCTTTTTCTAAATAATGTTTGATGTTTCCTTTGCCGGGCATCGATACCCGACTACTTGGTGTAGTAGGCCGAACACACTACCGCTACACCACGGCGGCCGTCGTAAATTAAATTGTTGCTGAATCCAGTTGTTTAAAGGTGTCCTTTTATGCTTGTTTTTATGTATATAGTAAACGCAAAAATATGAGTTGGCAGTTTGCTGGCAGTTTTACTATTTCTTTATGTAATTTTTCCTGTATTTTTTGCGTCACTTTTACTATATTTATTTTTTACTATATTTTTTGTGTAATTTTTACTGTATTTTTTGTGTAAAATGTACTGTCTTTTTGTGTAATTTTTACCAATTTTTTGTGTAAATTTTACTATTTTTTTTTGGAAATTTTTTACTATATTTTTTGCGTGTTTTTTACAAATTTTTTTTTGTAAGTTTTGTTGTATATTTTTAATGTTAATTTTACTTAATTTATTGTGTAAATTTGACTATATTTAGTGGAATTTTTATTATATTTTTTGCGTAACTTTTACTATATTTTTTTGGTAGTTTTTACCAAATTTTTTTTTTATTATTTTTTTTTCGCGTTACTTAGTATTTTTTTTTATTTTTTGCATATTTTTACTGTATTTTTTTCTTAAAAACTGCTATATTTTTTGTGTAATTTTTACTAAGGGGTTGAACCTGAAGACCATCCCAGTTGACTCGCCCATTTTTGTAACACAATTTAAACTGAAAACCCACCCCTTGGATCCGGTCCATATACATTAGGGTGGTCCTTATAAACAAATGCACAATTTTTCCAAGAAAAAATGTCTGCCGAATTAGGGAAAAGAAAGAACTCTAAAGCTTGCTTTATAACTCTCTTGAGACCTTAATACTAGGTACATATTTAAGTATTTAACATTCATCGCTCGTTGCGTTCATGCACCTCTCCCTCTTGACATAGTGCTTGAAAAAGGGTTATAAGAAAATGGGTTACAATTCAACGCTTCGACGCTATTTGCGTTAGTAGCTGCCTATGGCACTTTCCAGCTTTTTTGTTGTTTAAACTCTGTCTAATTATGCTAAACGTTAGAACAGTTTTTTTCCCTGCTACATAACAGTCACTTTGTTGCTACCATTGTTAGTGCTAGAGATATGCGGTTACATGCCAATTAAATTATTCACCAGGTTTCATCTTGAGGCAGCAAAGTGTTTGTGAAACGGGAAAGTGAGCGCTGTAAAAACTGTTTGTTATTTTTTTCTTGCTTTTTTAAAGGTTTTTTTTGTCTTAATTTGTTAGGCAGTGATTCGCATAGTTGAGTAAATTAAGAGGTCACAATAATTAGCCAAGAGTGAAATATTTGCCATTAGCATATTTGACACGATTCCCTCCACAAAAGTACAGACATATCCGCCAGACTAATAATAAAGTTTGAAACATCATTGTGCCACTGTTAGGCAATGTTCCCGCTGGTCTTGAAAAACACACACACATACTTGTACATAAACATGTTGAAGAAATAGGCCACAAAAGGTTCTATTGTCATGGCACAGTAACTAAGTAATTGTCTGACTTAAGCTTTAAACAGCATTTGACCCAGTACCTAGTACATAGTCATAAGCGGTTGCTTCTGAGTGCGCGCTAATTTGCATTTTCATTGACCCTATATCATTGCACAGTGGGTGAAATAAGCCAATATTCTTACATGGCCCATTTAAGTGGAGTCTATTAATAGACACAATTGAAGCACACCTGTCTGGCGTTCCGCCTGTTGAGCCCTGCTTCTTTAAATGTCGCTATGTGTGTTAGTATGATGCTTCCTCTTTGTGATTCTAATATCTCATTGCGCTCATAGGACCAACATCCAATGGATGGCGCATTGCATCACAAGTACTTTAGTGGTGCCAGACTAAGAGAGACACATCGGATTAGGGGCCTCTGCAATGTATGCTTCCGTGAATGTAATGTATATATATGTTTGCATATCGGCTATTACCCTACAAAATCATTGGATCATGTGTGCCAATTTTGTGATATGGAGTACTCTATACACAGAATAATTTTTTTCAACATGAACCATGTTAAACTAACAAGATCCTGTTAAATTTGCATGATATAATGAGGCAGATAGTCTTGTTTTAACAGAAATTAATGTTAATTTAACAGGAATCATGTTAAGTTAACAGGAATCATGTTAATTTAACAGGAAGTCATATTAATTTAACACGAAGTCACGGCGGTCGCCGTGTTATAGCGGTTAGGTGCTCGCCGTACTACACCAAGTCGTGTCATATCAATGCCCGGCGAAAACCAACATAAAAAAATTATTTAGAAAAATAATTTTTCTAAACGGGGCCTCCCCTCGGCAGTAGTTTGGCAAACTCTCCGGGTGTATTTCTGCCATGAAAAGCTTCTAAGCAAAAACTCATTTGCTTTGCAAGTGCCGTTCGGAGTCGGCAAAAAACTGTAGGTCCCGCCAACTTGTAGGAAAACAAGGAGGTCTAAGTTCGGGTAAACCGAACATTAAATACCCAGCGGTAGTTTTCATATGATTTTCGAAATATTCCATTTTGGAAGTTGGCGTGATAAACGATTTCGTCCAATTACATAAAGTATACTCCCTATTATGCTAGTATACCTTGTACCAATTTAATCGTTCTAACGTAATCAGTTTAAAAGTTATGACCCGTGAAATTTTCAAATATGCCTCCCTGAAAAGTGGGCTGTACCACGCCTACTTTTAAAAAATGATCAAAAAATCATTGTATAATGACCAGGAGTATTCACCTATAAAATTATATCATTTTAGCCATTTCCGTTACCGAATTATGCCAATGTAAGTGATTTTTGAAATTTTCGATATCGAAAGTCGGCAGGTATACTCCCAACGATTGTGCCAAATTTCTTCGTTCTACCGTAATCAGTTTAAAAGTTACAACCAGTCCAATTTTCAAAAATGTCTCCCCTAAATGTGGGGGCGGTACCACGCCCATCTTAAAAGATTTGTCAAAAAATCATTATAAATTTACCAGGGTATTCCACCTATAATTTATATATGTAATTTTGGCCATTTAAGCTACCGAGATATATCAATTTATGTGATTTTCGAAATTTTCGATATCGAGAAAGGGGCCGTCTTTATAATCATATTTCGCCCATTTTCAACAGAAACCTACCTTGGCCAGAAACTAATCTGTATACAAAATTTCATGCAAATATCCCAATTTTTACCCAAGTTATCGGGTACACGGACAGACGGACGGACGGACATGCCTTAATGAACTTTTTTTCCAACCTAAGAACTTTCATATATGGAACTCTATATCGTTCTCGATTATTATGTGCCGTTACGTAGTACTAGTAGTAGTACGCTGTGTATAAAAAGGAACATATTTGAAGTACTCTGATACTCCAATTGGAGTACTCTTTAGATATTGAACTGAGTACTCTCGATTTTTGCAGGATATACCCTATCATCTATCTGCTCTATTTTCTTAATGCATATATAGGATATCGAAATAGATGAATTTTATGACGTATTTAAACAAAAGTATTACTTAGTAGGGTTAATTGCATAGGGTTGCCACTTAATCCTATTGTATTTCTTGGTTTTCATATTCGATATTATATCGAAGACGAGTTGAAAAATTTGGATGAATTTTTGAATAAAGGTAATAGCTACATTTCATGCTTTCCTACTCAAGTATTGTCACTAGGTAGTTTTATAGGGTTGCCACCTATCTGACTTTGTGTTTCAAATTAAATGAGATGTCAATATGGATGTGAAAAGACAGATAGTTTACGTCGTATAAGTGGGGTTACCTCCTATGATATTTGTGAAATAAATAAATAAAAATAAAAATTAGAAGATTTTATAGTTTAACCCACTGTGCGCCATGATCTAAGCACTCACAACAATGATGAATCAGCAAACCGAAGAAACATTAAAAAACAATAAATAAATAATTTTAGACTCGCGTAGATGAGCAGATTAAATGTATATACAATGTACACACTCGTATGTAGGTAATGAAATAAAAGTGATTATGGTTGGCGCGCGTTAACTAAGTTCTCATTCTCAGCGCGCCGCGTACGCCTTTTTTGTTTTGATTTTCGCTTTCATTTTGGTTAGGAGGTCAAACCTGTCAGTGAGACTTTTAATTTACTGCTTTTCAACTTTATTTATAGTCTTTTGGATGTTTGCATGTATGTTCTTATTTGTGTCCGTTGGGTGAGGAACCTCTTTCAATTTAGTTCTGTTTGCTTTCGCCCAAATCGTTCACACAATAAGTCATATGCAATTATACTTTTTTTACGCGAAACTCCAAATGTCAACTGCGGATACAGATTTCTGACAGTTGCAAAAGAGAGTTGACCTGCATATTGTAAGATTAATTGGCTTGCGAATAGGCAAAAAAGATGTTTTTTACAGAATGTGTTTGGATTTGACGGAACAAAACCTAAAAGACGCGCTGACGCCACTCTCAAATGGTGCTGGTCAATCCGATTTCCTTCTAGGGTATTCGTCCGTACAGCGAATCACTTCGGAAGTCATTAGCGGGGTTCTTCCCACTACAGCTGTACTAGCACTCAATGTAATGGTGGATCTCCACCCGGTTAACATTGCTGGAAAATGGCCACAGCCTGAACTACTATTAGGCTCGTCAAGGCAAGATCAATACTCGCTAACCATAGACACTAAAAAATTCTCGGCTTAAACCCCAGATGCCAGCTGAATCAATATTTTACCGATTCAGCTTGCACCCGCGGTCGAAGTCTGGAATTAATAGTTTACCCTCAAAGTAGAAACCTCTGCGGGTTAAGGGTTTAGAATATGCCCGAGGTAGGTAGGGCTGTCGTAAGAGGCGACTAAAATCCACTTCAACCCCGGCTACGGGGTGAACGAAATCATTCCCAAGACAGTAGGGCTAGTACCACAAGGTGCTATTCACCGGAACTTACCGGATTCATATCCGCCAAGGACAGCCAACATCAGTACAACCCTCTTTGGTCTGCCACGCAACTTTTTATAAACGGATCTTCCGACTACACAGGGCGAAGTACTGCTACAACAACAACAACAACCCTCAAAGTAGCAATAGGTTGGGGATATGGTTTGAGTTATGGGCCCAGTTGGGCAGTAGGGTTCATAGTATTCTGTCATAGGCTTGAAAGCGCCTACTCAACCTCCGTGAGAAAGAAAAATGAAAACAAGTCTAACCAATGTCATGCCTTCGCGGACTCTACTGATCAGGAGGCAAGATCGTTAAGCTAAAAAAAATGTGTTGTAATTTCTACGTAATCCTATAAGAATTTACGTCAATGAACTATCAAATTTCGTAACGTCAAACAATGACAACAATGCAACTTAAATGCTCATAAAAGTGTGAATGAATGCTAACGAACTCAATGTTGGAAGCCGGTAAATGTATTTACGGTAAATGCCAGTACACATGTGTCAAGTTCAATGCTTTTTCCGTAATACATAACTTGAAACTCGTTAAGGCAAAACTATAAAAGTCTCAACAAAAAAACATCTTCACAAAGCGTCTATTATTACTTTACTAAGATCTATGAAGCATAATTGATGTGTGAAAAATACATATCAAGCTTCGCGCTATGGAAAAAGAGTGGAAGTAAAAGATAGCTGAACAAAAGCTCGCCATCGGATATGCGGTGCAAGTTAATACAAGCAGATTCACTTACGTTGACGGAAATAATGTTAACAAGTTGATGGAAAAGAGGCTAAGATTTCATACAAAGATTTTATACAATCTCAAGTCGAATTGTGAAAATGAATCGAACAATAGCAAAACTCAAACAGAAGTTCACTTGGAGTTCAGTGAATTATATATTTTTTAAATTATTAGGATTCCGGTTCCGCCTACCCAGTGTTGGGCAAATTAGAATTGTCAAAACAATTAACAATTAATTAATTAATTGTTAATTGCAAATTTTACAATTGAGAATTTTTTACTGTAATTGTAAAAAATTACAATTAAAAATTGTAACTAAAATTGTAAAAAGCTGTAAATAACAATTTTTAAATGTAAATGTTAAAATTTAAAAGTAATCAATTGCAATGCCCGCAATTAACAATTAATTAATTAATAATTGTGACTCTCTTTGTCGGCTTCCCAGCGGAAGGACAGAGGTGAGGCAAGCAAGAGCACAACTCTGAAGACAACCTGAGGACAACCTGAACCTCTGGATATTACTACGTTTGTACCAGGCAAGGGCGACTTCGCGGGAGCTATGATCAGTGCAGCTGCGGACGCAGTTAAGCTGATAAAGGCGGTCGCCCAACAAGCGCCGGTACGGAAACCGATCTCTTAACATCTGTGGCAGGGGTCTCAAAAGCGCAGGAATCCAAAGATAAAAATGCCGCAACTGAGCTTCTAACAGAAGGAACGACAACGATGGCAACTACGGGTCGAAGCACCAGTCAAGACGCCTCTTACCTTCGCGCTGCGTACTGGGATAAAATACGGGCCACAAAAGGTGCTAAAGAAATATGAGGAAATATCGCTGGACACTTTGTGGCCGAATGCCAGGAATGTGTTGGCGTGAGCGCAAGCTTTGCTACCGGATTGCCAAAGCACTTCTGCGTAAAAGAGGGAAAGCGGCACTCCCTTCGAATCCCAGAGGCCGGACGGAGAGTTAAACCCCATCCGAAGGAGCACACAGGTTTGCTAAAATAACTAATAACAGAGCCGTTATAGGTATGCTGGGCCGAGGTAATAACCTTTGGGCCATCTCTAAAGACCGGTGGCCGTACGTCCGGACCGAAATGGTAACGCCGTTCACGACGTTATGATGGAGTCTCAGGGTGGTCCGCGGCGATAGTGATGTGAGATAGCACCAGGGTCACATCAAAGTATTTTCTTGCAAGGATTCAAGAACTGTTGCACCGTACAAGGCAGCAGTTTCAAGGATGGGTGCAGTCTACGCAGGGGCAAGAATCGAAGTCGGCGACTGGAAGGACATTGAGGCTCGGTCACGGGCAAGGGTACGGGTTCCTGCCATCTCTGCAGAACCTAAGAGAATTGTCCGGATGCTGCAAGTAATAAGCCCGTCCTTTTCGACCCAGAACTGGAGTGTCAGTATGGTGGCGGATGCGATAGGTCCTATAAGGTAGGCGGTCTTGACTCTAAATAAGAAGGCTCTCGAGCCCCTTAAACGGAACAGTGGATGAGTAAATTACGGCAAGGGATCATATCAATTTCTAAAGCCAGATTATGCGGGCACTTTTTTTGTTGGGGAATTTAGTTTCTTACAAAACTATATGCAGCTAAATTATTTTACTTCAATGCAAAATTAAAGCACAAAATGAGATCATACCTTAAAATCTAAAGTAGCTCCGAAATCTATAAAGAATTTTTTCCGTCATATTTAAAAAAATCAAAAGTTTTTAATTAATAAGAAAATAAACCTCGAAAAATTAAGCGCTTTACCTTAACCGTTAGAGGTCGTTACTTTTTTTCAACGTGAATTTTTTCAAAATTTTTTAAATTCCACTATACAACAAAATTTAAGTTTTTGAAAATTCCACCGGGTTTCTCGGCGCTTTCTGAAGTTTTTGGGTGTGCTGAATCCGAATCTACCCTACGTTTTCTCTCCAGAGGGTGGTTTACAAAGAGATCTATAGTTGTAAAAAAGAATATTTTTTGCAATTTAACAATTTTTCTCGGGCCAAGGAAGTATAATTTAATTTTGGATTTTATATTTGGCAGCATAGAGATTTGCCATAGTGCAAAAAATTGGGGTACAGTAAGTTATTAAGAAACAAAATTTCAAAAATTAAAAAAAAAAAATAATTTTTCACTACCCGAAATCTGACAACCTACCCTCTGGAGTTTAATCCAAGGGTGACCTGAAAAGTCTGAGTTCAGACCTGGATTGAGCACACCCAAAAGCTGTAGAAACCGATGAGAAACCCTTTGGGTGTTTTTTTGGCTATTGCAGAGTGTTATTAAATAAAAAAACTTTACATTAAAATGGAAGTATATGCATTGCTTTACCGTTTTCCCTTGTGCTCAAAGAGCAACCACGAGCAACAATTTGCTCTCTAAGCTTCTCTTTTTGAATAGGGTTTCCCCTAAGTTTCTTCAAGTCCGTTCTTTTTTACTCAGGGTCTTTACAAACTCTCTATGCAAACGCCTCATAAGGTCAATAAACTTATTAACACATTTTTTATGGTGTTGATGTTACGTCACGCTTCATAAAATGCAACTAGTTAGTAGGAAAATAGATTTAAAAAAACACTAACTAAAAGTAATGCAAATAGCGCTCAAAAGTGTTTTAATCTGAAGGAAACACGAAAAAAAATCCATAAAAATGAGCTACCGGTTTCGTTTCAATTTACGATCGGGTAACCGTTTCATGATTAAATCTAAGAAAAACAAATACATACTCCACTTCAATACACTAAACAAACCTTGTTAATGATCCATCAAAAACATAAGCTACTAACGGTCTACATTAAATTGGCATTATTGTACTGTTCTTTAATATTTTTTTTACTGTTTTTTTTTTTAATTTTTTTTTTTTTTAATTTTAAAAAAAAAAAAAATTTAATTTTAATATTTTTTTTTTAATTTTTTTTCATATTTTTAGGTTATGCCACCATTGAATACACATTTCAAGCCCCTTGACGAGGGTTGGTCCAAACAACAACCGGATGATTTGATGGAGAAAACATTCACGGCCACATTTCCAGCCTTCAAATTTCCCGATCGTGAACGTTTGCATGTGAGCTGTGGCGTGCAACTTTGCAAGGGCAAATGTCCGAATGTAAGTACAAATTTTTTTTTTTTTTTTTTTTTTTAATATGCAAAGTAGAAAATGCATAAGTTTTTATGAAAATGCTTTGCCGCATGCATGATAATGAGGCAAGTTGTATAGGAGACCTGGACTGAGCCTGATGATCATGCCATCGTTAGACTATAAATAACCATTTATCTCGTGTAGCTTATTGTCAGTAAATGGCCAAAACTTAACCAAAATACACAAATATTTGTATTTGTATTTATTTTCGGTTTCGTAATCATTTAAACGCACCTAACATTAAACAATCCATAGACGTAATATTTGTTTGGACGCGTCTTTGTGTGTAAAATACATATTTTGTAAATAAATTGTAAATAATTTAAACAGCGAGCTTAAAAAATATGTGTAAACACAAAAGGCTACAACAACAATATCCGCAGCTTTGGCCTAGGTATTTTGAACAATTTCAATTTTCGCGCGAGTTGAATGGATTTTATACTTAAAAGCGATCGCTTTGACATGTGGGTGTGGATAGCGGTTTCCAGCCCCTTAACTAGGTGTGTGTGTGTGTGCGTGTAATAAAGCGTTTCAGCCTGGTCAGCGAAGGTCCCAGTTTTGAGTACCGGGACAGGTATGTAACATCAAAAACATTTAGATAAGTTTTTAATGAAGTGCTCAAAAAATAACTTTGACCGAAGTTCTGATACCGTTTTGTTGTTGCAAATCGTGCAATTTAGAATATTTCAAACTACACTTAGGTCGTTATCGTGTGAATTTAGATACATTATATTGGACACGTTTTAAAATGACGCAATTACTGTTGGCGTTGAAAGAGGTTACGTAATTATCGAGCGCTTCGATAAGCTGATACATATGCATTTTTATGAAATTCTTATGGAAAGCAAAGTTACAAAATCGAGTTCGATATTAACTGGGTCTAGGCATATGAATAAATTTCGTATGTATTTCTTAAAACTTTATTTTTTGTTTTTTTCTTTTTCTTTTTTTTCTTTTTTTACCATTTTTCTTTTGTTTTTTTTTTTCTTTTTTACCATTTTTCTTTTTTTTTTTTTTTCTTTTTTACCATTTTTATTTTTTGTTTCTTTTTTATTTTTTCCCCTTCGTTATTTGTTTCTTTTTTATTTTTTTTTCGTTTTGATTTTTTTTCCTTTTTATTTTTTTTCTTTCTTATTTTTTCCTCATTAATTTTTTCTTTCTTTTTATTTGTTTTTCCTTTTTATTTTTTTTTCTTTTTATTTGTTTTTCCTTTTTATTTTTTTTTTCCTTTTTATTTTTTTCCTCTTTATTTTTTTTCCTTATTGTTTTTTTTTTTTATTTTATTTTTGTTTTTTTTTTTTCTTTTTATTTTTTTTTTTCCTTTTTATTTTTTTTCTTTTTATTTTTCAAACTTTGGAGTAGCTCCTAGATAGTGGTCGACTACCCATGAAAAGTTTATATTGCCTTTCGAAAAGTAGTAGTAGTAGTAGTAGTAGTAGTAGTAGTAGGAGTAGTAGTAGTAGTAGTAATAGTAGTAGTAGTAGTAGTAGTAGTATTAGTAGTAGTAGTAGTAGTAGTAGTATTAGTAGTAGTAGGAGTAGTGGTAGTAGTCGTAGTAGTAGTAGTAGTAGTAGTAGTAGGAGTAGTAGTAGTAGTAGTATTAGTAGTAGTAGTAGTAGTAGTAGTAGGAGTAGTAGTAGTAGTAGTAGTAGTAGTAGTAGTAGTAGTAGTAGTAGTATTAGTAGTAGTAGTAGTAGTAGTAGTAGGAGTAGTAGTAGTAGTAGTAGTAGTAGTAGTAGTAGTAGTAGTAGTAGTAGTAGTAGGAGTAGTAGTAGTTGGTGTAGTAGTGGTAGATAAGTTACACCACGGTCAACTATATCGCACTTAAAATTTTATCCCGATTAGGGATGGTTTAGGCGTGTCGCATGGGGGTCAAAGCTCAAATTTCCCTATGGAAACTAATCTAATACTCGAAATCGTTCGGAGATATCACATACAAAATTTGGTTGCGATTAGAAATACCAAAAGGGTGATTTACACGGGTCAATTTTCTGTTCGTTTTTTGTCGTTAAACTGCTTTTCACTTTCAAATACAAGGTGTAGATCTGCCACCTGAGGTGGTTTACAGGGTTGCCACCTATCTCAATTTTTTTAAATTTTGTAGCAAGATATGCCAAAATGGGTATGGAATGGAAGGTATTTTCGGCGACATGCCAACTAAAATATTTTCAAGTAGGGTTGCCACCTTATCGCAGTATATTTGTATTTCCGGTATTATCTCGAGAACCGCTTTACCCATTGGGATGAAATTTGACATAGAGATAGTATTATTGATTCTAAAGCTACATTTACACTGCACCAAATGCGTCACTTTTGGCCAAGTTTATTCGAGATTGAATTTGATCACCAATTTAGGTCAAACTAAATTAAATTCGTCTAATTTGACAAACAAATTCATTCTGCGGACAAACATTCTCGAAATTACTTCGCCAAAAGCGACGCATTTGGTGCAGTGTAAATGTATCATAAGATTATCCACTTGGGGGTTGCCTCTTGGGGGGTTTACAGGGTTACCACCTATCACAATTTTTTTAGATTATGGAACGAGATATGCCAATATGGGTATCAAATGAAAGGTATTTTCGCCGGAATACCAACAAAAATATTTTGAAGTAGGGTTGCCACCCAGGGTTACCATTTTACCGTATTGTATTTGTATTGTATATTTTTGGGATCATATTAGGATTATTTTAGGATCATTTTGGTATCATTTAGGGGTCACTTTGGGATAATTTTGGGGCTATTTTGATATCATTTTGGGACCATGTTTGGGTTATTTTGGGTTAAATTTTGGATAATTTTGGGAACATTTGTGGGTCCTTATGTGGTCGTTTTGGGATTATTTTAGGATCATTTTAGGATCATTTTTAGATAATTGTGGGGTCATTTTGTAATAATTTTTGGGTCGTTTTGGGTTCAATTTCGAATAATTTTGGGAACAGTTAAGGGTCTTCTTTGGGTTGTTTTGGGACCATTTTAGGATTATTTTGGGATTATTTTAGGGCCAGTTAGAGATCATTTTGTGTAAATAAAGTTAGCGCTAAATTGATAGCACCAAGCAAGCTTATTATAAGGCCTTATTACACCGCGACCACTTAGACGATCCATTTTTTATTTGAATCCCCCTAATGTACATACAAACATAAGTTTTATAACTTTAGCTGGTATTATTGTTACTAAACATATTGCGTGTTAAACCTGCTGCTTCACTTCAATTAGCTGCCGCTTTGGTGTTAGCGCTGAGCACGCATGCTCAAATAGCTCACAGCTCATGGCGCGCGTTGGTGGGTGAACAATAGCCGCTAGAAACTAAATGATGAGCTTGTTGGAGAAGCTTTAACCGCAATCGTAATAATTGAGCGGGTGCCGGAAAGTAGCGCTTATGGTGTTGGTATTGTTGTTTTTGTTAACAGATATAAACTGTAAATTTATGTAAGTAATTAAGTGATGCACCCTTCGAGTATACAAAAGTAACTGCATTAGACCGTGCCGTTTTCACGAAAGAGCCGCGGTAAAATATTTTCTAATCAATTCGGGGGTCGAAGCAGCATTCATCATTGTTGTAATATTTTTGGGCATTACTCCGATCAGGCAGCATCTCATGCCTTCCGGTCTCACATTCATCAAAAGTTCTTACTTTCGGAAAAATTCGACTTCTAGCGTGAAGAGATTTTTTTCTTAACTAAAAAAAAAAAACGGGCAAAATTTTTTTCGACACGGTCTAATGTGCAGTAATGCGTCGCGCGGCCAATTAACATGTTGCAAATGCAATTTTTTTTCTTTGTGTTCTCTTTTTTTTTTTTTTAATTTTTAATTAATGCAATATGTGCATTTGTTTCTTATGTAAACTTTCGATTTCATTTGAAATTATTACCGTAAATGAGTGCACAAAATTAAATACCGTTTTTTTCTTAACATATTTTTTGTTTAATTTTTTGCAGGTGAATTGTCGTAGCTCGGAGCCACTACAAATGAGCGCTGATAAACATTTGGCGCGTATTGAAGTTTTCAATTCCTTGGCGGTGACGGCGCCACAAATTGAGGTGGATCGCTTGCGTTATGACCGTCGCTATAATATGAGTGGTAAGTGAAACTAAAGAACTTGGCGCAAGAGATCGGTAGTATTTATGTAGCTTACAATCTCGAGTTTCCGAATTCAAGTGTAGGGCCTCACCTTACCCACTTTCGATAGTATGATATTTCAATCAGAATGAGTTTCAAAAACGTCCTATGGCGCAGTCCAACCTCTTCACAACCTTTGAAAATTCAAGATGAATTCCACGTTCTGTGGATTGGCCTGAAACAAGATTATCAACCATAATCATTTATTTTAGTGTTCTTTCGAAATATCACACAGAATTTGACACAGTCCGTTTTTTTGAGCCGGATATCCGAAGAGGTATGTATGATGAGAGACATAAAGAGTTCGTTGAGAGATGTCCTCACTGGTTTTTGTTTGTAATAACAATATTTTGCCCCACTTGGTCTCTACGTCCGATTTTGCAAATATATTAACACCAGCGCCATCTAGCGGGATCAAAATTAGCATATGTTAAGATGACAGAAAATGAACTGGCAGAAATCTGTTCAGTGGGTTTTGAGCCAATTTGTTACAAAAAAAAACCTAAAATTGTATATACATAGATCAAAAGTCATTTGTGGAGAAAATCTCGAGTAATTTTGGTGGAAAGACCCGGCAAGATATTCGAGAGAAAGAAGAGAAAAGAAACAACAACAAGAGAAAAGTTCTCCGGAAGATTTATGGTCGTTCCCGTGATGCCAATGGCGAGTATCGAAGGAAATTTAATTAATGTCCGGCATGAAGGTTCCACTGGTCATACCAAATCGCTTCCGAGATAGTCGGGCAGTCCCGCAAGGGAGTACCGGAGCGTACCGGGTTCATATCCGGCCAAGGACTGTCAATTTCGACATTTCCTACTCCCCGAAACCTTCGGGTAGTATTTTTGTTGTTAACAAGAACAACAACTCTTCCCTTTTCCCTTTGAAATACAGGTCAGATGAAATGGTTGTTAAATTTAGGGTCGTTTTCATAAAAGTCTCGAATCAGTTTGCGGCGTCAATTGACGTATTTCGTAGGGTTAGCCCGTGCCGGCCGTTTAAAATTAAAGTCTATGTAGATGAGAAAATGGCTCTTACTATTACATATAAATTTTCAAGCTAATTAAATTTTGTCTCTTTAGCCGAAGAATATGAACCTTACATCCGTCATATACACAGCGACGGCACTCTCTGCCTTTCCGTCTCTAAATTGGCCATCTCATTCTGTGTTTTGGGTCTCATCTTTTTGGTTGCCGTTTTTGTAGCGATTTATTCGCTTATTCGCGCAAGACGACGCTGCACAAGCAGCACGTGCACTTTAACGCCACCAAGCAGCGGATCGGGCCAATTGCAACGTGCCGAACTGTGTACATCGATGTTTTCATCGAGGTAAAATTTTGAAATATTCCTTTTTGTTTGTTTACAAACTGATTTTGTGTGTGTGTTTTTTTTTTTTGCAGCAGCGAATCAGCGCAATCGGCACGCTTCGGTAGTAAATTATTAATGCCCTACTATCCGAATACGCTGCCCTATGGCAGAGTTTATTAATCGATAAGTAAAATATACTGTTATATTATGACGATTGTCGATTGGAGTCACCTACACAAGTTACTATTCATCTTAGTTTCGCTCGATTAGCTGTGAGAGCAATCTATAATCGATAATCGATGTTAAAGCTATTATCGATAGTCACTTAGTGCGACAATCGTGATAGCGTTGAATATTTAAATATTTATAGGTATCATATTCATAAAAATTAAAATAGGTTTATAAAGCTTGGTGTAATTTAAAATTTCTATGAAACTGACATTTTAAAAAGCTTTATAAGCCTTTTTTTTAATGAATATGGGGTATAGAGTATAAGTGTATTAGCATAAACATTACTTTCTACATTCTCTAAAGACTGATTTTTCTAAAAACTCCACTTAAAAATTTACCTTAATCAAGAAACTAAAAAATGCAAAAAAGGAGTAAAAAAAAGTATTCAAGATAAAATTTTAAATTTGTAAATTACTTAATTAATTTCGAAAATTTACATATATTTCAAAAAAGGGCTCTATTAGCACGTATGTTTGCTATGTATCTATTATGTATATTACAACGCAAAACTTAAGTTTTTATCAAGTTTAAAATTTAAAAATTTTGCATTTTTTAGTTTTCAAAATTTCAAACCTTTCATTAAGAGCTTTTGGGGATTATAAATTTTTCCAAAACTATTTTAAATGCTCAAAATACAGCAAGTATATTAACAAAAAAAAAAAAAAAAAAAAAAAATTCAACAGAAACAGACTTTCTAAAACAACGATTAACATATGATTTTGAAAAAAAAAAAAAATATTTGTTGTACAATTTAAGTTATAAAATTTTGAAAACTTTGCAAAAATATAAACATTCTTTAAGTTACTGTTAATTATACGCAAGCTTTTGTTTACAAAATTAAGCGTTTAAGTTTAGAGTAATGAGAAAGAGTTTCGAAAACATTTTCCAAAAATTTTTGTATGTAGAAAATGTTTTTGACATATCTTTCTGTATATTTATTATATAGCACTTTATGCAAACAATTTAAAAAAAAAAATATTTAAAAAATGAGATTTTAAAAATGTTTTGACGTAAACAACAAACTTCAAGAATAATGTTAAAAATGAATTTTGGTTAAATTTGTGATATTTTGGCAAAAAATAATCATGTGAAATGTCCAAATTTACTTAAATTTCTGAAACATTTTTACAAAAAAAAAAAAATATATATAAAAAGTTCCTTATAAAAACTACCATTAAAGGTAGTATATCACTTAAGCACAAAAAAAAACAGTTATGTGAAAATGTTTTATTATTAAAAATGTAGTAACTGTTTTCACATACAAATTTTTACTAAACTAAAAATCTAGCACAAAATACATATCTACGGAAAAGTTAGTAAATAAGTTAGAAAATAAGCCTTGCAAAATATTTGTTTACCTTTCCCATACATTTTGTATGCGAAAAAATTTGATTTTGCTTAAAGTGAATTTTTCAATAATTTTTGAAATTTTCCTAAAATGTATCAGATAGGAAATTTGTGAATTAAGCTAACGATCGTCTCGACTGAAATAGTCGATTTGACGTCATATTGACGTCACACTATTTTTTTTTTTGTTGGCTGTAGAAAAAAATTTATTTTGTCGATTTATTTTCAAACTTGCTTTTGAGGTAGTGACAAAAATTTCTTTTTTTTCAATTTTAAATCGTGTTAAATGTGTGGCGACACTAAAATCGAGAATTTTGTCGATTTTTTACAGAAACGCGGTACAGATCGATTAAAATTTATTATGAGAGATCGCAAAAATATGTCAAATCAAGCGCCTGCAAATTATTTTGTTTGTAATAAAAAAGGGCAAACTGTGGCAATTATGTGTGTTAGCATAATTTTAGGCGTTGGATTTTGACATATTTTCCGAACTCTATTTATTGTAGCTATTTAAAACTGACTGAATTTTGTACTATAGCAAGTAGCACATGCAAACTCTAGTAATTTTGAAATAATCGCACTATGTCAAAAGTTTTGCTGGAAAGTTCAAAGCTTAAGCTCTAAGAATACGTCAAGTTTCTTTTGGAAAAAATTTAAAAAACTATTAAAAAAATTCACTTTGAAAAGTAAAAAAGGAAAATCGGTCTCTAGGGATTAAGCTGCAGAGCTTAATTTTTTCAAAGCTTATTTTCTCATCATTTACTAATTTTTTAGGAGGTAAGACAAAAAAAAAAATTCACCCTAATGTATATATATACAAATAATACATAAGTTAAAAAATATACCCAAAGAGTTTCTATATTTATTGCATAGTAAAAAGCCAAGATTTCCACTTGAAAGGTGTGGGCATTTACTTAATATCTATTTTTTATAAATTTTCTATACTTATTTTACAATAACTAATATTTATTTTAAATAACGATATTTTTATATGTATGTAGGTTACTTACAACGAAATAAAATATTAATTAAATAAATAAAATCAAAAACCACGTGTAGCCATTTTTGAACGTAGAACGCAGTGGAACGACAAAAATCGACCAGAACATCGACCCGTGTAAATCATCCTTTAAGTATTCTTTCTAACATACAGGTGCGCCAATTGACAAAAACTACTTGCATTCATAAATTGTCTTAATCCAAAGCAAATGTCGATGCTTTAAATCAGCGGCGGCCAAAAGCTGCACATTGTGCACTTTGAGTTTATACTCAAACACCAACAACGCTAACGATGTGCAGGCACGAAGTTTTGCTTTCGGTTGTTCGTCGTTGTTTCACTCTTGATGCGAAGTAAGAAATTCCGTGAGCGCAAAAGAAAACGTACATGCGATATTTTTTTTTATGAACCTTGACTTTTTTACAAACCACAATATACATTTTCTTATGAAGTCAGTTCCCGTTAAAACTTTTCGCTCTAAAAAATCATTTCGAAATATATCCACCAAAAATCAACAATTAAACTCTTTTTAAAAACAAAAACAAAATAAATCAACTATTCCTTTTTTTCATAATTTCACAGGCTCCTTTTTTTTGGACTCTTTGTATGCAAAAGTCACTCAATTTTTACACACACTTATGCAAATGTTTTAGTATTCGTGTGGCCGCCTCTGCTTTAAATCTCATGCACTAGGCGCTCATAAAAGTTAGTGTGTCCAGTTGCTTTGCCACCAAAATCATATTTCCTACAAATGAATCCTGGGCACCAGGCGCTCATAAAATATGCGCATACAGCTTTTCGTCTTCAGCTGAACTTTTTGCCATAGTCCCGCAAGTGCTATGTATATGTTTGTAGGCTTATTTCTTATAAATGCACACACACATATGTACGAATGTGTGAAGAAAGCATGATGATCAATATTAACCAATCACAAGACGTTGTTACATACATGCCATACATATATGTATATGCAAAAACGTCTCTCAGGACGGCATTGCCATTTTTTGGTGAAATGTTTGTTCTGGCAAATGAGCAAAATGTCGGTCGCTGCCTAATTTTTATGTTTGCCTGGTAGAACAAAATATTGCTGCTTCAAAATTCGAAGCGTGGGAAACGAGAATGCAATGTTTTTTATGAGCGCCTAGGCAAACAACTAACTTTACTCCTTTTCATATCGCCGCCAAATCCAACACCATCTAACCCTAACCCATAACCCATAAGTATCAAGCATTAACTAACCCATAACTAACACAATGAGCTGCAAATTCGATTTCGGTCTATCGCCAAAAGGTCTTGGACATACGCTAAAAAATCTTGAAGACTTTGCTTTGAAATGACGTGCCGGCTAGGAGGGATTTGACAAAGTAGAGCCTGCCAACTATCAATTGAAGGTATTTTTTATACAGAAAAGCATGCAGTCGAGTTTAAAATATGTGGTACATTTCCACGTTGACGCTAACCTTCCACCTCCCACTATTTTTTTCCAATTGAAACATTTTTTCGCGAACAGGTAAGCAAGGTGGATCAAATCGTCGTGCCAGTGCCGGGTCGTACCAGATCCGTGTTGGGAAAACCACTGCCTAAATCGGTAACACGCCCAACTGCTTTTTCAAAGCTAGCTAGCCAAATGACAAACACGCTTACAGCAGTACATATTTTTATTATTATTGCGTTTCAACGTTACAACGTCGTTTATTTTTAATTTTTTTATAGCTAATACATTTTTAGAAATTAAAAGAATCACATCTATTTAAAATGTAAATTACATAAAACACCACGATAATTTAGAACAATATGATTGCTATGAACGATCAAGCGAAAACTGAATACATATTCATAAATGGAATTAGGATTTTTAAGCGCATAAAATAAACGTTTTTTTTACATAGGTAACAATATTTTTGTGGGATAAAGTACTTTTTTGCAATTTAGTATGAATACTGTTGAAACTGTAATATTTAAATTTATTTCTGTATTTATACATTTAAGCTAAATAGTTCTAAATAGTTGTTAGTGGTTAACGCTTGTTGGCGTTACTTGAAACACAAAAACAAAATAGCAAATATATACCTACACTTTTAAAAAGGTTGAGTTTGCATTTCGTTTCTTTGTTTTTTTTTCTATTTGGAAGTTATTTAACACATTTTCAATATTGCTAGCCGAAACATTTCTTAAGATTTTTTTTTTGTTTTTGGCTTTTGACTTATATACTTGTTTAAATAGCTTTATATAGTATGCTTTTGTGTATTTTGTAGCTTAGAAGAGTACATCATCATCGCCTTCGTCTAAGATATTAGCTTGTTGACGGTAATCGATGCCACGTTCCAAAAGTTCGGCTTGTATGGCTTCTGCCTTTTTACGCGCAATACGCTTCTTATCTTGAATCTTTTTCAAACGATAGAATTCCTCACGTTCCAACTCATCCAGTTCGGAGATAATGTAGGCGAGCGTACGATCGATACGTGGGATGATGACTGAAAGAATTGAAAGAAAATAAAAATTTAAATACACACCTAATATGAAGGGGATGGACTGGAAGAACCCAATTTTTTTTAATTTTTTTTTAAATTGAGGAAAGTCTTATTCTAGAGTTATCGTTAACCCATATAATCCCAGCGCCCCATTTTTAAAACGCTTAGTTTATTTGAGTTATTAAAAAACGTAATTGTCTGTTATCACAAAATCCTTTAGCTACATATTTTTAGATTGTGAGGCAACACTACCATTTGTTTTGTTTTCATCATAACCTCACTTTATTTGGCAAACGTGTGAAAGAAATTTGGTGTTTTGTACAATTTACGATGTCGCGAAATAATAAGTAAGTTTGTGTTGTCATATCTTCAAGTTGTGATATTTTTTTGTTAAAGTTTATGAATTTATCTTTGTTGAGTGGAAAAGTAAAGTCAAAAGTGGGTTTTATTGCTTATGTGACGTTTTTCGAGAGATATTTTGCGACGCCCCATTTTTGGGGCGCTAAGCACATATGCCCCCATGGTTTTTCGTAAACTTTTTGTTCACAATTGTTAATTTTTAGTAAATGTATGACACATTTTTTCTGTCCGATTTCTTTTTTTCTGCTTTTTTATATTTTACGGAAATTCCATATCTCAAACAGGCTGATATAACAGCTGATTAACAGTTGCTGATATAGTCGATATATTGGAGAATGAAGATGATATTATAAATGCCTCTGTTTACATTTGCCCTCCTGAAAAGCACATGGGATCGGCTCAACGATGGTCAAGCAGTCAAAAGAAAAAGATAGCTATTCCACAACCATTATGTATCCAGCAGTACAATAGATATATGAGCGGTACTGACCGACTAGATCAGAATGTGGGATGTTATCGAATTAGCATCAATCGTAAAAAGTGGTACTGGCAGCTGTTGATGTGGCCTTTGAACGTATTCATAAACAAGGCGTTTCAGCTTTATAAACTGTCTCTAGATGGTCAAGAGAATCGTTCTTTAGACTATCTTGCATTTATCATAGTAATAACTACTACATATCTTGGTAAATATATTCATTATTCATGTTTCTATTTGCCATAATTACTTCTTTGCTTAGGAAAATACTCCCTTCCACGTACCATGGGGCGTCCCTTGAAGCCTCGTTGCAAAAGACGTAGAGTTCCAGACTGAGTTCGGCTTGATGGTCAAGGCCACATAATAATTTCAAATGCAACTCAAATAAAATGTGCAATGTGCCATAAAAATACCACTAAAGAGTATCGAAAATGTGATGTTGGATGTCACACAAACTGTTTTGAAGCTTTCCATTCATAATTTTATATATATTTATTTTAATTCAATCAATTAAAAAGTGGAATCTGAACTAAATTTATAATTTTCCTTAATAAAACTGAAATCACAGCTCATATTAACTGAACTACATAGTACATTTTTAGTGCTCCCTGATGTGGCCAGCGCCCCATTTTTGGGGCGGCTATTTTCTCGAAAACTACGAGAGATATGAATTAAAGGCCTATAGCGCCTGGTTACTGGTGTCTCATAGCTAACCGCAATTGCTTTCTTTCCTTTAAAAATTTTCTAGAAAAAAGTTGGGATTATATGGGTTAAAAAATCGACGGCTGATTGGAAGATCATCATATTTGAAAATATTTTTTCAAAAACTTCCTATGTTGTTGTTGTTGTTAACAACAAAACACTCCCCGAAGGTTTTGGGGAGTGGTGCCGAAGTTGACAGTCCTTGGCCGGATATGACCCCGGTACGCTGCGGTACTCCCTTGCGGTACTGCCCGACTGTCGTGGTAGCGATTTGGTATGACCAGTGGAACCTTCTAGGTCATGGCATCCCTCCATCCATGAGGAAGGAGAAGATGGGTAATGAGAGGTGAGAGGCATCATATCCGTAGATCAACCATCGAGTAGCACGTCAATTACCTATGTGCATATTAGTCGCCTCTTACGACCGGTATGCCTACCTCGGGCATATTCTAAATCCCTAACCCGCAGGGTGCAGGATATGGCGGTCTGTCACCTCCCAGTAGAAAGGTTTTGCGCACACCTTAAATTGCGGTTACCGAGAGAGAAAAACTTCCTATCGTGGAAATTGATTCAAATACGACCTATGTCGGATTATTTTAAATCCGCCCTATCTGAAAATTTCAGTCCAAACCGTCTCATCTTACAGTTGTTGTAATGTACTGAATTTTCATTGTTGTTGTTGTTGTTAATCACTCCCCGAAGGTTTTGGGAGTGATGTCGAAATTGACAGTCCTTGGCCGGATATTAACCCGGTAAGCTGCGGTACTGCCCGACTGTCGTGGTAGCGATTTGGTATGACCAGTGGAACCTTCTAGGTCATGTCATCCCACCATCCGTGAGAAAGGAGAAGATGGGTAATGTGAGGTTAGAGGCATCATATCCGTAGATCAACCATCGAGTTAGAACGTCATTACCTATGTGCATTAGGGTGGTCATTATAATCAATTGTAGTATTTTTTCAGTCTTACCCCCTAGATCGGTTGCATCACGGCCAAAAATTTGTATCACGATTGGAGATGGTTCGGACCAGAGTTCATATTGCTCTATGGAGACTCAAAAAATAAGTGATTATTTTTATCTAATACTCGAAATCGGTAGCACTATGGTCGGAGATATCACATGCAAAATCTGGTCCGATTGGAAACTTCTAATTTTTTTATTTTTATTTTTTGGGTCTCCATGGAATAGTCTGAATTTTGCAGTGTATGATCATTCCGAAGATCTTCATCAAGCTCATCTAAGGAGAGTCCAAGGAAACTTGCAGTTTCAACATGGTTTGTCCAGAATGACAGAGGGGTTGGAAGAGTAGGTTCAGATGAACAATTGAAGAGATGTAGAGTATCATGGGGGGTCCTACCATATGCAGGGCATGTGTTTAAGATTGTATATTACTATCGATTTAGGTGTTGAGCCTTTGGAAATCTGATGAAAAAATTATCTCCCTACAAACAAGGATCACCCTAATGTGCTTGTTAGTCGCCTCAGAAGACCGGTATGCCTACCTCGGGGATATTCTAAGCCCCTAACCCGCAAGGCCAGGTTCAGATAGGGGTTTTTAAAGCTCTTTCTGCGATAGGGCGTTCTTGCACCAAATTCTAAAATAGTGTGATCTTTCACTCAGTTCGCGTTTCGATTCGCTACTTTATAGAATAGTGCCTTTGCGAACCCTCTTCCGAGGACGATCGAGTCTAAATAAGGTTCCTACTCGATTTGGGTATGGTTATTAGTAACAACAAAAGCGGTTCCGGTAGTAGTGACGTTTACCAAAAGAAATATGATATTGCAAGTTCTCCCATATTAGTCGTCAATATTTATCTTACCATGCTCAATAGCGTTGACTCTTCTATTTGTGATCTTAATGACTTCATCTAATGTGACAAATGAAGTTTGCAATGATGCTAATTCAACCAATAGCTTCACAGCACTTTGATAATTTTTCTTCAATTTTGCTAACTGCTGACCACCACGCGCTAAACCAGCCAATTCGTAGGTGTCTGAACCATCTTGATACGATTCGAAAACAGGCAACGTTACACCAGCAACATTATCTTTCTTTGTGCGTATCTTGATTTGTGCTTTGGTCACATTTTGTAAAACTACTTGATTGAAATCGCCAGTAGTGAATTTAGCTTCTGCAAGTGAAAATGCAGCTTCCTTCATAATTTCACCCATTAGAGTTTTGGTCTGTAAGCAAAGAATTAAGTTAGTAACGTAACACTTTGGCTTATAAAATACATAAAAATATATCATATCACGGTCATGCGTATCGGTATTCATGTGTCATTCATTGATGGCCTGCTCACTGCGACTTACCTCAATAATTTTGCCCAAAATCATACGGAAACGCATTTGTAACGCATCTGCCTTCTTCTTGAGTAAACCATGGCCTTTTTGTGCGCCAGCCAGACGTGATTTCATCAACATCTGTGCACTGAAATTAGAAAAAACAAGGTTTTAGCAAAACGAGAATTTGTAGTGCCACCCACAACTTGAGTTGGAAATAAATTCAATGGCGCTGATACAAATGAGTAAATTGTACTTGAAATGATTAGTTGTCTTACCCACGAGATGGGAAAATCGGTAGCCTTTCTTTGCCTGACATATTTCTTAGTTTTTCCTATAGATTTTCCAAAATAATTCGATTGAAAAATTAGTGCACACACGCAGCACAAAGCACAACAAGACAAATCATATGACCAAACAGGGCTGCCAGCCAGTATAAATGTCATATGACCCAAAGAGGCGGGTGACATCTGCAGTGAAGGAAGTGGTTAGAAGTGTAACGCCATCTAGATGTGAAGTTTGTAAAAGTTAAAGCTAAAACAAACTTAAATGGCAAGCGAGATCTAATGAAATTAAATTAATAAAATAAAATTATTGGCATGGAAAGCAAATAAATGGCTAAAATATAATTAAAGTGGATTAAAGAAAAATTAAACGGGAACTTAAGCATAACAGAACCCGGTTTTGAATAATGTTACATTTTTAGGCAACCAACTTTAATATACATTAGGTCATCGAGTCCAGGGATTCTAAAATGACAATCCCCGAATCACGGGAATTTTCGGGATTATCTCAGATATTGTCCAAAAAGGTCGGGAAGGATATCAAAAATTGCGTTTTGACCTCGGTATGCATAATGCGAAAGCGAACCGATATTTTATTTCCGTCAAGAGATATTTGAACTCAGAAAGGTGCTCTGCGCCATGAAGTGAAAACGCGTCTCTTGATACCTCTATCGCAGTTTTGGATGTGTTTCAGCTGTTTCGTGGGATTATATTTTTTCGTGGAGTAGTATGGGTACCCCAACGTTGCAGAAATTTTCGCGATACTGAATCCCGGGAATCAAATCCAAATAATCCAGGGATTTCGGGAGTAAAAACGTGCGCGGGAGGTCTGGGATTCGCGATCGGGACTCTCCGGGCTCGATGCCTTAATATATGTATATAATCTTTTAATAATAAAATTAAAAATAACAGTTAAAAATTATTTTTTAAATATAAGTGAAAATTTTTGATAAAAGTAAAAAATAAAAGCTAAAAATAATAAACCATTATTCTTTATTTTTAAAATAAAAATTGTTTCAACTGTTATTTGGTTTTCTAATTGTTTGGTTTAAAAAATTGAAAAGGATTAAATGGCCTTCTTGCTCCTCTTACTTCATTGGTGCACTTTCTTTTTATTTGGAAGTGTATATTTGAAATTTTTTATATAAAAAAATTAGAAAACCAAATTTTCGAAGGTTCCAATTTTGAACTTCGAAAGCCCGTAACATAATTTTGGAGGCTAACTTAATCTCTTGCCTTCTTTTTCAGATCAAAATAACGGTTACTCTTTCGGGTTCGGTTTTGAAAAATGAATCGGTTTTAATCGGTTACGGTTACGATTTCAGTTTCAGTTTCGTTTCTTGGTTTTTACTTTTTAAAAAAGGGTATTACTCGGCCATATTCATATATCTAATTAATATACATGCATATTCTTGCTATCTGACTTTTTGAATTGAAATTTCAAAATTGAGTATTAAAACCGTTCCCTGACTTTTATTGATTCCTACGGATGTACCTAACTTTTAGTAGGAAAATTTACACTGAAAAAGACTTTTTACCAAAATTTACCAGAAATAATGGAAAATCGTTCTAAAACAGTTGAAACAGTTTAGAATAAAATTCCGAAAACAATCATAATACCACCAGAAAAAATCCCAAAATAATCTTAATACAATTTTGGAAACTCTGAACTAAGTAATCATAATCAAAAACCCTGAAAATCAATAAAATATTTTAATACAATCCCGAAACAATCCCGAAATGATGGTAATAAAATATCGCTTTACAGCATCATTTTAATAAATTAATTTGTTACTCATACGACACGTACGCCTCTTTCCGTTTCTTTCAAAATATGTATGGATACATACTTATTTCCATACATACAGCTACATACATACATATTTAGAAATGTATACATTACAGCATACCAAACCACTTACATATGTACATATGTATGTATCATGGGACAAATAAAAAAGGTACACAAAATCAATGCAAAATTTCGCTAACAAGTATCATCGGCCAAAAATGTTTAGAGACAACATTTGTGTGCCTACATACATCTATATAACAGCTGAACAGGACAGCTACGCCAACAGCAACAGCGACAGATGTAGTACCATCGACAGCGGAAATCAACAGTTGTGTGGCCGTCGGGTATTTTCTTTGTTGCTGTCGGTTGACTTTTGAGCTTCGGTAGCCATAACAATTGGTTATATGTAGTGTGAAAGCGTTTAAGCAAATTATTGCTCTACTTTATACATACATACATAGTTGTTGTAGACCATTGTAAAAATCAGAGACGGTAATCATTATGAGTTAATTATGAGTTAAATAATAAAAATCGCAACTCAATTATTATTCGTGTTATACACTAAACACCCTTCAAAAGATTTTATAACACCCCCAAAATCTGGTTTTAAGGCCAAAAAACCATTTTTTCAGAGTTTGCGTGGGAAAAAAAATCATTAAAAATCAAATTTTCAACCGATTTTGAAATTCTCAACGGTTTTGGGTAGAGAATTCTCGACACTTTGGAAATATGTATAGTCCTTTGTTCATTTGAAAAGGGTATGACATGTGTTTCACACAAGAAGTTGAATTTTTTGAAATTTTTTTAGGTTTTCCGGTTTCAACGTCATTTTTTTGCCACTAATTGGCAATGAATGAACCTTATTGGGCATGCGTCATCGAGAGGCACTCACTACTTAATTATACCATTTTTTTTTTTTTTTTGGAAAGGACTTCAAGTTTTCAAGATATGTATCATAATCCAAAATCAATTTTTTTGGTCGCAAGCGTACCTACTACAGGGGTACTATGTATAAGAAGGCGAGTCGCTTTGAAAATCACGCAAGTGACAAGAAAAATCGTTTTTTAGGGATCATAGGGAAATAAGATACTTTGCCGAAGGAAGCATACCTCTAAAACCAATTCTGATGTACCGACTTGTTACTTCTAGCTCACTTTAAAATAGCTGTAGCTCTAAGTAATTATTTTTCGGTCTCTGGTATAAATCGTTCATAGTATTTAAATGCTCGTTAATATTTGCTCTGTTGTTTTCGTATACACGAAGTCAAGTGAAAGCGAAATCACAGGCAAAGTTGAGTTGACAGCAAATCCTGTTAGTCATTGTTTTTGCTTTGGCATATTTACAGGCGTACAAACAAAAATGGCGCATATATGTTGGTATTCGTTTGGGCAATAATAATAATGGCGTCGTACAACTTTAGTAAACATACTCGTAGAAAATGCGTGATATCGAATTTGTTGTAGTTTGTGTATATGTTTTGTTCGGTTGTCAATAGGTACATACATATACATATATGTACATGACGACTAGATATACACACCGCCTATTAAAAGGGGGCTTGTACCACAAATTCCATATACCAAAAGTATCATTTTCCATTTGTTGCGCTGCTTTATGTCCTTCAACTTTAACTATCAGGCCATCATTAAAAATCAACGTTGCTCTGCTCTGACACAAAACCGCCGCAGCTGCAGCATATTCATTTTATTCCATCGGTATTTGCTGTTAGTACACTTTTGTATGCCGTGCTGACTGAAACGTTTCTTTAACACAAATATTTTATATTTTGCTTTTGGAATCAAATAAAAAAAAACTGTTGTGTAAAGTGGTAAGTGAAAAGTGAAATATATACATACGAAATTTACAAATCTCACTACTTAAAATAAAAATAAAACGACGAAAATAATTTAAGGTAAGTCTTCAATACAAAGAAAGAAATGAAGGACTTTAAAGCAACAAGTTAATGTTTTGACTTTTTAAAGCAACTTTTTATATGCATTTTAGGTACGCCGTTAGTTTTTTGAGAGTGTGTTCGTTATCTGATTTGTGTATGTACATATGTATATCCCTTCAAGCATTAGCAGCTAGCTTCGGCTGTATTTATTTTACGGTTTAAGTTGATTTGTACCGTTTTTATACCTTTCATGAGTTTGATATAAGTATGAGAAGAAGAAGAGATGGACCCACCGATATGATCAGGACGATAAACTGAGTTGATTTGGCAATGCCCGTCTGTCTGTTTGAACGCAAACTAGTCCCTAAATTTTTGAGATATCTGAATGAAACTTGGTGAGTAGGTGTCATTTTGTAGTCTATTAATCATTTGTCGGAACCAACAAAATCGGAACAACATTACATACATATAGCTCCCATACAATCGATAGTTCCGATAAACGAATTTTGGGCTATAACTCCTGTAATAAAATAGGTAGGAACGTGAAATTTTGTAAGTACGGCTCTTTTAGCATGAGGAGTGTCGATGTTGAAAATCATTAAGATTCGATTAATATTTCTCATAGCCGCCATACAATCAATAGATCCGATAAACGGAAGACAGCCCTTTCTTTACTTGTTTTTTTTTTATTAAATTCCTTTGATAAGTGCTTGAGAAAATTCGCACCTCTTTAATACGAAAGTTAGAAAAGGAAATGACAGAAAAAGAAAGCTAAGGAAAGGAAAGGAAAGCTAATTAAAAAAGGAATGTAATGAAAAATAAAGATAAGAAAAAAAGAAAGGAACAGAAATGAAAAGAAATGAAAAGAAAATAAATAAAATTAAAGGAAACTAAGGGAAACGAAGCGAAACTAAAGCAAAAGATATGAAAGGAATCGAAAAGAAAGACAAGGAAAAGAAAATAAAAGGATAAAAGGAATGTAATGGAAAGGAAAGTAAAGGTAAAAATATAAAAGAAAGAAAAGAAAATAAAATGAAATGAAAAGATAGAAAAGGAAAGGAAAAGAAGGAAGGAGGGAAAGAAAGGAAAGGAAAGGAAAGGAAAGAAAAGAGAAGTAAAGGAAAGGAAAGGAAAGAAAGGGGAAGTAAAGGAAAGGAAGGGGAAGGAAAGGAGATGAAGGAAGAGGAAAGGAACGAAAGGAAAGAAAAGCAAAGGAAAGGGAAGGAGAGAAAAGGAAAGGAAAGAAAGAGAATAAAATCTACCTAAAATAGTTATAATTATTGAAACTGTATTGATGAATGGTCGAAAGAGGGAGAAAACGCAAAAAGAATAGGAATGAATAGAAACGGAAAATAAAAAAATATAAGGAAAAGTAAGGAAAATTCAAGAAATAGCAAAAAAGTGAAAGTTAAGGAAACTGAACTTCAAAAAGGCAGGGAAATAAAATAAGGTTTCGTAGTTGAATTTCAACCACTAGGCAAACTCTATGTAGTATGATTTAATACCTTTGGAGCGTGGAGATTATGTTCTACGATTTGTCTGCAATATTTAATGTAATCGTTAAAATTTTGTCGAAGGAAGACTTGATCAACACTTCGCATTCATGTGCCATACGAAAACTAATACTTTTTCAATTTTTTCCGAAAAGTAAGTAAGGGCCTCATTATGTATGACGAACAATAGCTCAGACGAACGATTCGTCTGCTCACAATATCGCCTACCCATCGCATTTTCTTACATTTTTGTTTTTTTATGTCAAAGAAAAGTCGAAAATATTAAAAAAAAATTGAAAATGATAGATAATGTGATGGCTAGGCGATTTTGTAAGCAGACGAATCGTTCGCCTGAGCTATCGGTCGTCATTCATAATGAGGCCCTAACACTTTTAATTTGTGTCTGACGAAAACTAACCTTTTTATGTAGTACATTTTCTTCAGAGAAAAAAAGAAAGTGTTACTTTCCGTCAAACACAAAATAAAAATGTTAGTTTTCGTCAGACACGCAATTATATGTGAGCCACATGTTGGAATGTTGAATGCTTTGTCTGTGGCTAGGATAATTTATCTCAAGTACACTCAGAAACTCGATTCAAAAATCACCATTACATATTTGTTTGAGCATTAAATTGTCACGATCTTGTAACCTTTATAATTGGCCATTTCCCCTTTCCTTTTCTATGCACACGCATGAAAACACATTACAGCTAATGGTTTTGCTACCCTTTTTTTGCATTGTCACTTCACAATATCCATTAGTAATATGTCATATCAATTACAAAACTCACTAAACGAATAAGCTAACAAATACCGAAAGCCTTATGTCGGTCAACATGAAGCTGCGACTCTTATAAAAAAAAAAATATACTTTCTCTACTACATAAGCACGAGTACACCACCATATGTGAGCTGATGAGGGAGTGAGTGGGAGCTATTGTTTACATATTTTACGCACCATCAATATCAACGTACTCGAGCGTCACTTGACCCCTTCATACACTCAATTATGTACATAAATTGGTCACTCTGAGATTCTTTTACTCATCAAGTCTATTTCGCATAATTTAGCTCTAGTCGCCTGCATAAAAAAGCTATTAGCCTAATGCATACTTAAACGAGATTCCACTTCGACTATGGTGGTGTTGTATTTGGACTACATTGCGTATACGCAACATTGAAAAAGTCGCGTTTAATACATATTTCCCATTTGTGGGAATCTGATCTGTTTTGAATGGGAACCTTTTGTTTCAGCTCGATGAAGCAATGCTCATGATTGATAGTAGTTCAGGTTCTTCAATCCTTCAATACTTCAATACATTAGGGTGAGTTGAAAAAATGTACTTAGCTTGAAACAAGAATTTTTAGGTACTTAATACAAACAGAAATTTTTTACTCAACTTTTTTAAATAAATAATTGATAAAGGCTTATTTACACGGATTGATTTTCTGGTCGATTTTTTGCCATTCCACCGTGTAAATAGCAATTCGATGGATTCGCAACTTGTATTTGAAGGTTGAATGAAAAATCGACCAGAAAATCGACCCGTGGAACCTTTTTTTCAATCGACCGTGTAAACAGCAATTCGATCGATCTTTACTTTGTATTTAAGGGTTGAACACAAGTGGTTCGATGAAAATCGACCCGTGTAAATGAGCCGTTGTTTAAACGGTTTTTAAATATTCTGAGACAGAGTGGCATCAGAATTGTACTAAGATTTCTATGACGATGATGAAAGATCTGATAACAACCGCAGACCTGAATATCAATTTAGTTGCCACTAATCAAACAGCTGTATGTATGTATTGGTGCGCCTATGATTTGTCCGGTAAGGATGTATTGCCCTAAAAAGTGTCTACCATACCCGCCATTAAATTAAAAAAAATTTACCGTTTCCCTTTTAAACGTAAATTTGTGTCAAATGTCATAAACGTCATTAGAACAACAACAATACAGACTTCGAGTGTTGTGCTATTAGGTCATATCTCGTTTGCACTGTCGCCGCTTTGTCTGCACACTTTTACTATTTATCAGCGTCAATTTGTTAATTAAAAAGTTTATTGTCTGAAATACTGCAGTCAAACGTCGTCGACAATTATTGATGCCCCTCAACCACAACAACAACGATGCTCAAAGTTTTATAACACAGTTAGAAGAGATAAAATGATATAGAGCGGAGAGAAGCTGGCGCACAGTGGTCCAAGAGGGTTCAAAATCACCTAGAGGTCACAAAACTCAACCGATTTTAAAAATTTAAACGGGGTTTTGTCAACATAATGAAATGCAACGATTTGTCGAAGCGGTTTTTTTTTTAAATTTGTTATACACAAATTACACTATGTAACAAATTTTCCAAAATTTGAAATTTTGCTTCCATGGGTTGCATTTCCTTTTAAATGTATGAAACTGCATACTCGAAATTTTTTATACCCCCCATAATTTTTCGTTAAAATCACCTAGAGGGTACAAAAAGAAACTGATCTGAAAAATTTAAACGGTGTTCTGTTAACAAAATGACATGCAAGGATTGGTGGAAGCGAGTTCTTTATTTTTGTTTAAAAAAATTACACTGTGTAGCAAATTTTTAAAATTTGAGAATTTGAATTCCCCCTGGAAAAATCGTTGGATTATGTGCTCCAATTTTTTGATATTGGAGTTCTATTTTGAATTCCCCCATAATTTCGAGCTAGGGGCAAAAAAATCCCGTTTTACGTAGGATGTAGTTTTTGTAAGCTTGGTAAGGCCTACAATTCGTGGACGCAAAAAAAAAAAAAATTCTAAAATTTTACAAATTTGTTACACAGTGTAATTTTTTTAAACAAAAATTAAAAAACGCGATTTCAAAAATCCTTGCATTTCATTTTGTTAACAGAATCCCGTTTAATTTTTTTAAATCGCTTAAGTTTTGTGCCCTTTAGGTGATTTTAACGAAAAAAGGTGTTCTTGCCCCCAACTCAAAATTGTGGGGGGATAAAAAATTTGTACTTATACACTTGAAAGCACATGCAACTCGAGGAAGCCACGAAAAAAAAATTTCAAATTTTGGAAAATTTGTTGAATAGTGTAATTTGTATAAAACAAAAATTAAAAAAGGCTTCGCAAATCCTTGCATTTCATCATGTTAACAGAATCCCTCTTACACTTTTCAAACCGGTTGAGTTGTTTTACCTCTAGGTGATTTTGAACCAAAAAGGGGCTTTTTGGACCACTGTGTGACGGTTGAAGTCAAATAGATAGCGTTAGAGAGTGTGGAATCAGAAATGAGATTAGTAGGTAGTGTATATTTGATTAATTTATATTATTGTCACTTTAAGTTATTTGCATAAATAAATATTCAAATGTATATTTGTACGTGGGCTAAACATGCATTTTCTGGATTGGAAGGAAAAGGTTTTTTGATAATTTTTCTTTGTCACAATTTTTAAATTGGAAATTGCTATTGGGGATTTGAAATCCGAAACTCGGACAAATAAGGGTAGTAAATTTGTTTTTGAGTATATCGATTACCGTTTCGATTTGAAAAACAAAAACACATTTTTTTTATCTTTTATACTTTTGTAGTTGTATGGCCAAACCGAATTCAGTTTAAAATAGTTCAGCTTTCAAAAAATTTGTGTGTTGAAACCAACTTTAGCTTTGTATTTAACCCTGTTCAGTCACGCGTCCCCAACCACCTGTTCATCCATTCCAAAAACTTGTAGTCGAACCCTCGTATTTCATACGCATTTATATGTATACTCGTTAAATGTTTAATGAGTAAAAATGCATTTGTAGCTCGTTAACTCAAACATATCAACCACTTCTTATATAACTTAAATTAAGTGCAACTAATTATATGTACAAATAATACACCGCCCAGTAATTTCTAATATCGAAATTAAGCGTTAGAAAATATACAAAGCTACCCCTCATCTACATACTTACATTCTTACATATGTACATCCACAAACAAGTAATTCAAACAGTTTAATCCACTTTCGCTTACAGTTGTCATTTGCCGGTTCCCATTGTCACAGCGTTTTGCCGTTATATTCAACGTGCACTGTAAACAGCCTCAAACGGTCCAGCCTCGCCTCCTCCTAAACGACGAGACATTATGGAATACAAATTAATAACTGAGCAACGTTATGACGATGTCATACGACATTTATGTGATAATTTCTTTGCCGATGAGCCACTCAATAAAGCGGCTGGCTTGTGTCGCCGTGGTGAGGGTCATCATGAATTGGAGCAACTTTGCTATGATACACTAAAGGATAATTTGAGTTTAATGGCTGTGAATGAGAATAACGATGTAAGTTCAAAAATTAATTATGGTAAAAACTATAAAAATGTGTTGTAAATCAACTTTCATAGATTACCGGTGTTTGTCTCAATGGTGTTGTCTATCCTAATGATATTGAACATTCTCAAGAACGTGTTGAACTCAGTGATGATGAGCGTTTCAAGAAGATATTTCGTTTATTAAATGCACACAATTTGAAAGCGAATATTTTTGGTCATTTCAATGTAGAGCGCGCTTTTGAGGTGCGTATGCTTTCGGTAGATGGACGTTTTCGTGGACAAGGTATTGCTAAGGAGCTGGTGCAGCGCAGCGAACAAATTGCAAGAGATTTTGAGTTTAAGGTGAGTATATGGATAAATTGCAAAAAATGTGTCTCTTTAGGCTACGTTGGAAGGGGTGGCGTCCAATTAAGTCCCTAATTTTGTGACATTTCCACATTCCCCATATCCTGCTTTTCCTAGCCCGCATCCTGAGACTTTCTATCGTTTCCTCTCAACATTCCGATTCGTTAAATCACCTATTAATCCTGGAGCTCTTCCCAATTCTCCCTTGCCAGAATCGCCGAAAACATCCCTTAGAACTTTTTTCAAACAGCGTTCTATATGAAAACTCTCTATCTCAGTTGAAAATATATTGAATTTTCGTTTAGATAGGCCGTTTTTGAATCTCATGCTGACTCTGATATAAAAACTCTGAGCTAAAGCGTTCTTCAAAAACGTTCTTTGATAAGGCATTTTTAAAAAAGGGCCACCTTCAACTCAGCAGTCGATATATATGTAGGTTGTTGTTGTTGTAGCGAGGTGTAGCCCTGCCTAAATGTCAGACAGGGTCACCCCGAGTGTATTGCTCTTGGCCGGGTCGATATAAGAAAACGGCCCGGGTCGTTTCGGCACGATGGGTACAGCACAAGTACTGGAACCTTTCTCGTAGAACCGGCAATACAAGAAACTAGTAGGTGATAGTTTGGAGCTACTTAACTACAATTTTCCTCTTCTCTTTTATTTTCAGCTCATGAAAGCCGATGCTACAGGCATTTTCTCACAAAAAATACTAAAATCAAATGGTTTCAAAGTGTTAAGTGAACTTTACTATGACAAATATACGGATGAGTTTGGAAAGCCCTTGTTGTTAGTGGAAGCACCGCATATTAAGCTGCAGTTATTATATTATTTGTTGGAGTAAGGGAGTTAAGAGCTAAAATTAAAAAAAAAAAGTTTAGAGGTAGATACTTACTGAAATAAAATTAAATATTATAATAGTGATATAAGGAAGCTAAGTTAAGCATGAAAAAACTCAGAAACTTCATAAAAAGGGACGATTCAGCGGACAAATAAAAAAAAATATACTAAAGTTATACATTTTTACTTGTTAACCTGCTTTGTCCGAATTGATTTGTAGTCACTGTGAGCCATTGAGAACCTGATTAGGGATACATTTTTTGTAATTCAAAAATTTATTTATGGTCGTATTTTTTTCAAGTTAATTTAATAATTTCAATGGAAAAAAATTAAGAACTTAAAGTCAAAACAAGAAACTTTAGAAATTAAAAAATTTTAATTTGAAAAACAAAATTTCACGGCATACACAGGGTGATCTTACGAAAGTTAAAAAAAATTCTTCATACCAGCAACCAACTTCATTTCTTTTCATAAGGGGTCCCTGTAACATTCAATTTTTCATAAGGGGTCCTTGTTAAATTTTATTTTAGCTAATATGTTGTAATATGTATTTTTAAGTTTAGTCAAGATATTCACCCCTATTACGGTCGTCAATGCTAACTTCGACGTCAATTCTTTGTCGACATCACTTTGTATCGACATCGACATCAACACACCGCAAAATGGGTATTTACTAAAGCAATGTATTGATGTTGACGTGTTATCGATAATTTTACAAAAAAAACTGCGATCTTTACAGTTTGTCGTGAATTTTATTGTCACGAAAAATTAAAAATTTACATTTAACTAATTTTCTTTACAAAAATTCATAGTATTTTCATCTTAACTGCAGATTTTCCTGAAAATGGACAGCAACGAAGTGATTTTGACTTTGGATGGTTATTGCCTAGTTTAGCTGTCAACTGCTAAAAAATTCGCTAAAATTATGGAAGGGGGCTCAAAAGACGGGGTTTGGCCTCAGAATCACTAATCCGGAAGCGATTTTTTAATTTTTTGTTTCAGTGAAAAGTTATGGTCAAAAACCCGAAAATTGACTCGGGTCGATACCAAAATTGGGGCGGAATCCATGGTATTTATGTGCAGAACACCTTTCTGAGCTGGCGACCTTATAATAAATAACCCTGGGCTACGCCATATCAAGTCCGGGTGGTTGCCTGAACCGCGGCAACATGCCACCTTACTCATTTTTTTGGCGCAGTGTAATGTAATTACACCACCTCTTCAGAGAAGCAAATTATTATAAAAGTGCTTCCGGATTCGGGATCCTGAGGCCAAACCGCGTCTTTTGAGCCCCCTCCTATAATTTTAGCTAATTTATTAGCAGTTGACAGCTAAACTAGACAATTACCAGTTTTCTAATACACATTTTGTATTCATGCACAAAAATGTTTTTTAGCGGACTCGAGTGATAGTTCCATCGATGAAAAAAGGAGATTTTACCCTTTAAAATCAACAGGAACTGTCCCCCTTTTAAACCCTTTGGCAAGCGTGGGATTATTTTCCAGATCTGAAACTAGTTGCTTTAAAAGGAAACTTTAACGATGAGCTGTACGAGCTTTACGCAGACCTGCCATAGTTCAGCGGATTAAAGCCCAAAGGCTAAAATTGTTTTGTGTTGGTTATTTTAACCATTTTCTTTATTTAAACACAATTGGATATTAAAAAAAAACACAAAACAAAATTATTTTACCAATTTGCAGCACGTCGACACGCTTGTCGTCGCACAAAAGTTTGTCGACAAAATGGTTGTCAATACATGTCAACACAGTGTCACAATTGCCTTAGCCGATACCAAAAAAGCATCGACCATAGTCAAATGTTATCGATTTTGACAACGCCGATACCAATTTAAGAACGTCACCTCAATTCATTTAAGTATTGACAACCGTAATAGGGGTGATTAACTAATATGCATGTGAAGCAGCGACTACGATTACTGGCCATTACTAGTCCTTGTGACATGTTCCAAAAAAAAATTTTTTTTTTAATATATTGTTTACTTTATTTTAAAAAAGTTAGTTCTTTTCGGAGCGCAATTAAAAATTTTGAAAACTGGGCAACTAAATACAGTTTAAAACCTAAGCACGCTGCGCTTTAAAGTCGATGATTGGGGTTTAAAAAAAATCTTTATCCAAAAAATTTAAGTAAGCAGAAGTAAAAATCCAAAGAAAATACCTTTACTTCGCGCTGCTTAGTCCGCGCATCCATTCATGGATATTGTCATTTCTTCGCCAGACAATTCGGTCGCTCCGGTACTAGCACCTTGTAGTGCGACCGATATGTATATTCCACTTCCGATTTAGATATATTCCACTTCCGATTTAGTCATCATTCTCATTTAGTCTAGCCAAAAGACCAACATATATTCATATCTAATGATGAAAACAATGGTTTAAAAAATAATAAATTAAATATAATAAAATAAAAATAATAATTAATACTGCATTTTAATATATTTATACTATTAACATTTTATTGTTTGTCTTTGAACGCAAAAAGCAAGGCGTATTTGTTGTAATTACTTAAGTATAATTACTTACTTGGATATATTGTATATGAGACCAAAAAATATTTTTTACATTTATATAAAGCAAATAAGCCCGTTAGCATTGGCCTAGTCTTACAATAAATATTTCTTAATCGCGACAATAAACAATAATTTTGTATGTGCGTCGTTTATACTTTTTTAGCTACATTTACATAAATACAGTATGAAAATGAAATATAAAAAAAAAAAAAACACAAAATATTACTACTCTGAAAATAATGTATTTTGAATTTAAATTAAGGTATATGTATGTATGTACTTATATGCATTGGACCGTTACAGAGTCAACACTTTTTAGCTTGTTAAGCAGCAAGCTGGAATTTTCTTTCACACGGTCTAATGCTCATATTTCATGAAAATGCGTAAGTACAATTACATGCAGTATGCAGACTACAGCATTAAATGCTCAAAAACATATTTACTTATGTCGTTATAATAATGAAACATACTATAACCGCCATATTCATAAAAAATAAAATTGGTTTATAAAGCTTTTTAAAATGACATTTTCATACAAATTTTGAATAATAAGAGCTTAATAAACCTTTTATATTTTTTATGAATAAGGGGGTAAGATTTTATGTATGAATACAATATAAGAACGAAAAGGATACAAGTGTCAAGGTATTAACTTAAAATTAGGTCTTCTAAATGTATATTCGAAAATTCGAATTACTAAATTTTTAATAAAATGTTGCAACTAAAAAAAAATTAATATCCATTTGATAGTTAAAAAAAAAGTTACATTCTTTCGGATTTAAAATGTTTCTTATACTATTTCATTTTCGAAAAGCAAAATTTGTCCACATATTTATAAAAATAAAATTGGTTTATAAATGACATTTTCATACAAATTTGGATTAATAAGAGCTTATTCGACTTTTTTAAATTTTTTATGAATAAGAAAGTTAGTATTTTGATCTATTATAAATGCGTTTAGACCGCCATATGCGTGGCTTAGCTGAAAATAAATTCGAATTTTCGAATATTCATACATATAATCTCCTTCGTACTTAAAATAGTTTTCAATAATCACTTTGTAAAGTATATAAAATATATCTAAATGCATACATTTACATAGCAGAAACTAAATAAAGTGTTTGTTTATAAATAAATAAAAAAATTTAAAAAAAAAAAAAACATAAAAAAGGTAGTTCATTCAATCTGTCTTATAGGGTCTATACAAAGTGCGTCTGACTCGCGAGTCATCTGTGTACTTGTTGACTCGCAGTCATTCTGCAAAATATCAAACTCATATAGGGCCTATTATATTTTGCAGTAAAAACTAAAAACTATTTCTCTCGAGGTTTAACTGGTCCAACTAAAGTCAAAGTATTTGCTTAGTATTTTTTCACTCTAAACGTTTCATTAGTTGGCACAATTCTTGGTATACAATTTTGTTATAAATGCGGAAGCGACTAGGGTTATGTTGGTACTTCATAGAACATCCCAAGCGAAAAGTTCATTTTTACTCGCTCTGCTTATACCTAAAAACTAGGTACATTTGCATACACATCTCATTTTAAATTTTTGCACATATTTCTATCACATTACTATTTTGCTTTCCCTTCAAAAGTTGTTCAGTTCAATTCGTGTAAAATATTTGTAGGCCGGGAGTTTCAGTTAGCTCCCTAATACTTGGATTTGAGGTTTCGTGTATTATTGTTTTGGTATTTTAGGAATATTTAAAGCATACTATTTTGCTATTTTGTACCTTAAGCTAAAGCTGGCGCACGACAGCATATGTGTATGGATCATTCCATGTCAATACCAAATATTTTTTTTAAAGCGCCCAAATTAAAATTTGGTTTGAAGGCCCTAGATCATAATAAGTTTGAAAAACACTCTATCTAAAAGGGTTCTTGAATTTATTCGAATAGCTCGAATATTCGAAGTTTCTATTGTCGAATTTTTTGCTGCTCGAAACTTTGATTATAGATAGTATTTAAACGAAAATTCAATTTTTTAGCTGAGATAGCGCAAATACGGTTCAGGGGGGTTATCTTCTAATCCGATTCGAAAGTAATTTCTTTCGAATTTGAAAAAAAAAATGTGATTTGACATGATAAGGCCCCAGCATGTTAATTTACTTGTAAAAAAATCATTTTAACAAAACGTTAAATTTACATGGAATGACCCATAATACTGCTGTATAACAGCCAAAAAATCCCAGAGGGTTTCCTATCGGTTTCTAAAACTTTTGGGAGTGTTGAATTCGTATCTGAAGTCAGATTTTTCGGGTAACCCTAGGTTTTCTCTTCAGATGGTAGCTTGTTTAGACATCGGTAGTTGTGAATTTTTTTTTTTTTAATTTTAAGATTTTATTTTTTTTCTCTTAATAACTACCAATTTTTTGCACTATGGAACATATGTAAACCGCCAAATATTAAAACCAAAATCAAATTATGGTTACTTGACCCCAGAAAAGTTTTTGATTAAAAAAAAAAAAAATTCAACTACCGATCCCTTTACAAACCTCCCTCTAGAAAGAAAACCTAAGGTGACCCGTAAAATCTGAATTCAGATCCGGATTCAGCACATCCAAAAGCTTCAGAAACCGTTAAGAAACCTGGTGGGTCTTCAAAAACTATAATTTTCTTGTACAGTGTAATTTTTAACCACAAAGCTACATATCAATTGCGCGTCCTCAAAGCATTTCCCAACTGCTTAGCATTGACTTAAAACTATTTTTTTTTGTTTTACTCCTAATTTCGGAAGATCAGTATCACATCCTCATCGGTGCCATAAGCTTTGCGTGCCGAATCCATAGCAGCTGTGGTGCAACGGCAAACATCTGCAAATAAAAACGATGAGTTTAAAGTATTTTGTATACAAAATTTGTATTTTTACGACAAATACTCACGCTCATCATGTACTTCCGGATTGTGGTAGTAAACTAATTGTGATTTTAAATCATAACCACATAGTACCACATAATGTCCTGCATAACTTTGGGATGTGCGTGTATTGTCAACGATACAAGAAAGTAGGGAACAACTTTAAATGAATGGGAAAATGATATAACAATAACAAAGCCATTAAAATAAACACAAAAAGTGATTATCTAAATAACTAAACACAAAAATATGCAAATAAGAGAAAAGTAGGCAGCAGCGCTCAGTTGCAGCCCACACAACACTATTTGGCACATATCCAACAAAACATTCACTCCTCCTGCCACTATCAAAAACCTACCCAAATTTCTCCAATACATTCTTTTTACATATCTCGCAAGTAAGCAATGATGCATTGGTTAACAATATCACCGGTCCCCGCTTGCCCAAATGTTGCAGCAATTCATTCATTTCTATTGTACGCTGTTCAACGCGTAATCCATGTAGATGCGCATCTTTAAATTTGCGTGTTACACGTTTCTCATCCTTATCAATAATTTTTGTATAATAACTATGTTCGCTGTAGCTTGGATCGATGCCCAAGGTTTTTGTGTAGTATTCGTGACGCACTTGAAAGCGTTGTAGCAGATAGCATAAATCGATTGTCCATGTGCTCGAACCAAATCCTTCTTCAGCACATATTTTATCAAAGTCGCGTAGAAGTGTTTGACGCTGTGCTGTTGTTAGTATCATTATGATGCAGGAAATGCCACAATCCCAATTGAAGCGTTGTTGGTAGTGTATTAAGTTGTAATGCTTCTGATCGGGTAAAGCTGCAAAGTGCGGATTGGAGGAGTTATGTGATTTATATATTATAAGATTAATAAATTGCACATACCTTCCATGTTGACCTCAGATTTTGGAAGATAGTGGTTAAAAACTATTTCTATTTATTGTTCTCAGGTGTTTTTTGCCGAAAATTCCTTCACGCCAACCAGCTGATCATTTTTTTTATCCAAATGTCATTTCTGTGTTCTAATTTGTAAAAATCGGCAGCCCTGGCACTTGACATTAGGAGTGTTCGTTTAAAAGCCAGCAAAGAACAGTCACGTATAGAGGGTTTAGTACTTTGCAACAACGGAAACCCTTGCCCGCTGTCAAAAATCTTGTAACGACAGCACTTGTGAAAAACAGCTGTTTCCGATTACCCTCGCATTGAGCAAAACAAAATAAAATTTGTGTTTTTCTGAGCTAGTGTTTTTAATTTTTATAAAATATGCAAAAGAAACGATTGCGTGTAAACACAATTCTGGATAAATTGCATCGTGGTGTAGTTTATGCTTGCATGGGAGTAACGCTTTATGGAACATTTTTGCTGGGCTTGCGGGTGCAACGTTATTTCACGGAAGTGCGACCACAGCGGCAAGCGGAAAAGTTAAAAATGATTGAAGAGGACACAGCGGATACTGCAAAAATTATAAAAACATAGATTTATTGTTAAATAAGTGTGTAAAATGCTAATAATAATTTATATGTAATGTTATGAAATAGAAAAAAAATTCCATGTTTTTCTCGTTAGAGCTGCAAGATTATCGATGGTACTATCGATAGTTTTTATTTTGGTAAAGCATCGATTTTTTTGCGATAGTCGAAGTCATTGTGTATCAATACCAAGTGTAAACTCTTCTGCATAGACGTCAAAATTCCAAAATGAGTTTAACACCTGTTTGAGATTGTGGTTAATAACAAGTGTGATATCATAGACATAGTCGTGAAAACTTCAAAGTGAGTTTAGTCACCTGTTTTTAATTTCCTTTTTTGTCTCACTTCTTTCCATCTTCCCATCTCTTTCTACCATTAGGTAAAAGATAGGAGACCGCCATGTTGATGTGTGCAGGATGTTAAACAACGCCATTTGCTTTTCTGTTATTCGGGCTGGCGACATTTTAATATGTGCAGGATGTAAACAAACCGACATTTTAATGTGTGTTGTCAAAAGAAGAGTTCACACTTGGTATTGATACACAATGGTCGAAGTATCAGTGCCTGGAAAACATCCCTACCGGAAATTTCTTATACACACTACTACACAAACAATCTGTTTGGTCAGTGACAACTCATTGACTTAAAAGCGTTCGTTGATTCCTAAACTTGCCATTTTGACAGTTATTTCAGAGGGAGAGTTGCAAATTATTGCTGGGGATATTTCATCCAGCAGAAACCAGCAAACATGAACAGCTGTTAGGGGTTTAGAATATGCCCGAGGTAGGCATACCGGTCGTAAGAGGCGACTAATATGCACATAGGTAATTGACGTGCTACTCGATTGTTGATCTACGGATATGATGCCTCTCACCTCTCATTACCCATCTACTCCTTCCTCACGGATGGAGGGATGACATGACCTAGAAGGTTCCACTGGTCATACCAAATCGCTACCACGACAGTCGGGCAGTACCGCAGCGTACCGGGGTCATATCCGGCCAAGGACTGTCAACTTCGGCATCACTCCCCAAAACCATAGTGTATCAATAACAAGTGTGAACTCTTCTTTTGACAACACACAATAAAATGTCGGTTTGTTTACATCCTGCACATATTAAAATGTCGCCAGCACCGAATAACAGAAAAGCAATGGCGTTGTTTAACATCCTGCACACATCAACATGGCGGTCTCCTATCTTTTACCTAATGGTAGAAAGAGATGGGAAGATGGAAAGAAGTGAGACAAAAAAGGAAATTAAAAACAGGTGACTAAACTCACTTTGAAATTTTCACGCCAATGCCTATGATATCACACTTGTTATTAACCACAATCTTAAACAGGTGTTAAACTCATTTTGGAATTTTGACGTCTATGCAGAAGAGTTTACACTTTGTATTGATACACTATGCCCAAAACCTTCGGGGAGTGTTTTGCTGTTAACAACAACAACAACAACAGCTGATCCTGACAGCAAAACAACAACAAAAAATTCAAATTTTAGCCAATCAGAAACGTAGCAGCTGTTTGATCTGCAAATTTCTACTGAATCCTGTTCGACGCAAAATTAACATTTGATATTTTCACCAAGGACTGAACCGAAACCGTTATTTTTATCTGAAAGAGAATGAAACCGTTTCAAAATCCGGAACCGGTTCCAAATGGTTTTGAATTTTTTTTGTGTTCGTTAAAGGCTACCCGAAGTCGAATTCATTACAGGCTGCATCCTCCCACCATATGGTTTCTTCTTCTTCCTTGAAAATTCAATTAAGTTATAACTTCTTAGGCGGCAATATGAAATTTTGATAGAGAGTAAAATTTGAGAAAATGGCTAATGATGCAACGGAAATTATGCAACGAAAATAGAAATCGTAGCCATACGCCTGTTTATCTGTGCAAATCAAATAGGAGGTGAAATTTGGTAAATTTGGCGAAAAATTTGGCACTTTTTTCCATACAAATCTCATTTTCCAAATTTAGAATTCCATCGCATTTGGCCTCATTCGCTGAGCAATACAATCCACAATTCCTCAAAATAGCAACCCTGCCTGTGTTCCACATTTAGAATTGCCCAGCAAGAAACTTAATGGGTAATTAACGTGTGAAAACTATTGCATTATGCACAGTTCTAAATAACAATTTCAACTATTTTTTTTATGATATTGGACCAGTTCCACTAAGAAAAGAGAGAAGCCTTCTTGATTCTTCATTTATTATTACTCTACATGTATTTAAAACATCAAGGTGGTGCATTTTCTTTCGGTGGCTTTGTATTCTGGTAGAAGATTCTTGCAGGGAATGTGAAGCCAAATGCAAATTTGCCAGTGTAAACAGGTTCGAAATGACACATTCAAATTCGCCAAATTTGGTGCAGTATAAATGTACTATAACATTGCGCAAATTGTAAAGGGTCGAATACATAAAGCTTTGTTAACCTCGCCTGACATTTGCTACCTCAAAACTTTGCGTCCAACTTTAGAGGTATGCTACAATGAACGCCTTGACGCTTCTCTTTTATACATTTGTTTTCGTTATTTATTTCTTTGCATTCAGAGTGTTTTGGTTAATTTATTAATTTAATAGAGAAAAAATTAATTAATTATTATTTCCTCCAACTTTTTATTCTTTAATTAAAGCAAATTCATCAACATCTGATTGTCAAAGCAAGCAAAATTTGAGAGTTTGCCAAATTTCAACCTCGCTTCAACTTTGAGGTCTCCAATTTGCCATGCTTGGTTTAAATACTGTGACGAATTCGATGATTCCTTGATTATTTTCCCTGAGTTCGATCACTGTACGTTAAATAAAACACTCCGATTCTGCTTAATAAATAGTACGCTTTATTTACTACTAAAAACCGTAGTACAATATCGCGGGTTAACTCACTGTTCAGTACTTCACTGTACAACACTTGAAAATAAACTGATTGATTTGCGTTGTCTTTGCGCGGTTTATATACCCTAGCAGACAGCAGCTTCACAACCTAGAAATGTCTACACCTTTCTGGTTTATTCGTGCAACAGTGTTCTCGAAGCGTTTATCTATCGTCATCTCCTCTTTGTGCCACAATCGTAAACACGCGAGCTGCCTCTCCCTCTCTCGCTCTCACGTCATGTATGTAAACAGCTGTAGTTGTGGTAGTGACGCTAGTGGTGGAAGATGAGCGATTCTTGATAACATTCGCCACACTGCCCTCCACCTAAGTCTGATCGTCCCGATCAGACACATTTCCCGATCCGAACGTTGCTAGTCTCTCCAGGGGAACCACTTTCATTTTGTTCCGTAGCATTCCAACAGCCTGTATGCGGTAAACAACGTCGTTGATCCGTTTCACAACTCTGTATGGTCCTTCCCAGTTGCACTGAACTTTGGGAGACACACTTTTCCTCCGTTGTGGCCTGTTAAGGAATACTAAATCTCCTTCCAGAAACCCTTCTGTTTCCATTGCTTTGTCGTACCTGGTTTTCATGTCTTTGCTTATACTTCCGGGCAATGGACCAGCTTCATCCAAGGTAATCCTCTCAACCGGTGCATCTGAGTTGCACTGCCTCCTTAGACCATGACTCGTGGACCTCAGCACCTTTGCTCTGATGCACTCATCGCATTTGGCAATCCACTCCTTTACCGACTGACCGTAACCAACCCAATAAAATGTCTGCTTAATCCTCTCCAAGGTCTTCTTGACTCCTAGATGACCTCCACTTGGATCGTTATGCATTTCCCTGAGAACATCAGACACCCGCTTCCTTGGAACAACTATAAGCTTCCGACCGCATTGACCATCCTCACTCTCCCATATTCGATGCAAACAACCGGATACCATTCGTAAACTGTTCCATTGTGCCCAATATGACTTGGCAACTGGACTCGCCGCTGACATTTCTTTTCTTGCTGGTCGTTTGTTTCGCTCGAGCCCTCGGATCACACATGCCAGATCTGAATCTTCCTGTTGACTTCTCCAAATATTCTCAAGTAGGCATTTGTCTATCGAAGCCATTGGTCGAGGAGGTACCTTTGCATTTCGAGTGTCCTTGTGCTTCATCTCTAATGAAACTCCTTTGGTGTAATACCCAATGTTGTGTCCAAAGATCAGAGGTACTTCTTGGCCATTGTATCTCATAACTCTATTTCTCAGGTTCATGTGAATGTCTCTCACAGCCAAGAAGTCGACGCCAATGATGACTTCGTCCACAATATCTGCCACTAAGAAGTTGTGGTATGTAGTCGCATTCCCAATCGCAACTTTGCACCGCACTTCTCCATGAACCAGCTTACTTTCACCAGTTACTGTCCGCAACTTTGCATCCTGCAATGGTCGTACTCTCTTTTGGACCAAGTCACTTCTAATGATGGAATGAGATGCGCCAGTATCCACAGTGAATAACCGCTCTTTTCCGCCCAAGAAACCTCTAACAGTAACAGTACTTGCTTTCCCTCCGACCTGCGACACAGAAACTATAGGGCATTCATCTGGGTCATTTCCTCCAGCGTTACCCTTACGTCCACAAGCATTGCCGAAGTCTCTGCAGCCGATGTTGCAATGACGCACCATATGGCCAGATTTTCCGCACTTGAAGCATTTAATGGCTGCTTCATTTTTCCGTTGCTTTCCGTTCAATGCTTCCAGGATTGCGTCCACCCACTCTGGTCGTTCTACTTCCACATTGTGAACCTTCTTATCTGGTTTACATAAAATCGAGGCTGTCTCTTGCAATAAAGCGTGTGATACCGTCTCTGGGAATGTCCTTTTGGGGTTTGCATATGCGGCTCGCTTCGTGTCTACATCCATTATTCCATTTATGAATCTTTGGATCTTTACCCTCTCGATGTATTCCACGGGGGCATCTGCGTTCGCCAAATGAGCTAACCTCTCAATGTCCCATGCAAATTCCTGCAATGTCTCATTAGCCTTCTGGAAGCGATTCTGTAGCTCCATTTGAAATATCTGCCTCCTATGCTCGCCACCGTAACGCCTCTCAACTGCACCCATCAATGCCTCATAGCTGTTCCTTTCACCTTCTGGAATAATATGAAGGATTTCCGCTGCCGGTCCTTTCAATGCTAATAAGAGTGCAGCGACTTTATCCTCAGCGCTCCAGCTATTCACCGATGCAGTCTTCTCAAATTGTAGCTTGAACACCTGAAAAGGAACAGAACCATCAAAAGATGGGGTTTTTACCTTGGGAGAACTTGATACAGCATTTGGACGATTCAGCTGCAACTCCTGGATACGAGATTTTAACGCATCCACCTCGGCTTCGATCTTATCCTGTCGTCCACTGACAACTTCTAGCTGCGATGAGACTCTTTGCTCTTGTGCCTCTAGTTTTAACGTTATGCGTGTTTCCTGTTCCATCAACTCTTCCTTGATCTGTGACGCCATGTATGCCTTCTGTTCTTCTAACTGAGATGCCAATCGTGTCTCTTGTTGTTCCAACTGAGATGCCATGTGTGTCTTCTGTTCCTCCAACTGTGTTGAAATTCCGGATGTAATACGTGTCTCCTGTTCTTTCATTTGAGATGTTATGTTCGTCGACATCTGAGCCAATGCAGCCAATAACGAGTTTGTGTTCACGTTTTCCACAGGATTCGGGGTATCCTTTTGTTCTTCCACTTTCGTCGCTCCCTCTTCCAAAAGCTGAAAAACATGATCGTCAACGTTGATTCGTTCTGCTTCCATCGCTTCTCGCAACCGTGATTGTAGCTCTGCTTTATTGCCCGTTGTTGACAATCCACGTCGTTCCAACTCGTTTTTGAGTTGCTGGATCTTCAACTCATTCAACTTTGCCATGTCCTTGTTATCCTTAAAATGTCCTTGTTATCCTTTTCAATGTCCTTGTTATCCTTTTCAATGTCCTTGTTATCCTTTTCAATGTCCTTGTTATCCTTTTCAATGTCCTTGAATTTATTTAACAATACCGCTTCTGACACCAATTGTGACGAATTCGATGATTCCTTGATTATTTTCCCTGAGTTCGATCACTGTACGTTAAATAAAACACTCCGATTCTGCTTAATAAATAGTACGCTTTATTTACTACTAAAAACCGTAGTACAATATCGCGGGTTAACTCACTGTTCAGTACTTCACTGTACAACACTTGAAAATAAACTGATTGATTTGCGTTGTCTTTGCGCGGTTTATATACCCTAGCAGACAGCAGCTTCACAACCTAGAAATGTCTACACCTTTCTGGTTTATTCGTGCAACAGTGTTCTCGAAGCGTTTATCTATCGTCATCTCCTCTTTGTGCCACAATCGTAAACACGCGAGCTGCCTCTCCCTCTCTCGCTCTCACGTCATGTATGTAAACAGCTGTAGTTGTGGTAGTGACGCTAGTGATGGAAGATGAGCGATTCTTGATAACATTCGCCACAATACGTATACTGAACTTTTCTGTCAAAGTCTAAGTTTGAGGTAAAGCCAAAATAAAGTTTTATGTAACTGACCCATAATAGTTAGGCCGAGCAGAATTCATAGGTGTTGCCACTTAGGGCGGCTGCCGCCTATATCAATTTTTTTAAATATAGAGCTAGATATGTCAATATGGGTATCAAATGAAACGTATTTTCGACCGTATTTCAAATATGATAATTTCAAGCAGGGTTGCCACTTAGAGTTGCCACCTAACCGCAATTTATTTATTTTTTCGTATATCTCAGGAACTGCTTGACCGATTTTGATCAAATTTGGCATATAGACAATTTGATTCATTTTAAGATTATATAAATGGGTGTTGCCACTTAGGCTGGTTTACAGGGTTGCTACCTATCCCAATTTTTTTTAATATAGTGCCAATAAGGGTATCAAATTAAAGGTCTTTTCTGCCGTATTCCAAATAAGATAATTTCAAGCAGGGTTGCCACCTAACCGCAATTTACAACCCCTTTTACAACTCTAATTCCGATCTTTATTCGCCTTCACACTATTTCTCTTCGTTTTTCTGTTCGTTCCCCTCTTTCCTTCTTCCACGCCCCTCTTCCTCTATATCCCATTCGTATTGGTCCCTGTTAATTTAGGTACTTTGCTCACGCTTTGACAGATGACCGCCCCATATATTAAAAATGGTTTTACTTTTTGCGGCGCTTTTGGCAAATTGGAGACCTCAAAGTTGAAGTGAGGTGGAAATTTGGCAAACTCTCAAATTTTGCTTGCTTTGCTTGCTTTGACAATCAGATGTTGATGAGTTTGCTTTAATTAAAGAATAAAAAGTAGGAGAAAATAATAATTAATTCATTTTTTCTCTATTAACTTAATAAATTAACCAAAACACTCTGAATGCAAGGAAATAAATAAGGAAAACAAATGTATAAAAGAGAAGCGTCAAAGCGTTCATTGTAGCATACCTCTGAAGTTCGACGCAAAGTTTTGAGGTAGCAAATGTCAGGCAAGGTTAACAAAGCTTTAAAGGGTGAAATACGGCTAATGAAAACCAACCTTTATGGCTATGGTAGTTTGTCACTAAAATAAAAATATGTCTATGGAGAGTACGCGAACAGAGCCAATGCAATGCCGAAAAGTGTATTTTTAAAAGTGCTGTCAACTCTGTTTTAAATTGTCAAATTTCTACGCGGCCGCTTTTTCACCTTTCTTTCGCATTTCACCAACGCAAAAATTTACCAGCAACGCGAAAATGTCTGGCCTAAATTTAACCGTACGTGTGCATCCAGTGGTGCTATTCCAGGTTGTAGATGCCTATGAGCGACGTAATGCAGATTCCCATCGTGTTATTGGCACTTTGTTGGGTAGGTTGTATGAAATTTGCACAGTAATTAAACAAAAAATAAACACGTTTGTGTGTGACGACGTCATCGTCACTATACAATTACAGGTTCAGTTGATAAGGGCATCGTTGAGGTAACCAATTGCTTTTGTGTGCCCCACAAGGAACATGACGATCAGGTGGAAGCTGAGTTGAGCTATGCTCTAGATTTGTATGATTTAAATCGCAAGGTGAACCCCAATGAGAATGTCGTCGGTATGTATTGATTAAACATAACCTCACTTTTTTTATTGTTGAATGCATTCGTTCATAAATTCTTTTCAGGTTGGTGGGCTACTGGCAATGAAGTTACCAATCACAGCTCTGTCATACACGAATACTATGCACGTGAATGTAACAATCCTATACATTTAACTGTGGATACCTCTTTGCAAGGCGGTCGCATGGGACTACGCGCTTATGTTTGTATACAGTTGGGTGTACCAGGTGGCAAGACCGGTTGCATGTTTACACCCATACCAGTTGATGTCACTTGCTATGAGCCAGAAACTTTTGGTTTAAAATTGTTGCAGAAGACAATTGGTGTATCACCACCACATCGTCCAAAAACTGTATCACCCATGTTGGATTTGGCACAAATTTCTGAGGCATCTACTAAGCTGCAAGGTCTACTCGATTTAATATTGAAATATGTTGAGGATGTAATTGCGCATAAGCAACCACCAGATAATGCTGTAGGACGACAATTGCTCGATTTAATACACTCGGTGCCACATATGTCACACGAACAATTTACGCAAATGTTTAACGCTAATGTACGCGACTTGCTGATGGTAATCACTTTATCACAATTAATCAAAACACAATTACAATTGAATGAGAAACTGACCTTCCTGCCAACAAATTAGTCTAAAAGGAACAAGTAGTTTTTTGTTTCTAAATAATATTTCTTCAAATTTCCTAAGGTAATTGTGTGAGGTTCCCTTAGGAGGACAACGACGGATAGCAGGGTGTGCGCGCAGATATAATTTTAAAGGCATAAATATGGTTGAACATAAACAATATAGTAAAATATTTAAATATATATGCATGCTGCGTGCAAGAAGAACTTGTTGGGTTTGTTATTTGCCATGTTAAGCGGAAGATAATGTATACCTAATGTGGGAGTATTAAATGCTCATCATCAGCTTTTTCATTTTGACGATCGAATTGTCAGTTCTTATAATGCTTTAGCCTCTTCTAAAGACGTGCAAAGGTGAAGAATATTAAATGTGTAATCTTATTCATACTTTTACAACTCTAATCTTCAAGCCCACTGTAGTACCAAGCTTGCTAATGGAAGGCTTTTCATTTATAATTGTTGTTGCAATCGAAGAGACACGCGGAATATTTTGATTTATTTGCCAACATTGCGCTTAACATTAGCTCTGTGCCACAATGTTAATTCTCATGCCCACTTTGCATGTTAATGACTTTGGGTTGTAATGTAAGAACAGAATGTAATGCAATGCAATGCAATATTAGTTTAGTAATCTGTTACTTTTGTAGGTACTTTAGACTGTACCAAAAAAACCTTTCACTTGTAAATTACATATCGCTCATTTGCTGCAACATCGTCATAACTCAAAAAATGTGATATTACAGAAAACGAATTTTTAGTTTTTGAATTGCTGTATATTTATATGGGATAAGTAATTAATTCTACCGAGATACTGCGTGAAATGTTAAAACCTCGGATATAACACTTTGCCAGTTAATCAAACATATTATTTCCGATATATTAGTGATGTTAACTCAAAATTTGGGTTTTTTGAGTTATGACGACGTTGCAGCAAATGAGCGATATGTATATACATACCTAGGGCTGAGTGGAAGATCATCCTATTTCAAAATGTAGGAAGCCTGTCGTGCGGCATATCTGGGTTAAAGTTTCAATCATTTACAGTATACTTTTTTTGGCCAGTGTGAAAAATAATGTGAATATAGTTTAAAAAAGAAATCTATTTCTTATTTTGCCCCAGTCTAATGTACATACATTTAGCCAAAGACGCTCCATGCAGCTTTTGTCTATACCTACTTATACATATATGTAACAAATTCAATTTGTCAATATCCGCATATAAAATAATACTAATATTTCAGCCATACTAGGTATGCAATTCTATAGCAACAACAAATAACCAATTGTATAACGTCTTCTTCATTGATGCTTAGCTGATTGCCACACAAGCACATATTTTCCCATGCGCCTTTAAGTCTATTAGCAAGTCGTCTTTGTGAGTCATGGTAGGAGGGACGTTATAAAGCAAAACAAAAAAAAAGTGGGTGGTAGCACAAAACGAATTATATAGTTAAGTCGTGCAATGGTATGGTAATAATAAATACAATAAAAATATTAGGCTTTAAAAAAAAGAGAAAAGTAGAATTGCAATCAAATTTCAAACAACAATGCAATTTATTTTGCAAGCGCAGTAGGGTCAAGGTCGTTCGCCGTTAAGAGCTGATTAACAGCGCTGGCTGAGCAGCTACTGCGAACGCTGTTATGATTACAGAGGAGTAATGTAGTGAGACAATAGAATACAAAGGCGATTTCTTTGTTTATTTTGACTCCTTTGGACAATTTATCTTTTATATACAAAAGCGCAGCTGTTGGTCAGTGAATGCAACTAAAGTTTATAAATAAAATATGATGACAAATTAGTTATTGCGAATGTATGAAAAATAAACTATAATTTATGAACAGTCACGTACAGTAAAGTAAGAACAGGTAGTCTTGATTAGGTGGCAACTCTGTGTGGTAGCCCTACTTAGAAGTATTTTTGTTGGAAGACAACGTAAAATACCTTTCGTTTGACACCCATTATGGTTTATCGTATTTTAATTTTTACTAAAATTCCGATAGGTGGCAATATCCTCACGTAAGGTAAGTAAAAAGTACCTTAAAATAGGCTATACAAAATATGATCGAGTCTCGGCTTTTGCATAATGCATACCGTGGTCAAAAGGCGTCTTGATTTGTCTCCCGATCGTTTTATATGCTATCCGTGCTAATCCCGGGACACCAGGATTGTCATTTCAAATTCGATATCTTGCTCTCAATCAGCACTTACCATCGCCGCCTAAAAAGTTAACTTAAAAAATAAAGAGTTTTTGGGTATCCTATTTTAATGTGCCCCACTGTAAATGCAACAACATTGTATGATCAGTGGGCGTATTATTTAACGATTTCCTCAAATTAGTTTGCAACAATCAGAATCGAATAAATATTGCAACTTAACAGCAGCAATAACAAAAAAAATCAATAATAATGATAGCCTTAAGCAAAAGGTGAGGTCAATTGAATTGCATTACTTTAATCGTTAGTTAAATAACTCAATCATAAAGCAATACACAAAATCATCGATTTATATTAAATGTTCCGTTTTGTAGTTGCTTTTGTTTTTGTCACAGTTGACCGAGTGCTTGATGTTTGTCTTAACTGTCATGAACGCGTGCAACGGTTAGATGAAGAAATTGAAGAGTTGATAATTGAAATGGCTTTTAGTTGTTGTTGATAGGATTATTGATGATTTATGATGCTAAAAAAGAAAAAAAACTTTTAGAAACTTATGTAGGTAAATACTTTTTTTGGTAAAGTGAATTAACTTTTTATACCCAGCGTACTAGTACTAGTACAAGGGTATTATAATTTTGTCCACCTAACGATTTTACGTTACGGCACATATTAATCGAGAGAGATATAGTGTTCCATATATGAAAGTTCCTAGGTTGAAAAAAAAAGTTCATTAAGGCATGTCCGGATGATAACCGGTATATCGATAATTTCGAACATCACATAAATTGACATAACTTGAGTAAAAACTGAGATATTTGTATGAAATTACAGGTATATACAGGTTACTTTCTGGCCAAAGTAGGTTGCTATTGAAAATGGTCGAAATCGGATGATAACCACGCCCCCTTTTTCGATATCGAAAATTTTGAAAATCACATAAATTGACATGGTTCATAGGTTACTTTTTGACCAAAGTAGATTGCTATTGAAAGTAAGCGAAATCGGATGATAATCACGCCCCCTTTTTCGATATCGAAAATTTCGAAAATCACATAAATTGAAATAACTTGAGTAAAAATTGAGATATTTGTATCAAATTTGGTATACAGGTTACTTTCTGGCCAAAGTAGATTGCTATTGAAAATGGTCGAAATCGGATGATAACCACGCCCCCTTTTTCGATATCGAAAATTTTGAAAATCACATAAATTGACATGGTTCATAGGTTACTTTTTGACCAAAGTAGATTGCTATTGAAAGTAAGCGAAATCGGATGATAATCACGCCCCCTTTTCCATATCGAAAATTTCGAAAAGCACATAAATTGACATAACTTGAGTAAAAATTGAGATATTTGTATGAAATTTGGTATACAGGTTACTTTCTGGCCAAAGTAGGTTGCTATTGAAAATGGGAGAAATCGGATGATAACCACGCCCCGTTTTTCGGGAGGTATTTTTGAAAATTCGACTGGTCGTAACTTTTAAACTGGTTACAGTAAAACGATGAAATTTGTCACAAAGCATACTAGTATCGTTGGGAGTGTACCTGATGTAACTGGATTAAATCACCCTTCAACCACGCCCACTTTCGATATCGAAAATTTCGAAAATTACTTTTAGTTAAATCCTCCTGGGGCCTATATCTATCATAGTTATCCCGTTCTGAAAATTACCGCTGGGTATTTAATGTTCGGTTTACCCGACTTCCTCACTTGTTTAGGATAATTTCGAATTTCGGCAACATTTCGATACAGTTTTCAGAATAATTTCGAGCGTTACCATCGGTATAATTTCGCTCTGAGTTGTGAAAACAATCCCGAAATGACCCTACAAAAGCCCTGAAAACAATCCCGAAAAAGTTCTGAAATGATCCCTAAATTGAAATGGTTTTGAAAAAGTTCCAAATGATCCCGAAATATTCGCACTTTATCGAATATTCGAATAGAAGCAGCTCGAATATTCCAATAGTAACATTCGATTTTCAAGTAGTAAGAAAATTCACATCGAAGCTTGGAATAATTTTTAAGAACCCTAATACTTCTTTCTATGTAAATGAAACACCCTAATGTAGTGTTTTGTGTCTCATACGCAATTTTCTTATGTCACTCCACACTTTGCGGGAGTAATGTGATGCCTTTTCCTACTTTTACACCAGCGGTAACATGCAAAAAACTTATGTACGCCCAACCACCCACCTAATAACACACACACACGTACACGCCAACTTAGTACTGTAACTTCTGCAGCAAAAAGCCGACATGCTTAACGCATGCTGTTCGAGCCAACTTACCGTTATTTGTATAACAAGTACTTTGTAACTGATCTTTATTTTTGTTATTACTGTTTTTGGTAAACCAATAAAAAATTAAAAAAAAAAAAAGTGAGACAGACTACAAGCACTTTCCTAATCTCAGTAGGGAAATAGGGCAAAGCTCTGCAGACTGACAAGGATATCAATTACCTGCAGCCTAATATACGGTAGCAAACCAAATATGGTGCACTTATGTGCATATGACATCTGCTCAACCGCATTGCAATGAAACTATTTGAGTTTCGCTAAAATAAATCGACACATTTTTAGATGGCGCATTAGGGATGCAGAAAAGATGGACCAGCCCCATGTGGATGGATGTTTCCCTAGAACTTTCCTGAAGATATTGTACGAACTATTCTTCAAATTTTTTTCCTAGATCTCTGTCTCTTCTCGATCTGGAAGCGTGCCAGGAAGCAGCGGCACTGCATCTAAGGGAAACGTCTGGCTGGGGCGCAAGCACAACTGGGCACTCCAGTATTCTGGAATCCTACAGTTTTCTCCCTCTGAGCACAAATCGGTGTGCGGTCACAACAGTCGGAGATAGCTGCTGTACGAGAATCAACGGTTACCTCTGCGACCTTTCCAGGTTTTTCACTGAGCGAGATCTGACGATATCTCCGACTAAATCAACGGCGACGCTTTTTACGACATGGACGCACCAGGTGAGAAATGAATTAGACATTTTCGTTGATGGCACTAAGCTACCAACTGTCAGCCACCCAAAGTTATTAGGGATGACACTGGATAATACTTTCTCATTTGCTGGTCATGTGTCTGCAATGGTCTCAAAGGTACGTGGTCGCAACAAGATCCTCAAGTCACTTGCCGGCAGTACTTGGGGAAAAGACAAAGAAACGTTGCTGACTACATATAAGGCCATTGGCCGACCAGCCTTTGACTATGCTGCACCCATATGGTCGCCTAATGTACATAACACCAACTGGACGAAGTTACAAGTCTGCCAAAATACTGCCATCAGAACTGCTACGGGATGTCTCCTCATGTCTTCCGAGTCTCACCTCCATCAGGAGGCAAAACTGCTCAATGTAAAAGAGCATGTGGAAATGCTGAGCAAGCAATTCCTTCTGAACTGCCACAAGCCAGCACATCCAAACCGTCATCTTTTGGACATAAATCCGCCCCCGAGAGACATAAGGAAACATCTCCGTAAGCATTATGACGAAATCCGGCATCATAGAACCCTGCCGCTTGATCTGCAGAATCATAAGCGGGCTCTAACCGACATCCACACCGAGTCGGTAGATACTTTTGTCGGATCTCTACCTGTGAACCCCGTTCTGAACAGTCCTCCACCGGATATTGCTGAAGAAGAACGCACCTTACCAAGGGAGACAAGAGTTACCTTGGCACAGCTTAGGTCTGGATATAGTGTAAGGTTAAACTCCTACTTGTCCAGACTTAATGACACAATCTCAAACACATGCCCTGCATGTGGTAGGACCCCCCATGAAACTCTACATCTCTTCAATTGTTCATTTGAACCTACTCTTCTAACCCCTCTGTCCCTCTGGACAAACCCTGTTGAAACTGCACGTTTCCTTGGACTCCCCTTAGAAGAGCTTGATGAAGATCTTCGGAATGATCATACACTCTAGACAGGGCAATGCATTGTTAACAACAACATAGCTGCTTCAAAAAAAACTTTCCCAGCAGGGAGGAATGTGATAGAACGGATCGGTGTCCCGCTACTAATGGCGGCATTTCTGTTTATACTGACGGCTCGAAGTTTGACGGCCGAGTTGGAGGAGGGGTTTATTCAAGGGATCTGGAACTTGAGCTCTCCTTCAGACTACCCGATCATTGTAGCGTCTTCCAGGCTGAAGTCTCAGCAGCCTTGGACGCCGCGGTCTGGATAAGTAAACGCGCTATCGGCCAGGATATCGTTGTTTTCACCGACAGCCAAGAGGCTATCAAAGCTCTTTGCTCTTATTGGTTCAACGCTAAGCTGTCGCCGATCTCTTCAAGAGATGGCCCAGTAGAACCGCGTGCACCCCACATGGGTGCCGGGAAGGAAAACTGTATGGCAGACGAACTTGCCAGGCAGGGTACGACCAAGCAGGTTCTTCGGGATAAAGAGAGCTTAGATATGCCGTTTGCCACATGCAAGCTTATGCTAAAGGAGTACACACTCCGCCAAGCCAACGAAAGATAGCAACAATCCCCAGGGTGCCGGATTTCCAAACAAACCTGGCTAAAATGGGAATATAAAACATTTAGAAACATTCACGCCCTAAGAAGGTGAGAAATCTCCATATTAATAGGTGTTTTAACCGGGAATTGCCTTATTGATAGGCACGCAGAAAGGCTAGATGTGCCCTACCGACGATGCTGTAGGAGTTACAAAGATGATGAGGAGGATGAAACGGTGGAGCACCTCATCTGCAACTTCCCGTCTTTAAGCGACGCGAGAACGCGCTTTTTATGAGTTCCCTTCCTGGATAGCCCACGCCAGATAGCGGAGGTGGACATAAAGGACTTGATGGCCTTCATAAAGGCATCTAAGTGGTTCGAGGAGGAGTAACGGTGTCAGTTTAGGAGTGTCAGTCACGGAATTCTGCTATATGGAGAATCCCAACAACTCAGGGATTTTTCATATGGCCGGGTCCCGGGACTGACTTTCCTAATGTTGGTGCTATCACAACGGGCCTTTCAAAAACTGGCCTCTGCGGCAGCCACTTGAACCTAACCTAACCTATTCAAAGACGCGTTTCGACTTTCGAGTTTTGAAATGTACACTTTTTTCCCATATATTTTAAATGATGAAAAAGTAAAAATTTCAAAACACACTGTTAGAGACTCCAGGCTCAGTACTCCGAAAGCGGAAATTAAAATTTTTGTTTCAGTAAAATGTTTTGGACAAAAAACCAATAATTTTACCGGTACCCCATTTCTATAAAAAATCGACAAAATTCTCGATTTTATTGTCGTCCAATTCGACTCGATTCAAAATTGAAAAAAAAAAGTTTTGTCACCCCTGAAAAGCACGTGAGAAAGTACATAAATCGACCAAATTTTAATTTTTTACGGAAATAAAAAAAAAAATGAGTGTAACGTAATTATGACGTCAAATCGACTATTTCCATCGAGACGATCGATCGAATTGAGTTACGGAAACGGGGTACGGGTGCGATCCCGAAATTGGGGCGTGACCCCATGGTGACGTATGTGTAATTTTAAACCAGTGACTTGTAACGAGTTTATGCTTCGTTATTGATACTCAGCCATTGAAACCGTTAAGCCTGGTTTTCATTAGGTCAAATTTTGACAAATTCTATCGACTTTATCGAAATATGAAACCAAATCTCGATAAAGTCGATGGAAATTGGCACCTTTTGACCTAATGAAAACCAGCCTTTACAATCATTTGGTTTCGAATTATGTGTCTATACTTCAATATTTCTTGGAACAATAACGCCAGAAACCGAGTTTCGTCTCTATACGAGTTTAGTTACAAGTCTCTGTTTTAAATTCAATTTAATTAAATTTTCAAACTCTAAATCTATTGCGCAGACGCAAGAGCATAGCAAATTGTTTTTGCAAATTATCACAATTGCATTTTGCTGAGTAGGTAATAAGAGCATAATGCTGCGCCGCGCTAAAAATGTGCCGTCGTCGTTGGCGCAGGCGCAGCAGCGATTGTAAAACATTTTTCAAGGGTCTCGAAGCAAGCCGCGTTGCGTTGGTGGGGTATTCGTTGTATCTGGCGCTTTTAACGAGTTTATTTACTTGCAACGTACATATGGTTGTTGGCTTTGTTTGTTGCATCAGTACAACATACGTCGCCACTGGGTTACGCGCAATCGCGTTGCAAGCCAAGACGTCAACGAATTAATTTCGTATAAATAACGGCAACTGCCAACGGTAAAGCATCAAAACGTCAACTGCATTAACAACAGTTAGTACAGCATCAGTCATTAGCTCCAGCTTAAACCTCCTAAAGCAGCGAAATGAAATATCTGGTGAGTTGTTGACAAATATGGCTACTCTCACGGCTAAGGATATCGACACAGCCTAATTATCTGGTTCTTATTAATTTTTCTTGCAGCAAGTTTTCTTCATTGTTGTCATCTGCGTGGCCGCATGCTGGGCGGCAGCAATTCCTGAATCAGAGTCGGAGGATGTGACGACTACGTTGGACGAGAAGAAGACTGAAAAACGCGGCGCTTTCGGTTTTGGCTATGGACATGGGCATGGTTATGGACATGGCTATGGTCATGGCTACTCCGGCGGTTATGGTTATGGTGGTGGTTATGGCTACGGTGGCGGTTATGGCTATGGTGGCGGTTTTGGTGGTGGTTATGGTGGCGGATATGGTCATGGCGGTTACCCACATTACGGTTCCAGTTACTCATTCCAAGGTGGTCCATTCTACGGTGGACATGGTTACTATCCTCATGGTGGCTACTATCATTAAGTGTCAATCAACACAACTCACAACCATTGGACGTACTACCTTCTAAATTATAGATGCTTATGCCATAAAGTGTTCGAATGGAACTGTTCTTTTTTTTGTTTTTGTCGTGAAGTGTGGCGTTCTTAGCAGGAAATAAAGATTTTTTATTAAAAAAAAAATTTCAAATGTCTTGTCTTTGAGGGGTGGTTGGGAAGCTTGTAGCTTGTTTAAGGTTCTACCATTCCTCTTCCGTTGTGTTTGTAAGATTTTAGGAATTTTACTCGTCTACTAAAATGGATGGCAAACCAAGAAGGTTCTAACAAGCGATGTCAAAGGGTAGAATTCTATATACATTTTTTTGTACTCTACCGAACGAAACGGCCATCCCCCAGAATCAAGCAATTTACACTTATCTGCTGATTACTGGTCGATAGTGGCAACTAACGAATCGAGCCTGGGGAATACGTCTCTCGCCCCACTTTTTCGTTCCGAAATCCCGGGATTATATTAATCAAATGCCGGCCTTTCCGGATCGTGGAAAATTCCGAAACTTTTGCAACACGTCCACTAATGTCGGGAGAGGTATCAAAAGATGTGTTTTGTTTAGGTGAAAAGTTATTGAAAAAAAAAAAAGTTACCAGGTCCGACCCCAAATTTGGGCTTGACCCATGGTACCTATATACAGAACAACTTTTTAAGTTGAAAAATCTCTTGACAGAAATAAAATATCGAGCCTTTGCTTTCGGATTATGCATCATCATCATCATTTATTGGCGCTTAACCGCCTAAGCGATTTTGGCCGTCGCCTATCAAAGCACGCCAGTCATTCCTTTTTAGCGATAACTGACGCCAATTGGAAACCCCAAGGGAGTTCAAGTCATCCTCCACCTGTTGTTTCCATCTCAGTCGAGGCCTCCCCCTTCCTCTGCTGCCGAATTCGGGTGACGATTGGAAAACCTTCTGGGCTGGAGCTTCTTTGTCCATTCGCATGACGTGACCCAGCCAGCGGAGCCTTTGGGCTTTAATTCGCTGGACTATGGTCAGATCTGCGTAAAGCTCGTACAGCTCATCGTTAAATCTCCTTCGATACTCGCCGTCGGCATCACGGGAAGGACCATAAATCTTCCGGAGAACTTTTCTCTCAAATACTCCAAGGGCCATCTCATCTTCTCTTGACATTGTCCATGAATCTGAGCCATACATCAGGACAGGTATGATGAGAGACTTATAGAGCGCGATCTTTGTTCTTCGAGAGAGGACTTTACTTCTCAATTGCCTACTCAGTCCAAAGTAGCACTTGTTCGCAAGAGTGATTCTCCGTTGGATTTCTAGACTGATATTATTTTCGGTGTTAATGCTGGTTCCCAAATAGACGAAGTCCCTCACAGTTTCAAATTTGTAACTATCAACAGTGACGTGGCTGCCAAGGCGCAGGTGCGCCGATTCTTTCTTTGATGACAGCAAATACTTCGTCTTGTCCTCGTTGACCGCAAGACCCACTTTTTTCGCTTCTTTATCCAGTCCAGAGAAGGCAGCGCTTACGGCGCGGTTGTTAATGCCAATGATATCAATATCATCGGCATACGCCAGCAATTGCACGCTCTTGTTAAAGATTGTACCATTGCGGTTTAGCTCTGCTGCTCGAATTATCTTCTCCAGCATCAGGTTGAAGAAATCGCACGAAAGGGAGTCGCCCTGTCTGAAGCCTCGTTTGGTTTCAAATGGCTCAGAGAGGTCCTTCCCGACTCTGACGGAGCTGTTAGTATTGCTCAACGTCATTTGGCAAAGCCGTATAAGCTTTGCAGGGAAGTCAAATTCAGACATGGCGGCATACAGGCAACTCCTTTTTGCGCTGTCAAAAGCGGCTTTGAAATCGACAAAGAGATGGTGTGTGTCGATTCTTTTATCATGGGTCTTCTCCAGGATTTGGCGTATCGTGAAAATCTGGTCGATGGTAGACTTACCAGGTCTAAAGCCACACTGATAAGGTCCAATCAGCTTGTCTACGATGGGCTTCAGTCTTTCACACAATACGCTAGAAAGAACCTTATATGCGATATTAAGAAGGCTGATTCCGCGGTAGTTGGTGCGGTTAGCGGGATCGCCTTTCTTGTGGATTGGGCAGAGCACACTTAAATTCCAATCTGGAGGCATGCACTCGTCTGACCATATTCTGCATAAGAGCTGATGCATGCTTTTTACCAGCTCTTCGCCTCCGTGTTTGAACAGCTCGGCGGGTAGTCCGTCTTTTCCAGGCACTTTGTTGTTTTTGAGCCGGGATATAGCTATCCTCACTTCATCATAGTCAGGTGGTGGGACGACTTTTCCATCGTCAGGGATTGGGGTATCGGGTTCGACGTCTCCCTCGCAATTTAGCAGTGAGGAGAAGTGCTCCCTCCATAATTTAAGTACACTCTGTACGTCGGTTACCAGGTCGCCATTATTGTCCTTACAGGAACTTGCCCCGGTCTTAAAACCTTCCGTCATCCGCCGGATCTTTTCATAGAATTTTCGGGCATCATTCCTGTCAGCCAGCATCTCAAGCTCCTCACACTCACGCCTTTCGGCCTCACGTTTCTTTTTTCTGAAAAGGCGTCTCTCTTCCTTCTTTGCCTCACGATAGCGTTGCCATACACTGCGGGTTGCGCCCGTTCGCAACGTCTCCCTGTAGGCAGCGTCCTTTTTGTCCGAGGCAGTGCTGCATTCCTCATCGTACCAGTTGTTTTTGCGGGCTCGCTGGAACCCTATAGTGGCCTCAGCGGCGGTACGTAATGAGTGAGAGATATGCTTCCATTGCTCGGTTGCATCGTTAGGTCGAGGATTGCTCTCCGATAGCAGGTGTGAGAGTCGAGTGGAGAAATTGTCAGCTGTCTGTGTCGTGCGCAGCTTCTCGACGTCAAACTTTCCTTCCGTTACTGTGCGCACTTTCTTTGCTACACAGAGGCGTGTGCGTATCTTGGCTGCAACAAGATAATGGTCCGAGTCGATATTGGGACCACGAAGGGTACGCACGTCCAGAACGGTGGAGCTATGTGCTATATGGATTATGCATACCGAGGTCAAAACGCATGTATTGATACCTCTTCCGGCCTTTTTGCCGAAAAATCCCGGGACCCCTGGATTGTCATTTTAAAATCCCGAGATCCCGCGATTCTGTAAAAGCTTCGGGATTCCATGCCTTAGTGGCCTTAGTGTTCCGAAAGATTTTCACTTCAACTGACAATATCAAGGCCACTGGACGTAAGGGAGAAAACTCTAAACACATTCTGGGTTTCATTGCCCACAACTAATTCTTTCTTTATTCAATATAATCGTGTCTAATCGATCCATGATAAGTATGATGAGTGGAAGAGAGACGCCTTTTTTAGACAAAAGAAACCCGAGGCCGAAAGGCATAAGTGTGAGGCGCTTGAGATGCCGGCTGACAGAAATGGTGCACGGAAAGATCCGGAGGATGCCGGAAGGTTTTTAAGACCGGGAAAAATTCCTGCAAGGACAATAATGGCAAACTGGTAACCGGCGTACAGAGTGTACTTAAGTTATGAAGGGAACACTTCTCCTCATTCCCAATTGTTGAGCCCGATACCCAAATCTCTGAGGATGGAAAAATCGTCCCACCAGCCTACTATGATGAGGCGAGGACAGGTATATTCCGCTCAAAAACAACAAAGCGCCTAGAAAGACGGACTACCCGCCGAGCTGTTCAAACACGGAGGGGAAGAGCTGTTAAAAAGTATGCATCAGCTCTTAGGCAGAGTATGGTCGAACGAGTGCATGCCTCCAAATTGGAACATAAGTGTGCTCTGCCCAATCTACAAGAAAGGGTCATTTATTGACGCTTTGCCGCCTAGGCGATTTTGGCTGCTTCGTATTAAAGTAAACCAGTTATTTCTCTTTAGCGACCACTGACGCCAATTGGAAACCCCAAAGGAGTTCAAGTCATCCTCCACTTGTTGTTTTCATCTCAGTCGACGTCTCCCCTTCCTATGGTGCCGAATTCGGCTGAAGAAAGGAAAAACTTCTGGACTGGAGCTTCTTTGTCCAGTCGCATGACATGATCCAGCCAGCGGAGCCTTTAGGCTTCATTTCGCCGGGCTATGGTCAGATCTGCGTAAAGCTCGTACAGCTCACCGTTAAATCTCCTTCGATACTCGCCGTAGGCATCACGGAAAGGATCATAAATCTTCCGGAGAACTTTTCTCTCAAATACTCCTAGGATCATCTTATCTTCTCTTGAAACTGTCCATGATTCCGAACCGTACATCAGGACTGGTATAATGAGAGACGTATAGAGCGTGATCTTTGTTTGTCGAGAGAGGACTTTACTTCTCAATTGCCTGCTAAGTCCAAAGTATAAACTTTTTGTAAAGAGTGATTCTCCGTGGGATTTCTAGAATCTAGACTGATATTATTTTCGATGTTAACGCTGGTTCCCAAATAGACGAAGTCCCTCACATTTTCAAATTTGTAACTATCAACAGTGACGTACCTGCCAAGGCGCAGGTGCGCCGATTGTTTCTTTGATGACGGCAAATACTTCGTCTTGTCCTCGTTGACCGCACGACCCACTTTTTTTCGCTTCCTTATCTACTTTTCGCTTCATACTACATACATACATAGGTTTGTAGGTGCTTCTCCGTTACATCCGATCCACAGTTTTGCTCTGTTATCAGCACCGCCTAACCAGTGCTCAGGCCCGGCCGGCGTGGTATAGAGATAGTGTTTTGGGCCTATAACCCTAAGATTCCGGGTTCGCGCTCATGAAAAAGAAACATCAAAATTCTTTGGAAAGGAGTTTTTCTAAGCGGGGCCTCCCCTCGGCCGGGTTTTTTTTGACATAAACATTTTGATGAGATCTAGCACCTTCCAACAACGCCGTTTGATCCACCTTGTTGCGATATGTCCGGTGAACACCGTTTTGCATACCTCAACACCTCATATTGCTGAAGAGGAACGTCATCTTCCTCGAGAAACAAGGGCCACTCTGGCTCAATTACGCTCTGAATATTGTAGCAGATTAAATCCCGATGTGCCGAAAGAATGTCCGGCATCCGGCTCGTCCCCTCATGACACCAACTACCTATTCACTTCTCTGCGAAGCCCATTCTTCTAACACCCATCTCTCTTTGGTTCAACCCTTTAAAAACAGCTAGTTCCCTAGGGCTTCCGTTAGAAGACAACAACAACAACAGCAGCAACAACAACAATGATCAAAGAGATTGCATTCGACAGAGCCGCGTGAACCTCACATGGGACCCAGGACATTGAGGGAAACTGTAGGGCAGACGAACTTGCTAGGCAGGGCTCTACCAAGGAGGTTCTTCAGAATAAAGAACGCTTAGTTATACCTTTTGCCACATGCTAACTAATGCAAAAGGAACACACACTTCCTCAAGCCAACGACAGATGGCTGCAATTCCCAGGGTGCCAGATATCCAAACAAACCTGGTCAAAAAGGATCTTAGAAGATCTAGACACGAAGAAAAGAACTCTCCATATTAAAAGGGGTACTAACCGGACGCTAGCTTACTGGAAGGGACGCAGCAAGGCTAGGTGTGCCCTACCGGCGATGCTGTAGAAGTTTGAAAGATGATGAAGAGTAGGAAACCCTGGATCACCTCAACTGCAACTTCCCGGTTTTAAGCGGCGGAAGAATGCGATTTTTAAGGATTCCCTTCCTGGATAGCCTACGCCAGGTATCGGAGTTGGACATAAAGGAATAGTTGACATTCATCAAGGTATTTAAATGTTGGTGGTCTCACAACGGACCCTTTAAAACTGGCCTAAGTATGCATCTGCGGCAGCCAATTTCGCCCAACCTAGTATGGAGGTCTTCTCCAAAGTTTAAGTTACCGCACAATAATAGAGGCATACCCTCCTGATAAAACTTTGTTCTGATGGGTGAGCAAAAATATTTATTGATCTTCGCAGAAACTATCTACCCCATATCCGCTTAAAATTTCTTCAGGTATTTATTACTTTAAATATTCTTGAAACCCCGAGCTGCGTGAGGAGGATGACGAGATGGAATCATCAAATCACTTCCTGCTTAGTGGTCCAGCTTTTGCTAGGACTAGGCGCAGTTATCTCGATTCGGATGTTCTTAGGTCTCCGGGGGACATATCGAGGATCGATGTGTGCCAAATCCGGAGCTATGATGTCGCTAAACAGCGATTTACCAAGCAATCTTAAGTTATTGTCACCGTTTAGAATGTGGTATCACAACGGACCTTTTAAGTATCCAAGTGAGCTGTTCCCCTAGTGGAACCTAACTTAAGCTAACCTAACCTAATCTACGTTTGATAAGATGTACATAGGTAAACTAAACCGAATTGATAAAATTCGATCAGACGAACTTCAGAGTGGTTATTGCGCAGGCAGAGCTCTTTATCATTTCGCGAAGTAGGTAATATGAGCCTGATGCTGCGGCGCACTGCGATCTGCCGTTGTCGCTGATGCATGCGGCGACAGAGATTGTACAACACATATCAAGGGATTCGAAGCAAGCTAAGTGTTGCTGGGGTATGTGTTCGTTGTTGTGTCTTGTTGCATCAATTTACCATACGCCGCCACTGAGCTACGCGCAACCGCGTTGCAAGCCAACTAATTTCGTATAAATAACGGTAACTGCCAACGGTAAAGCATCAAAACGTCAACTGCATTAACAAGAGTTAGTACAGCATCAGCCATTAGCTCCAGCTCAAACCTCCAAAAAGCAGCAAAATGAAATATCTGGTGAGTTGTTGGCAAAAAAAGCCTAATCTCACAGATAAGGATTTCGAGCTCGACATAGCCTAATGTGCTCTATTTTCTTTTAATTAATCTTGCAGCAAGTTTTCTTCATTGTTGTCATCTGTGTGGCCGCATGCTGGGCGGCAGCTATTCCAGAATCAGAGTCGGAGGATGTGGCGACTACATTGGACGAGAAGAAGACTGAAAAACGCGGCGCCTTCGGTTTTGGCTATGGACATGGGCATGGTTATGGTCATGGCTATGGTCATGGCTACTCCGGCGGTTATGGCTATGGTGGCGGTTACGGGTATGGCGGTGGTTATGGCTACGGTGGAGGTTATGGTGGCGGCCATGGTGGTGGTTATGGTGGTGGATACGGTCATGGCGGTCCATTTTACGGCGGACATGGCTACTATCCTTATGGTGGCTACTATCATTAAGTGCAAATCAACACAGCTTTCACTTGGACGTACCACATACCTTCTAAATCACAGACGCTAAAGAGTTCGAATGGAACCGTTACTTTTAGTTTTTTTGTGTGGAGTGAGACGTTTACCGCAGAAAGTAAAGATTTTTTTCTTGGAAAAAAGTTTATATTTGGAATTCTTTTTGTGTGAGGTGTTTGGGTGGAATTGATTAAAGGTTGGTGAGTATAGCCCAAGGTCCCACAGGGATAAGCAAACTTCACAAATAAAACAGCGAACCAAGCAGAGTCAAACAAGTGAAGTGGGTCACAGGGTGGTGTATGATGTCTCTTGTCCCGCAAGACCTAACTTTTTTTGATTTGTGGAAGGCTTCTTAAAAAGTTTTCCCAAGGAATTTCATTATATAACTAATATAGCCCTTAAAAGTTTCCAAACCAACGATAAGGTGCTTCGCTCCTACGATATCAACAGCTCAGCGGCGACCGACTATCTACTAGGTCAGTGATAAACTCGCTTAGCTAATGTCTTACAGGTCTCCTGTGAATAGCGAACACTTCAGTTTGGACGACGCCTTCTGATTCTGGGAGTCGCATTTGTTTATAGAAGTAACCGGGGGTTTTACATAAATTCTTGCTTCCTCTCGACAAGCCGTGTTGGACTTACATAGGTGCGCCCTCTCTAAAGCCACAACAACCGCAACCTCAGAGCTTCCTAGTTTAACTTCGTTTTGTCTATCGTAACAGATTACCTTTAACTCATGTACTTTGGAGCTTGATACGCCTATGTCCTTTATGTCCTCCTGAACAGCTCCCAAAGGGGATTCCACTTCTAATCGGTCTTGAAAAAAGCCCTGCCTTTGATGGTTTAAGCACTCTGGTTGACAATGGACTTCTTGAGAAGATAAATCTTTAACCAATTTGAAAAAAGGGAAGAACTGTTCAGAGTCAAGTCGTTGCGCTCTGCTTGATACAATGAAACTTCTGGGTAGTTCTTCTCCTGTCGCCTTCTTAGGGTCTCAGAGCTTTTACCCGATACTATATCATTGATACGTTGTTGTTGTTGTTGTTGTTGTTGTTGTTGTAACGAGGTGTAGCCCTGCCTAAATGTCAGACAGGGTTACCCCGAGTGTATTGCTCTTGGCCGGGTCGATATAAGAAAACGGCCCGGGTCGTTTCGGCACGATGGGTACAGCACAAGTACTGGTACCATTCTCGTAGAACCGGCAATTCAAGAAACTAGCCGTGTAGGCCATGTAGGTCATTTCGCGTTACCCAGGGTGCACCAACTGGGAGGCGACCTACTTTTACACCCCTTATATGTCAAGCTCGTCAGAATGAGTTTCCCAAAAGTTTCGAGGGCTTCCAGATGGTTGTAAAAAAAAACCTATTCAAAACTTTATGGACGTCCTAGCATAGGAGTAGCAACTCCTTAACTTAATTAGGATCAGAAGATGTTCATTATAGCCCCTTTAGTAAAAGATCTCTAATGAGATAAAAGGGGCCCTGCCCATAATAATATGAAGGGTAAGATGAGGTCAATCTCCAACACCTCAAAAAAAAGGGAGGAGCGCAGAAGGTGGCAGGACCCCTAGGACACAAATGTGGTTTTTTGTACAGCATATCTATGGAAGTATTTATGGTACAATATTGAAAATTGGTAAGAAGTATACATAGAGCTGGGTCGAGAGATAGGATACGGATAGGGATGTTGATAGGAATGGGTATATGGATGGGGATAGGCATACAAATAGAACAAATAGGATATCGAGGAAGATGTAGCAAAGAATAGGAGAGAATAGAAGACGATGTTGTTGTAACGAGGTGTAGCCCTGCTCAAATGTCAGACAGGGTCACCCTGCGGCGTATTGCTCTTGGCCGGGTCGATATATAAAAAACGGCCCGGTACTGGTATCGTTCTCGTAGAACCGGCAGTACGTAGAAACTAGCCTTGTAGGCGTATGTAGGTCATTTAGCGTTACCCAGGGTGCACCAACGGGGAGGCGACCTACTCTACACCCTACAACAGTCTATGTTTTCAGATGCAAGATAACAAAATGTTTTTTGGCAGGCCAACGTTGTCCGGGCGCTCTAGTTCTATAGTAAGTACAATATTTTGTGCTTTACAGTTTCCATTTTTATTCAAGTATTTCCTAGTACTTGTAACTTAAGGCATACATACATACAAATCTTATGTATTTATACATTCACGTATGATTTTACAATTAAAAAATTAATTAATAAATATAAAGTGCAGCATAAAGCAAACTATTCATAACAAACAATTTTGTTTAATTTTCAAGATATCATCATTTTTAACTTGAATTTACAAAAACCTCCTTTCCAGCTCAGTCTGCATTCAACAATTTGCGCTTTCTCTCCAATTTCATCTCACGTTTTAGTGCCTTTTGCTCCAACTCCTCGGCATGCTCGGCAAAGAGTGCATGTAACGCCGGATACATATGATGAAACTGCTCCAAATCGCCCAATGTCACTTGCATATTATCAAAAGCGATTGAAACATTGCGCATCATTTCCGCGTCTGCTTCACTGCCACCCACCAACTGTTGCATGCGTGGCAATTTGGCATAACGTTGCGAGAAATGTGTGAGTATAATGTGTTGAGCTTGCATTTCACGCCCCTGTGCAATAGCTTGTGAGATGGTGCTATGCATTTTCAGTTTTGCCTCTTCAAGCAAATCATCCTCCATGGTGGCTTCATGTATGAGCACAGTTGAATTGCGTCCGAGCATTACGAGATCCTGGCATGGCATTGAATCGCCGCTGTAGGTTATTTTAACAGGTTCCGTACTACCAGTGACTGCTGGCAACGTAAGACTAACACCAAAGGAATGTGGACAATGACGTACCAAACAAGTGGACACCGCATCGATGCCAATATCGGCGCGTGTTTCGCGCAACAACATTGGTTCATTCAACATTTCGGCATTACCAATTAGCGTATATGAATTTTCGATATTCTCTATGCGCTCATTATAAAATTCTAGCCATGGCTGTATTTGTAGCGGTGCAAAAAGCAAAACTTTGTGCTCATCTAGCGACGCATCCTCTTGTAATAGTTTTTGGCGCTCATTTAATAAGCCAATCAAGCCTATATGATGATCTGCATGCAAGTGTGATACGTAAATTGCTTTAAGATTGCGCATAACCGTTGCAGCGCGCGTTTTGCCATAGAAACGTAAAATTTGACCATATGTGCCCTCACCGCAATCGAGTAACATGTAGGAATTTTCTGTAGGCTGCACCATTAGCGCGCTGACATTGCGTGTTTTATTCGGTATGCAAGAGCCAGTGCCGAAGAAAGTTATTTTTGGATAATCCGCGCTGCAAGTTGGTGGTGGTAGTGCCTGTATATCAGTCTTCAATTTGCTGAGTAGCGTGGGAAAGTCTGCAAGCGCCTGAGTTTCGCCAATATATTCGCTGGGATTTAGCTGCGCCTCTGCGCTACGATCGAGTCCTAGAATAAGATAAAATATGATTTTGTAGTAGGAGATAATGTACGGACACAGTCTAATATACAAAGTAAATAAAAACAGCATACCTTTCCGTGGACGCAAATGAAAGTTTGTTAGTGAGTTTATATTTTTCAGCTCTTGCGCTGTTTTATCATCGTTTGCGCATTCCACATCTTTAACGTTTTTATCTGCATCATCTTCACCTGCTGCAGCCGACTCGCTTAGCTTAGTTTTCTTCAATTTGTTACTAATATTCAAATTTGTTTCTACCGCTTCTGCTAGCAAAGGAAATGTACGCGCATTTAGTTGATTTAATTGATATTGTATGCGATGCGCTGCTATATAACCGGAAAATGTATTATGTGGCGTATTTAAATATAGATGCTGTGTGCGTGGTGTAAAGTTTTCCATAAAAGCACGATAGCAATTATTATTCAATATATACGCTGGTGTAAAATGCACCACCAAAGCTACTTCGTTTTCCGTTTCCTGCTGCAGCGCACGAAACACTTTGGTTTGCGCTTGTAATGCAGGCAAATAATCCTCAGAGGGTACATCCAAAAACACAAATGATAACGGTGTTTCTTCTGGTTCGCTTACATCTTTTGAATAAACAATAGTGCCATCGTCGAGTGTGACGTCATTGCCATTTTTCAATTGCCCTAAAAGTGGCCCAGGTGGCACACCACGTTCAACACATTTCACAAGATTTAGTGCTCCTGGGCGTGGTTTGAGTTTGCATATATAAGCGACAACCATTTGATTTTGTGCATCGATTACTGCTGGTTGTGCTGGCAGCTCTTTATAGAGTGGCACATATTTCACAGACATCACTGTATCCTCGAAATCCGCCAACTGCGTACAATCGGAGGTGTTTACCTGCAAAGGAATACATATTAAAAAGGACTCTCTTGCACATACTAATATGCGAAAATACCTTCATATTCTTTAACACCACAAAACGTTTCATACTATGCAATATGTCATCCAAATGCGGTGGTCCATGCAATGTCATCTCTTTAACACCCGCATCTTGCACTGTCAACGCCAATCCAGGGAATCCACCAACCGCTGGCCAGGTGTTGCGCGTTACAAAAATGTGTTCCAAACGCGCCAACTTAGTTTTATGTTCGTGCGCTAAACGCTGTGTACCTTCGCCACAATTAAACAAATAGCGCGCTTGATCGGTAAATAGATACACGGCAGTAGGTGAACCATTAGCGCCAGCGCCCAAAACTTGCAAATTCACAATACCCGGTATATAAGGAGTTGATTTCTTTCTAGCCGCTTGTATCTGTCGCTCACGCCGCAGCTGTGGAGGTGCCGGCTTTTGTGGTTCTTTGGCGACCTGTGAGAGTACAGCATTAAGCCTGCCTTTTTTCGTCCATTTTTCTATAGTCAGCTCATCGCGCGTTTGCTCTTTGAATCCATCTGACAATTTGTCTGCACTTGGTTCCCCATTTGTGGTGAGAGTGCGTGGATTGGGAGCTTCCATTTCTTTTAATGAGTTGAGGTATGCGTATGGAAGGTTTTTGGCACGTGCTACGCTACGTCTTAATGTTGAACTGAGCAACATTCGCGCTTACCTGCGGATGGTGAATTTTGTTTATTACCTTTTTTAAGGATATTTTGTGAAATAATACCATTCCAAACTTACTTTACAGCTGGTGAACACATGTGTCGGCAAAAAAAAAACAGCGACTTGTCAGATGGGCAGCTGATTAGCTTTGTTGTTGTTGCGTTGCAGAGTTGACAGCACTTTTCAAAACACTTTTCGGCATTGCAATGGCTCTGTTCGCGTACTCTACATAGACATATTTTTAATAAAGCTGGAATTATTGGTGATGTTTGTCGTTACGCTGTAGTCGTATCCAATCAGCTGATTCGACCAACCTTATGGGATTTAATGCAATCGATTATTGGTGGCATATCGTAACGCTAAGGTCGTAACCGGATCGTAGCCAACCAATTGGTTTTTGGTTTTCCGCGGTAACGATAACAGCTGCTTATTGCTTACAAGTTTTTGCAGTCAATCAGCTGTTTACGGTTACCGCACCAATAATCGATAAAAATGTATCGCATAGGGTTGCGTTAAGCGATGGTTTCCTCGAATAGCGGTGCCGCTATCTAGCTACCGCTACATGCTCACCGCTTCAATCAACGTCACCAGCATGACCGCTTTTATGTAAACTCTAAGAACTGAAGCGGTGGACTCTGTTGATATTAAACCGTTGATTTAGTTTTTTGATTGATGTTTTTTTATTTTATTTTATGATTTTATGAATTTTTAAAACATAAACAAGAAATAAACTGGAGTTTCGTAAATCAAATTGAAATATTTGATAGATTTCTCACCGTTATGACAATTACGGTGGGAAAAAACGTTGACGAAAAATAGCCACCGTCATGCCGGCCGCTATGCTTGAAAGCTTGCCGCTCTATTACATTACGGTGAACTTCACCGTCTTCTTAGTTTACACCCAATTACTTTTACATGACAGTATTTTTGACAACGTATTTCACCGCTATATAACGAGCGCTATATAGCGTCACCGCTTTCGAGGAAACCAAGTCTTTAGGGATACGACTACAGCGTTGCGACAAACATCACCAATAATTCCAGCTTAAACTTCCATAGCCATAAATGTCGGAAGAGGAAGTTTTTCAAATTTGATTTCAATAATCCGAAGGCGGATGTTAAGGTTATTGTTTCGGTGAGAAGTTAATGACAAAAAAACAACAAAAATTGGGGCGTGAGTGAAAAGCAGGAATTAAAATTTTTGTTGCACCGAAAAGTTTTTGGCAAAAAACCAATATTTTTACCGAATCCGATCCCAAAATTGGGCGAGAACTATAATGTTTTCTCGACCTTTCTGGTAACCCTGAAAGATTCCGGGACCCCGAGACTCTCATTTTTAAATCTCGAAATACCGGGATATCAAAAACCTTCGGGACACGATGCCTTAAGGCTTTTTTACACGGGTCGATTTTTTGGTCGTTCCACCGTGTTAATAGCAATTCGCTGAAGGTGGAAAGCAGAAGAACGACAAAACTAACGCCATACCCATAACGCTAATCATCTGCTCCAACCAAGCTTATGGAAATCAATGTAATCGATTATACGTGCTATAACATAATGCTAACACGTTTAAAATTGATTTCTAAAGGTTGGTATAGCGTTAGAGATAAGGAAGATTAATTCTGCCTTTAACTTGCTTGTTACCATTTACATTTCGTTGACCGAATAAATGATTGTGGTATGTTACCCAGATTAGGTCCTTAAAGGATGATTTACACGGGTCGATTTTCTGGTCGATTTTTGTCGAACCGCTTGTGTTCAACCCTTAAATAAAAGGGGAAGATCGATCTAATTGCTGTTTTCACGAGCCTTAAGGATTATTTACACGGCCCAATTTATTAGTCGATTTTCTGGACGATTTTTCATTCAACCTTCAGATACAAGGTGTAAATCAATCGAATTGCGGTGGAACGATAAAAAAAATCGACCCGTGTAAACCAGCCTTTAACCGAAACCACTATAATGAATTCGCCGGTTTAGACAGAATGACGTCACATATGTCGCACGTTGAAATCTGCCAGCCCAAAGATGTATTGCTTATGAATATGGCGAAAAACAAAAATTCAATTGCTTGGCTTTGTTACGGTTATGATTACGGAGTTATGGTAAGACACTATCTCATGATTTCTATAAAGCTGATTCAATCAGCTGTTTCATATGGTTACGTCCATGATTAACACGAGAAACGTTTTATGGCGATAATTGGTTGAGCTTTTTGTGCAAAATTTTTTTTCATTTGCTCAATCGCCCGCACACTTTCTCAAGCTCAGAAGAACATACATAATTGGAAATTGGAACAAAAGCAGATTAATAAATGACAAAAGCAAAATAGCGGAAAATAGCTCTTTGCAAAAAGCAGTTGCAAAAATTGGTGAGCAAAAAGGAATCAAAAAGACACAAAAGATAAAAGCTGGAATAAAAAAGTAGTGTGTGTGCTGGGAGAAAAATTTTATTTCGATATTGAACTAAAATACAACCAAAAATGTCCTCACGAAGGTAATTAACGTATAAATTATAACAAATTTATAAAAATGTAATGCTGCTGTTGCAAACTTTTCAAAGGGCGAAACGAAAAAAAAAAACGTGTTGGAAATGTGGTTAAAAAAGTGAAATTTGTAAATTGGCATTGTTCTCGTTGTGACACTATACGGCTCGATCTATATACATATGCGAATACTTTTGTGTGCACGCTCGTGTGTGCGATACGCGGCTACGACCGAGAAGCTAAAAAGCTATATACTAGCGCTGACCGCGGTTTGGTTGGATGTCTGCCTGGTTTTGGTTGCTCGTTGTTTCTATACGCCTGCCGCCTGCCTAATTGTCTAGCATTTGTGTATGGCGAAGCGTGCTTTGCTGCTATGGTCTTTACTGTGTAATTTGTTGCTATTTGCGGTGGTGTTGATTGCCATACGGTCTGACTAGCTAGAGTGCTAACACCCTGTTGCTGAGTGCATGCTGACAAGCTTTCAACGCGTACACGCTTATTCCACACATACTATATATGTACATATGTATGATGGGTGGGTAATCAACGGGCGTTGTGTATCAACGTAATACGACGTCTTACCGCACCACACTGCTCGCTAAGAATGCGCTAACAGACGAAAATCTATTTAAAAATTATTTGATAAAGCATAGCTTTAAACAGCTGTTGGTAGGTTGTGCTACTTGGCCTTCATCACGTCGTTGCCCTTGTTATCGATAAAATCTAGTAAAGGATTACTTGTTACAAAATTAACAATTGCATTCAGTTGGCAACAGAGCACACTTGCTGCCCATCCAAGCGCCCACCCACTGAATGTTTCTATACGAGTGTACTAACAAAAGTTCGATGAGTGAAATAGTTTTCTTATTCTTGAGTAAACAGGAGAACGCTGAAAAGTGTCCAATACCGTTAAACCATTTGGGTGTAATACTGACAGGGCCCTTATATCAGGCAGCATACCGAATAGTAAAGGAAATCTAGCATAGTGCCCAATTTTAGTTTCTTGCCATTACTAAAGTCAGTATTTCCATATACAGCGATTGATTGAATGGATAGCGGTATGATATGATTAAAAAAAACCGATGCTTCGTACTTCTTTCGACATGTTCATTGAAGTATCTACCAGGCTGAAGTTTTAGCATCCATTGAAATCGTGGTTTGGATAGGAAAACACTATCAGCAAGGAAATCATTATTTTTGGCGTCATCAAAATCAGTCAGTAGGAGCTACTCAACAAAAAGAAAAATCCAAGAAAATCAGGTGCAGCTTACATTGGTTTCGGCTAACGATGAAAGCTGTTTGCCAAACGATCTTGCTAGTCAGGTTACGGCTAGGCGTGCCCTAAAGTCGATGATGTAGGAGTTGTAAAGTTAACTAATGACTCAACCCTCTCAGGTCCTCAACCTTAATTCCCATCAACCCTTTTAACTGTTAACTGGATTTCTAGGAAAGAAGCTAGACAGGGTAAGACTGTGAGTTATCTTAAGTCGATGGTGTAGAAGTTGTAGAGATGACAAATAGGAGGAGGAGGAGGACTCAACCCCTTCTAACGAGATTGCCAGGAAATAAGCTCTTTCAATAGGGTTCGACCAGAGTGAGATTGGTGTGAGAAGAGTCTGTTCTGCCACGGCATCTTTTATCTCTCGGTCCCACGGTCGGGCCAGTGCCACAAGGTGCTAAGTACCGGAGTAACCGGATTCATGTCCGGCAAAGGACTGCCAATATTAGCATAGCAGCGCTAAGTCCCTCACTTTCCATTTTATGAGTGAGTGCGACTGCTAACCAGGGCAAGGTAATGCTACTAGCAACAAGCACAGGAAATCTAAGGTCGCCATACAAAGAAAAGAAAAAAAAAAAAATTACTTAGGCAAACTTTTGGTGGTCCCCTTCGTCCACCAGCTGCTGCACACGACCGGCTTTGTCCTCGGTATCCTGTGTGCGCACAGCTGACGAGACGAAAATCATTAAAAAATCAGTATCACATGCATACCTACAAAGAAATCAGGCATACATTCGCAGAAAAAAGGAAAATTAGCCGAAATATAACTGAAGCTGGTGCAAAAATTAGAAAAGCCACCAAATTAGAAAAAAAATGCAAAATAGTGAATCCCAAAGCACTACACAAACAGAAAACCGCCACGAGCCTTTGCGTCGCAAAAAGTCAATATTAATTTGTTAAATTTTTTGCGTCCACTCAAATAAAAATTGTGTCTAATTTTCATTTTTCTTTTTTCCTGCACCACCAACTCCGCCGCTGCAGATGGTTTCACCCAACAATAAGTGGTATAGAAGCTGAGAAATTGCTACGTGAAAAAGGCTTTGATGGTTCATTTTTGGCACGCCTCTCATCCTCAAATCCAGGCGCTTTCACATTGTCCGTGCGTCGTGGTCTGGAGGTCACGCATATAAAAATACAAAATAATGGCGATTTTTTCGATTTATATGGTGGTAAGTATAGAGTTTAAGCAGTTGTTTGAGCCAATTGGATTTGCTATCATTTACTTTTATTTATTTTTGTTACAGGTGAAAAATTTGCTACACTTCCTGAGTTGGTACAATATTACATGGAAAATGGTGAGCTGAAAGAGAAAAATGGTCAAATAATTGAATTGAAGCAACCATTGATTTGTGCAGAGCCAACTACGGAAAGGTGAGTCAAAATTCAAAATTAGTGTTATAAAATTAGAATTAGTAGCGAAAGTAAAATTGTAAATGAGTCAAACAAATTAGAATATGTAAACTATTGCAAGAAATGTACAAGCTGCTTATGCATATGTATGCACATAGGGTAGCTGCACTAGTTTTCGGACAGCGTTGTTCTGAGTATTTTTTTGTAGCCCATTCCAATTAAAAAAAAGCTTTAATATTAGGTTTTTGATACATTTTGCTGATTTTTGCCAAATTTTTTCTTAAAGACTTGTGCATTATTTGTTCATACTATGTATCTGAAAATAAGTGCTTAAGCTCGAGACAAAAAAAAATTGCTGAAAATCATCAAAATGTGTCATGAACTTAGATTAAAAGCTTATTTTATTAAAACTGAATAGGATACTAAGCCGAATACTAAAACCGCTTCCAAAAATTTTGAGAAAAGAATAAAAAAATTGTGATGAAAATTCGTTGAATTTTCGTAATTTTTGCAAACATTTTTATAACAAAATTTAAAGTTTCTGTATTAGAATTTGTTTATAATTTTTTTAGAGACCTATTTTTTTTTTGTTAAAGCAAAAATTACTGAAAATCGACAAAATTATATCCCCCAGTGTATGCTTGCGCCTACAAGTATGCTACTCATATTAAAACTGGCTTATGACAATTATTACTATAAGCAACTATTTGAAATTAATTAAACGACAGGGATTAAAAGAGAGCGACGTTCTATCGAGATTACACGCTTAATCTTTTTGCATGTTTTGAATGACCAATTTGTGGATATGTGATTGGTGCATTAAAAGCGACTAAACTTTATATTATAATTATGTATTCCAATAATTTATATCGCTTCTTGGAGGAGCCGTCATATACACTATGATCTTTTTTTTAATTCTAATCTAATCCTGGCTTGCGTCATTTATTGACGCTTAATCGCTTAGGCGATTTTGGCCGTTCGTATCAAAGCACGCCAATCATTCCTTTTTAGCGATAACTGACCCCAAATGGAAATCCCAAGGGAGTTCAAGTGTTTACCACCTCAGTCGAAGCCCTCCCCTTCCTCTGCTGCCGAGTCGGGTGTCGATAGCAAAACCTTCTGTGCTGGAGCTTCTTTGTTCATTCGCATAACATGACCCAGCCAGCAGAGTCTTTTGGCTTTAATTCGCTGAACTATGGTCAGGTCTGCAAAAAGCTCGTACAGCTCATCGTTAAATTTCCTTCGATACTCGCCGTTGGCATCACGGCAAGGACCATACATTTTCCGGAGATCATTTCTCTGAAATATTCCAAGGGCCACCTCATCTTCTCTCGACACTGTCCATGATTCCGAGCCGTACATCAGGACTGGTATGACTCGTTACAACAACAACAACAACTGGTATGATGAGAGACTTATAGAGTGTGATCTTTGTTTGTCGAGAGAGGACTTTACTTCGCAATTGCCTACTTAGTCCAAAGTAACACTTATTGGCAGGAGTGATTCTCCGTGGCTCTATTAAGTAACTGCAATGGTGGCGTATGAATAATGCATAACTAGGTTTACGGATAACTTGCCCATAAAATGCATGCCATCCTACTGGACTAGAATAAAAAGAATGATGCGAGTTTTGTTAAGAATAATCTCATGCACTTTCATAATAGGCAAACGAATAAAAGATGCATTTCTAAAATGATAATGAAAAATCTTTTATCGAAATTATTTTTTTAGTAAATCTCAAAATTTTTGTAAACCTTTGTCTAAAAACTCTACAAAAATGCACGTAGGAATTGTGAATTTGTTTCAAGAATGGTTTAGCTCAGAATTTTTTTTAATAACGCCCTATTTCAAATTCTCTTTCAAGAACCCATATCGAAATCAAAGTGCAATCGATATTCGACTGATATAGGGCGTTCTTCCACATAATTCTGGAACAGGCTGTTTTCGAAAAAAATCTCAAGTAGAACGTTTTTGAAAAATATTTTCATAAATAGGGTATTTAAAAGATATAGCCGAATTAAGTCCCAGATACTAAAGCTACTACATGAACAAGCCTTATTTCGAAACCATATAATCTAATGCCAAATTGGTTTGCAAAGGTTTTGAGGTTAATCGGGCATCGGAATGCATCACTTTTATCCATATGTTTTTGTTGTTGTTGTTGTTGTTGTTAAGATAAAAATACTCTCCGAAGGCTTTGGGGAGTGATGTCGAAATTGACAGCCGGATATGAACCCGGTACACTCCGGTACTCCCTTGCGGTACTGCCCGACTGTCTCGGGAGTGATTTGGTATGACCATTGGAACCTTCTATGTCATGTCATCCCTCCATATGTAAGGATGGAGAAGGTGGGTAATGAGAGGTGAAAGGCATCATATGCATAGATCAACCATCGAGTTAGCACGTCATTACCTATGTGCATATTAGTCGCCTCTTACGAGCGGTATGCCGACCTCGGTCATATTCTAAGCCCCTAGTCCGCAGGTGCTATTTATCCTGATGAACCCTGATAGTAAACCCTATTACCAACTACATTGAAAGACGGCTCCGGCATAGGTGAACTTATCTCGAATTACAGATAGAAAAGAGAAATAAAGCCCTTCCACACCATTCTGTGGTATACAGGGGAAAATAAAAAGGAGGCACGACACGAGTTTTACACTAGGTGCTGTTTTTATAGCATATCAGCGGATACAGAAAAACTGATCCTACTGGAAAGCAGTACCATTTCCAGGCAAAGTTCCAAAACATACGTTAATACAAATCCAATAATGCAATAAATTAAAATTGAGTGTGAACAAGTATGGTCCACTGTAGATGAATCGATGATTACTCCTTTTAGAGATCAATCGCACGATTTTATAAAATTATATAGATTACAGAAGTGCCTCGTTAATATTTGTTTTCTCATCTTGCATAAAAGATCTTTTCAAGTTGGTGGGCTTACTATTTTTATCTTAATTTGCATTTATAAAGCTAAAGAGTTATTAAAGCAACAAACCTATCCGAACGTTGAAAACGCCAACGCAACCTATTTCATACTAAAAAAAATTTTTTCCGAAAAAGAAGTTCATAAAATATTCTTTTCATAACATTACTTAAGTGCTAAATTTTTGATAAAAGCAAAAAAAAAAAATTGTCCAATAGCATGCCATGCGCGTTTTATGTTAATGGCTATTTTTGGCTCGCTTCGGTCGATTGAGCCAAACGAAGTTATCAGTTTAAAGGCACTCAATTTGACTCGACACTACTTTGTGCCAATCATTCTTAAATAGATTTTCCTAATTTGGTGAATAATGGTCAAAGTTTTCATTTGATTGGAAATGATAAAAATGGTTCAAAAGTATCAAATACCATAAATGATTTGAAATTTTTTTGACAGATTTATATTTTGCTAAAGTTCAGAAGCATAACGCTTTCTACAAGCTGCCCACCTTAATTTGATAGCTTTCGTTTTTGAAGATTATCATTATGAACTGAATGTTGACTCCTACGTAAAAGTAAAGAAAGTAGACTTTGTAGTGATATTGCAATTGAGGAGAAAAATATTTCTCTGCACTTTTATAGCTTGAATGTGTTTTGTTTTGTCGCTAGTAGCTCTAGCGTTTTTTTCATCTTGGCACCTTTATTCGCTATACGTTTTTCCAAGGAGTCTCCAAACTCTCCGCTATGCTATACAAGTTTCTGAAATACAAAAAAATTTGTTAATAGGCATTTAGAGCAGTCAAAACACAAACATACCTAATTTTTATCAAGTCTCCAAAACTCTGCATTTTGCATTTTTTCCTTGGAAAGCCGCAAAATGTCTTAATATGTCCTGAAAACCAGGGAAGTACCATTACCCCTGGTTTTAATAAGTCTCGGAACTCTCCACTATGCTATGCGAAATTCCTAAATGCGAGAGATTTGTTAATAGGCATCGAGAGTAGGTAATACACAAATATTGTAATTTTTAATGTCCCTAAACCCTTTACTTATTTTTTGTACGCTCGAAAGCTCCAAAACGTTTTTAGTATTTTAGTTAGTCTTCAAACTCTAAATTTAATTCTTCCATGCTTCACAGCACCCAAGTGTATTTAGAAAGGACTACGAAGTTCAAATATACAACAGCTGTACCCATCGTGCCGAAACGACCCGGGCCGTTTTCTTATATCGACCCGGCCAAGAGCAATACACTCGAGGTGACCCTGTCTGACATTTAGGCAGGGCTACACCTCGTTACAACAACAACAACAAGTTCAAATATCTTTAGTTTTTGAAACTTATATGGTATGGATCGAAATACTGCAAACAATACATGATTTTAGTTTTTTAAAAGTCTCCAAACTCTTGAACTGAACTTTTTACCCTCGAAAAGCTGCAAAACTTATTTGATATGGATTGAAACACTGCGAGGTTAAATTTTCAATGGTTTTTAAAAAGTCTCCAAACTCTCCACTGCACGTTTTTACGCTCAAAAACTGCAAAACTTATTTGGTATGGATTAAAACAATGCGCAGTAAAATTTTCTTTGGTTTTTAAAAAGTCTCCAAACTATCCAATGTATGTTTTTACGCTCAAAATCTGCAAAACTTATTTGGTATGGATTGAAACACTGCACAGTAAAATTTTCATTGTTTTTTTTTTTAATTGTCCAAACTCTCCACTGCATGTTTTTACGCTCAAAAGCTCCAACATTTACAGCAGAGAGTTAAAACTCGCATTTTTAGAGAAAAAACAAAGTCTACAAACTCTCCACTTTATTATTTATCCTTAAAACATGTTTAATTCGATAAAAAATTACAACAGAGAGTTAAAGGTCGCATTTTTAGAGAAAAAAACAAAGTCTCCAAACTCTACACGGGTTCGAGAAAACTCAATTTTCTAAAAAAACTGGTTTTAAAACAAAAGTAAAAGAGTTTCTCTCGTGATATTGCCATAATTAGTCGTTTTTGCATGTCTTCCGAAAAACTAAAAAATATTTCGCGACACCATATCTCTAAACAGAAAATTAAATCTCAACAACTTGGTAGTGATGAGTTTTTTCACTAGGCTTATTTCTACCATAGCTAAGTACCATATATTTAAAACAGTTGTCAACGGAACGTGCTCTTTTGTTAAAAGCTTGTTTTACAGTGATTAATGATCATCATCAATTAAACTAAGTTACCTAAATAGTTGTAGAAATTAAGAATTTAATTTATTTTCCCCAGATCATTTATCATCCCGCTATTGGAGAGTTCTCCGAAACTTAGATAACCATTTTAATGATATACCGACTTCCATACAGGCATGTAAATATGTTTGTTTGTCTAACCGCTTTTTAGCACAACTTTAAATGTCTGGTGATTGCCCTTGAAATGCTATGATTTTTATTATCTAGCTAAAATCGGGGCTAAAATTAAAACAAACATACAAACATATGTATATACGAACCAGTATTTATCTGCTTGTTAAAACCGTTTAGCTTAGTTGTTTTCAGATTTAGTTCATTTAATGGAGCATACTTTTTTTTTGTAATAGAATTTTAGTGATTCTAGTCACGTTTTTATAAACAACTTATAAGCTAACATACAGATAGCTAACATATCTGATATTGTACACACATACATGCATATATTTGTATGCCATTAACTAGGCCTTAAAGGCGCACAAAACAAGCAGCGCGCATTCGCCCCTTGTAAAAAGGGTATTTACTACTTATTTTTATGTGCGCTTGAAAGAAAAAGGCGTGTTTGCTGCTGCTGCTCATGCGCTAAAATTTGTAACAGATTTAATTATAGACTACAATTAAATTTATTTATTGTAAATAAAAAGTACGAAAAAAAGTGATTACGAAACGAGAATGTATGCAAATTGGTTGATGTCGTGATAGCGATCACCTCATACTTTTCTCAGTGGGCTAAATTGTTAGGTACTTGAGTGGGATAATAAATTTTATCTGTTCTAAATTTTTTGCAATGTATAAAATTTGTAGACTCTGTTTACTACGAAAAATACTAATTTCGGGACTACGCGGTAAATTTATAAAAATTTAAAGAAAGTGTAGAGTTTGGAGAGTTTGAAAATTTTACCAAAACTCTGTAAAGCTGGAAGAATAAGTTTTTTTTAATGCAGAATAAATATTATTTATGATTTTTAAGGCGAAAGCAACATAGTGTAGAGTTTGGAGACTTAATTTTTCTTTTTTAAATTTAAAATAACACTTCGGAAGTCAAGTAGACAGATCTTTGGAGTAAATTAATAGGTAAGCATACATTGCTTGTGATTAAGTAAGAAGTGTAGAGTTTGGAGACGTAGCAAAAATTAGGTTAAAACACGGGGCAAGTAATTGCACTATGCAGCTTAGTTATGATTTTATAGTAAATAAAACAAAAAGTAGAGTTTGGAGACTTTTGTAAGCAAAGGACTGTATCAAAAACAGAAGTTTTTATGCAAAATGCTAATTGTATTTAAAAAGATTTATAAAAAAAATTATTTATAAAAAAAAATATTTATAAAAAAAATATTTATAAAAAAAATATTTATAAAAAAAAATTATAAGAAAAAATTATTTATAAAAAAAAATTATTAAAAAAAAATTATTTATAAAAAAAAATTATTTATAAAAAAAAAAATTATAAAAAAAAATTATTTATAAAAAAAAATTATAAAAAAAAATTATTTATAAAAAAAATTAATTATAAAAAAAAAATATTTATAAAAAAAAAATTATTTATCAAAAAAAAATTATTTATAAAAAAAATTATTTATAAAAAAAAGTTATAAAAAAAATATTTATAAAAAAAAATTATTTATAAAAAAAATATTTATAATAAAAAATTATTTATAAAAAAATTATTTATAAAAAAATTATTTATAAAAAAAAATATTTATAAAAAAAAATTATTTATAAAAAAAAATATTTATAAAAAAAAATATTTATAAAAAAAATTTGGGTATCATAAAAAAGAAGAAAAATTAATTAAAAACTCAAAAGAAAAGTGTTGATGTTAAAAAAATTTATAAAATTAGAATAAAATTTAAGCTAGATTTTACTGCTAAACAGTTAAAAAAAATTCGTTAACAAAAGATTTATAAAAAGATAAATAAAAAAATAAAAGAAAATGTTTGTAAACCAAAATAATAATAAAATAGTTAATAAAAAAATTTATAAAAAATAACAAGTATGTAATAATAAACGTTCAATTACACACAAATTTATAAAAAAGATTAAAAAAAAAAATAGTTGATAACAATTTTTAAAAAAAAATTTTATAAAAAAAAATTTTATAAAAAAAAATTATTTATAAAACAAAATTATTTATAAAAAAAAAATTTACGTATATGTAATGGAAAAAGAAGAGTGTATAAAAAATGTTAAAAAATGCATAAAATCAAAACAATAAAGTTTGCGATAAATTTTAACTGTTAAAAAATTAAAAACAAAAATTAAAAAATTTGTAAACAAAAAATTTATAAAAAAGCGAAATTAAAAAAATAAAAGAAAAACTTTGTAGGAAAAAAATAGTTACACACAAATTTATAAAAAAAAATTATAAATTTTTATTTTAAAAATAAACCTCAATCACATGACACACCCTGTACTTGCTCTATTTATAGCTATATGACAACACTACGTGTTTTCACTAATATTTTCAAGAGTTTTTTCTACTTATTTTTTGTATAAGAACAAGAGAACAAAGAGTGCACGCATGCGCGCAAAGGAGTCCGTTTGGCATGCTTTTGTTTACATGAAAATTGTTTATTTTTTCTGGACTCAAGAAACGCACGAAAATGAAGCAGGCAACTGTTTAAATGTCCATTGGATTTATTTATTTCACAAACAAAACGGGTTTCATATAAATTCGCGCACAAAACTTTCAATATAAAAAAGTAAACAAAAAATTTTCACATAATAAAATAGAGGAGAAACGCCCAAGTGCCGAAAAACATAGAAAAATACAAACATTTTTATTTGTTTTTTTACAGTCAAGTTTGTATTTTCTTTATTTTTTGGTTATTTTTTTAACATAGCTTGCCCGCATGCACCAAAATGATAGTTGTATAAGGCCGTTTCTTGCGCACAATAAATAGAAAAAATACAAGCAAATATCAGAGAAAATACGTAGTGTCTCATAGCTATTAATGGTTAAAAACACCAAAAGAAAATGTAAATAAAAAAAAAAAATAATTTAAAAAAAATAAAAAAAAATTAAAAAATAATTATAAAAAACAATAATAAATTGCTTTCAATCACCCGATACACCCTGTACTAATTTTTAGCATTTTTGTATTACAATTTTATCAACAACGTAGATAAATATAGGAAATGTCTCAACTATTTCAGCAAATCACTTTAATCCTCAAAATAAGTACTTAAACACCACTAGTCTCGTTAAGAAAACAAAAACAGTAATTAAAATCAATCTAAGTGTCAAAATAAAATCATTTAATGATTGTGTTATTAAATCATTTACACACAATTTTTTTTCTTAAATTTTTTGCAAATTTTAGACACGGGATTCGACTCGATATATAATATATTTTAGTACTGTAGGATCGATATTCTTCCCTAAAAAACTGGAGGATTATGATCCGGAATTCTTACGCTATCCACTAATTCTATATAAGGCTCCTAAAAACCTCTTTAAAAAGTCTGATTTGTGTGGTTTACCCGTTTCGAATAATTTTTTTATTCCCGAAAAAAATTCGTACACTTTCTTCGAATTCTTTCCCACGAATTGTATACGAAAAATCTACTACAACCCCTCATCATGGTGATCACGTTTCGCATTGCCTGGGTATTCCCAGTTAACAACTACCTATAGTATTTCTTTTCGATGTCATCGTAATTATAGTAATCTTATTGTTTTGTTGTTTTCTTATTAACATTTGTGGCAGTCAATTTGCGGTTGCGTATCGTGCTCTGATTCTTAAATTGCTTGATTGTTTAAATGTTTTGTTCACTTTGGTATGTAATACTTTAAGTCTACACACATATGCACTCAATATAATTGGCACGTTAATGGTGGAGACTTGTTGTTCTACACTTTTCTCGCTAGCTATCTCTTTGCTTTCAGCACTTTTTCGCATATTTCACTAAATCACGAAAACGTTTCCGATGACTCTAATTAAGTTTTTTTCAACTTCAAAATCTGTTTTTTGGCTAATATCGTTTATGAGTTTTTTATTTCCCTGTCAGTTAGTTTAATCCTTTCCTTGTGGCAAGCGTTGTTTAAGTCTCGCATAATGGTGGATAATTTGTTGTGTGCTACTGTTTAGTTGTTAAAGATCAGTTTTTTGTGTGTTCGTTTATTGCCAATTTTTGCGTGATTGCCTGCGTTTATTTTCATATATGGCGCGTTCCACGGTAACCGATGAGGTATTTCATCTTACGATTGAAGGATAGTAGGGGATTCCCTGAAACAAACATTTTTTTCGTGGGAAAGATTAAAAAACTGCCGCAGACCTTTTCTCTCAAATACTCTATCTTATCTTATTTGGGAGAGGCAGTCAGTTTTTCGAGTTTTTTGAACACTTTGATTTTTTGAGTTTATCGCTGTTTAGATCTAGGTGTGCGATATGTTGATCTGACATAGGATTATTTTACCGAGAAGTGGACCAGCGACCTACGTAGTGCGAGGATAAGGATAAGGATAAGGATAGGGATGGGGAGAGGGATAGGGATAGGGATACTTTACTCCATTTCTATTTTTCGGGTAGCGATAAGCAATGTCCAACTGTATTACAGCCTTAGTTGGCGCTTGTTATTATATACCACTTCTCTTCTTCCTTTGCAAACTGCGCTGAACCCGATCACATAGCTGCATTCTATTCAAACTGGCGTATGTGACTTGAAGCACGCTTTCTTCGACCATAAATTCTAATAACATTTTTTTTAGTGTTTTTACGAAATTTATTGATTCTTAACTGCCACATACATAACGTGTAAGTTTTAAATATTTGCGTTAAATTGTTGTTGATTTTGTGTCATCGCTAGTTATCTATGATATTTGATTTGACGATTGACCGCTACAAAGTTAATTGCGCCTTTGACGTGCGAGATATAATTTTTTTTTAAGTATTTTTTTGCTCGTATTTATTTTTATTCTTTACACAGCAACACACTCACGGGAACTGTTAACGTTAGCCTGCGGTGCGTGCCTGGACTTCCTGATGCTTTGGGCACAAAATGTATAAAAGGAAAAAAAAAACTTTGCAAAATTTCAATAGTACGCTGACTTTGAGTTGTCGTCAACAAAGTGCTGAGATTGAACGAAAGCTTTGAATAATGAAAATTAGATGTGGCAGCGTATAATGTTTTTTTTTTTACTTTACCAACTGCTAACAAATGCTTTACATTTCTTATTTTTTCATTGCAAATGATGTAATGTTTAAACGATTTTTTTATAAGTTTTTTTTCTTTAGAAGTTTTTTTTTTATGGGATTTCACGTTGTTCTGAAACATTCAACCCAAAGGTTTAGGTATTCAAGCTTAGTACCGTGTAGTTTGTCGGCAAAAAAAATCATTCAATAAAATTTATTTTATTCCTTCTGCTATCACGACATGCGATCGATTGACGTCAGTATTACATTAAGATGATTAGATAATACTTTTTTGTTACACTGACATGATGTGTATTTTGAGACATTTTTAGTGCATATAAGGCAGACTCAGGGCATTAGGTAACTCGTTTCAGTTGTTTTAGGGTAGCATAAGTAAATATCTGGATGGGGATAGGGATAGGGATAGGGATAGGGATAGGGATAGGGATAGGGATAGGGATAGGGATAGGGATAGGGATAGGGATAGGGATAGGGATAGAGATAGAGATAGAGATAGAGATAGAGATAGAGATAGAGATAGAGATAGAGATAGAGATAGAGATAGAGATAGAGATAGAGATAGAGATAGAGATATAGATAGAGATAGAGATAGAAATAGAGATAGAGATAGAGATAGAGATAGGGATAGGGATAGGGATATTCTGTCAATAGGGAGATCATAATCGGAATGTTGAGGAGAAAATGGACAAAAATACGTTATGAAAAAGGAAATAGAAGCGATAAATTGATGAATGGAAGGGAAATCAAAAGTGTTTATACTAATAAAAAACAAGTAAGAAAAGCTGTCTTCGGCGGTGCCGAAGGCTATATAACTTTCATAAAAAAGTGTCAGGATTTTCACTGTTCGATCCCCAGTACAGCCTGCGTGTATTTAACTTTAGCTCAAACCGAAATTATCAGAACCATCGATTATATGCGGGCGATGTGTTATATTGGTCCAATCTCATCGATTTTTAACACCGACATTCCACATTCTTAAAGAGCAATAGTTACGAAATTTCACTTTCCTACATATATATTTACAGGAGTTATAGGCCAAAATCCGTTTATCGGAACAATCAATTGTATGGGAGCTATATGTAATATCGGTCCGATCTTGCTGGTTTCGACAAATCATTCCTATACATATTAGAAAATGGTGGCCGCATACAAAATTTCAGCCAAATATCTCAAAAACTGAGGGACTAGTTTGCGTTCAGACAGACAGAAGATTGACAGACGGACATGGCTAAATCAACTCATCTCGTCATGCTGATCATTTCGGTATACTTATTGATGGGTCTATCTCTTCTTCTCATACTTACAAACATCGGACCAAATAATAAAGTGTAACTTTTCCTTGCTTTCGAAATTAGGAAATAATTTAATAAAAGCTCAGACTACCATATCGGTGGATAAACTGGTTTATTTGTAAAGATGTGGACGTTTATACCTTGAGGTATCTTCTATACTATTTGTAACTAGTTTCCATGATCACTGCAAGGTTCAACAATTTAGAAATTATAAGCTAAGATTTGTCTCTGAAAATTAAAAACCTACATCTAATTCTAAGAAAAAAAACTATAATAAAATTCCTGATTTAGTTTTGATTCCGTAATGTGAAAGCTTAATCCAAACTCAATGATTCATCATATACATTCCCCGAATTCCATTTTGCAAATTCAATTATCAGTTTGAAATAATATAACACTTTTTGCTACCAACTTAGGGTTTATGTAAAAAATCATTTTAGCATACGACAATGGCGCGCCACGCGTTACCTGCTATGTTAAATCAGATACTTATTTCAGTTCACACACTCATTGGGGCGCAATTAGTCACCACCAGCATTTTTTTTTTGTGTGTGGCTTTGGCGTTGTCAACAGTTTGCTAGTGCGTTGACCATTGTCAAGCGAAAAAGGCGGAAATATTTACGACCCTATCGTCATGACCACATTGGCTGGCTTCACGCCGCCAGGAAGAGGCAACAATTACGTTCGATGACAAGTATGGAAGCGGCACAATTTTTTTTTTTTAATCATTAGTTCGCTATATACTTAAATGAAAATGCTTAATATGCTCATATTGATATGTAATTTTTTTTATAATTAAAAATAGCGTTGAAAAAAAGTTTCATTTAAATCTACATTTACATTTAATTTTAATGAAAATCTGCTTGTTTTCGACCTTCTCGCATTTTTTGTTTGGCCTAACAATAATTTCCGTTCTAAAACGCAAGTTACGTGATTTTTTGCTTGTTTCAAATGGCAGTTCATAATTTACAGATGGCTAATAACAATAACTCATATCTAACAAAAGAAAAAAAAAAAATTATAATATCGCAAAAAAAATATGTCATAGCCACTTTGTCAATGTGCGTTTGTAATGATTCCCACAAAAGGTGTAAAAAGTGTAAAGAATTTTAATTGCACTTCAAGCGCTATTTTTGTCAAAGCATTTTTGTCTCTTAAAGTCACAAAAGCGCAATGCGTCAACTCATTCATGCCATTTTAACAGATGATTTAGTGGCTGCAAAGAAATTGTAAACTAATCAAATAGAAATTCAACAGGAATTTGCCCCTGAGTCAGAAAAGTTACCTTAGGTTTTTTTTTGCTTTCTTCGTACTTATTTCGCTCTGGTCTTCTGCCTGGTGTGCAATGAGCCAGTTCATGTCATAGAGCTAGATAAGGTCGTATCCTTTGAATGTGAACAGCGTTCTAGAAAGTTAGGACTGGCGATCTTTACAGACTTGGGTAGTTCATGAACTAATTAGTTATCTTGAAATTTCGATAGCTCGACCGGTTTCGGAGTTATCGACGAATATCTCTGAAACCATTTGAAATATTTCAAATAATCACATCGCATATTACAACACCCATTGCCACATTTCGTTTGACACCCATATTGTACTAAGACATTTTTGGTCACCCCTGGTCCACATATTGGGCGATAACTCCAAAACCGGTTGAGATATGGCAAAAAATAATATCTTAAACTTTAAGTTGAGCAATCCAACGTAAAAAGCTTCAGCCAATTCCATTCAGTACTTTAAGAGTGATACGACCACGAACATACAGAAAGACATGGTCCACATATAGGACTATAACTCCCAAACCGGTTAAGATATAGAAAAAAATAATATCTTAAATTTTAAGTTGAGCGTCTAGAAACCCAAAGAAAAAAGTTTCAATCAATTCCATTTAGTACTTTTAAAGTGATACGACCACAAACATACAGACAGGCAGACACAAATTGAAAAAATGGTTGATTTGGATTCTACTCGCTTAATAATGCTTCCCCCAATCAATTTTTTGTTGATTTCTGCCATGTACAGACCTGATACACTTTTAGTATATTGCACACCTAGATCTAAACAGCGATAAACTCAAAAAATCAAAATGTTCAAAAAACTCGAAAAACTGGCTGCTTCTCCCATATATCACAATGGCATTTAAAATTTTTAACAGCCCTTTTCTCGATGAGTAGTGTGGCTATTAGTTAATCGAGTATACAGATCGGTGGGTATTGAATGGGAGTGGTATGCATAGCTCAAAAGATTTTTGAATAAGCCCCTTTAGATCTAGCTGTGCGATATGTAGAGATGGAGTCTAGACTAATGATAATTCGTATAACGCTTATAGATTGAGATCTAAACCATTTCAGGAGAGTGAGCACAGCCATTCCAGCCCCTTTTTTCACTAAGTGAATCGAAAACTGAGATATCGGTAAATTTTTTTTTATATTTTGTGCCCAGCCGTTTGGTTTTGTTCAACAATCACTCGAGAATGGCTAGACGGATTTCGATAAAATTTGGTGTGCAGATAGCTAATGGTCTGGATGCGGGGATAGGCTATACCTTTAACGCAAAATTGGGGTCTCGGGCCCCTTTGGATCAGTTATTTTTTGAAATTTTTTTATTTGCGTTAACTCGGAGTATAATATACTATAACATACTATCAAGACTAAGGATATTTCAAATTGAGATCTAAGCAATTTAAGGAAAGTAAGCAGTGCTACCCCTAGCCCAGATTTGTTGTATCAAACAAAAAAGTTCGAGAAGAAATTTAATCTGGACGTGCTTTAATTTCCATAAATTAATCGTTAACTGAGATATCGGTCAAAACTTTAACAATGTTTGCATACAATTTTACTATAGCTAGATGGCGCTGTAGTCGCTATATATGTATGTCACTACATGCGTCACTGGTTTCACACACCAATTTAATTCTTTTTTTCACCGGCGGGTTCCCTGAACCTGCTCTGTTCCAACCTGTCACATTTCAAGGCATGAGATTTCCCATTGTTTCATATCGTGCCCGTAATTAATTGATTTTATTGTTACTCAGTTGACACTTTTTATGCACTACGCTGACATTTATGAAGTCTTCAGTAACTCGTCGTCCATTGCAAAAAAATAAAACTAGCTGCCTTTTTCTACAGTACGTTCTTGTCTACCACTCCGAGAAGCCATTGACTGTCAATTTTGCAGTTTTTTTTTTTCGTGCTACTCAATTCAATGCTAACCTTGAGTTATTAATTTTAATTTATATTTGCGGTTTACATATTTAATTTTCATATTTATGATTATTATTATTCCGCAATGCGGTTGCGGCGTCGATTTATTGGTGCGTGGCGCGCATGTCGCATTGCATTCTAATCAGCTGGTTTTTGCGTGCGTAAATTAAATACTTAACCTAGAATTTAGTTTGCAATGTGAATTAGCTGTATTTGTATTTTAAATTTTTTATTCTTTTATTAATAACTGTTTTTTTTCTCAAAATTATGTTTTTCAATTGATAAAATGTTCCAGCTCTATAATCTCGTATAGGATATGAACTGTCATCGTATGATTCGTGTTATTTTGCTGAGTTTCCGATAGCATAGAAAGTCAATGTATGTATATTGAAACGAAAATCCGTGATTCCATCTTAAACCTGGTGTCTAAGTTTTGTCATCTTCAGGGTCATTTTAATGTAATTTTCTTTTAGGTTTCCAAGCGCCTTTTTCTGGGTAGGGCTCAGAGCTTTTGTTTTCCACAATGTATATGTATTTGATGATGATGATGATGATGATTCATCAGATATAATCTTTAAATTAATATATTGACGTCCGACAAATTGTTAGCCTTCTCACATGTAGGCTTATTTTTTTTAATGTTTATTTAACGCGCATTAGCTTAGATATATATTTAACTATATAGATATTCTACATATTTACAGAGGTAGGCATATATATTTCGCATACTAGGCTAGAATTATAATGAGTAAAACAATTTTTATGGATATTATTAATACCGCATGGCTCCATCTTTCCTCTATTTCCCATATTGTGCTCAGCTTTACTGTTGCTTGAAAATATCGACATTAAAAAATAACGTAACAAAATATGTAATATGAAATATATTTAAATTAAATAAAAGTAATTTTCTTTATATAAATATAAAATGAAAGAAATAAAAAATTAAAAAAGAATAAAAAAAAAATTATTTAAAAAGAGTAAAAAAAATAAAAAATAAAATAAATCGTATTAAAAAATAAAAATTAAATAGCTTAAAAAATAAATAGATTCAAAAAGGGAAAATAAAATGAAATAAAAAATATATAAAAAAATATAGATTATATAAAAGAAAAAAAAAAAAACAAAGTAAAATATAATATAAGTAATAATTATATATAAAAGGACAAACTAAAATAAAAATAAAACAAAAATCAAAAAAAAAATATATATAAAAAATAAAAAAAATTTAAATATTAAAAAAAATTTAAATATTAAAAAAATTTAAAAATTCTTCTTCTTGCCGGCTTGAGGTCAGGGGTTTTTTCCACACCAAAATGAAACTAAATCTTTCTTTTTGGTTATTACCAATATATTTCGGTCACCAACGGTAACCGTCCTCAGGGTACACTATACAAAAATATATAAAACATAAATTATAATTACAATCACAATAAACATTTTTGGCAAACATCAAAAACATTGAAAACATTAAAAACATTAAAAAACATTAAAACATTTATATCATACATTATTACACGTCTTTCCTGCTTAACGTGGAGTTGATTACTGTCTTTTGTTTGTCAATAGATGTTGGTACAAGTGAGAAGTATTTTCGTAATCTGTTTTGTAGTTCATTCTTGTATTAGTCGGAGTGTTTGTTATGTGAAGCATTTCCAGTGTGAGTCTTTTGTTATAGTGTTGTTCTTGCTGTAATATCGTTGCCCCGTCAAAATTCGGTGAGTGGTTATACCTTACACAGTGGCTCATTAATGCTGTTTTTTGATTATTAGTTTCGCGGCAATATTTAAAATCGGACTTATGCTGAGAGAGTCTAGTTTTTAATTTAGATTTGGTTGTTCCGACGTATACGTTATTACAAGAACCGTTTTCATTTCCATTACAAGGGATTTTATAGACAACATTACTTTTATCGGTTGTCGGTATTTTTGATTTAGTGGTATTAAAAATAGTTTTCAGGGTGTTAACTGGTTTGTGTGCTATTTTAACTTCTTCTCTGTTATAACAGTCTGATTTCGCTAGGCGTTCAGAAAGTTTAGGTACATAAGATACTGATTTGTAGATTTTTGGTGTTTGTTGTGATAAGTTTTTACTGGGTTGCGCAGAATAATTTTTTATAAGAGTTTTAATAATATATTCAGGAAAATCGTTGTTTCTTAATAAATCTCTTATCTCCTTTTTTATTTCTGTGTGGTAAGTGTCATCGGATATTTGTAGCATTCTTCGTATACAGCCCATTGCTGTATTCATTATCATCGTTTTAGGGTGTTTCGAGTAATAATTGATGATTCGTCCTGTAGATGTTGGTTTCTTATACCACTTTAACTTCAATATATTTCCTTGTCGACTTATTATTGAGTCAAGATAAGGTAGTTTTCCGTCGTCCTCTAGCTCTATTGTGAATTTTATGTTTTTGTCAAAAGAATTTAGCGCGTCAAGTGTGTTTAAATATTAAAAAAATTTAAATATTAAAAAAATTAAGAATATAAAAAAAAATTAAAAATATTAAAACAAATTAAGAATTAAAAAAAAATTAAAAATATTAAAAAAAATTGAAATATAAAAATAA